>JAQPZY010001456.1:317500-700000 GCA_029931535.1 Margaritifera margaritifera | reverse complement strand
AGTCTTTTACAGAAAGAAAAGCGTACTTAATTGGAACATGCCAGTTTAAATTTTCAGTACAAGTAAACTCAAGAAATCTCACGCGTAAAACCAATTGGAACTGGCCTGATGGTGTAGGAATTCGGATTCGTACATAATCAGGATTGTTTCACAGGTCAGAAACGATATTATGGCCGACGTTTGTAAACACAGACAAGTTAATGTCAACCAGGATAGGTGGACACTGGTTCTTTCATGTGAATACTTAACGGTTCAAAGAGTTAAGATATTCAAGTTGTCAGCACACGCAAAGGCATACAAAATATTCTATTTTGTTCAAGATATTTTATTATACTACGTAGAAAGGCTATTATTACCGTCTAATAAGATAACCGTTAACCCCCAATTTCAAATGGACTGATCAAACTTTGAGGTCCCGGATGTGCCAAAATATCGTAGTCTGCTTACAGCACACAACGCATGGTACCGTACTATTCCCAATTTGAAGCATCTATCGGTAGCATCTGCTAGACCATCGAAGTATTGATTTATATTGCATTATTCTGTATTCTATGTCAAAAACTAATTAAATGAGAGACAATATGATACATGTCGACGACATTATCACTTAAATTTATTACATTATCAAAATCTGTTCGTCTTGCGTGTTGTGTATTTGTGTTTCGTTTCTTATGTAATTGAATGAGAAAAACCACCAATAACAATTAAAAAATAAAGTTGGGGTTCGTTATAATGCCCAATATGCATGATATATACAGATGGATATTTTTTTAATGAAAATTCAGTAATATTGGATGTAATATATAGACATTATTCACATATAATCGAAGAAGGTTGCTACATGTTCAGTGAACAAAGGAATATGCTCCAACACTGAGTTATATGACGTTCATTGAACAGTGCTCCAGCATGGGGTATATGCTGTTTATTGAACAGTGCGCAAACGTGGAATATATGATGCTTATTGAACAATGTTCAAACAAAGAGTATGTGACGTTCATGATACAAAGCTCGAACATGGAATATATAGCGTTCATTGAACAGTGTTCATACATGGAGTATATGACATTCATTGAAAAGTGCTCATAGATGGAGTATATGACATTCATTGAACAGTGTTCATACATGGACTACATGACGTTCATTGAACAGTGTTCATACATTGAGTATATAACATTCATTGAACATTGCTCATACATGGAGTATATGACGTTCACGGAACAGTGATTATACATGGAGTATATGACGGTTATTGGACCGTATTTAAACATGGAGTATATGACATTCATTGACCTGTGCACATATACGGAGGTGTTTGACGTTCATTGAACAGTGCTTGTACATGGAGTATATGACGTTCATTGAGCTATGCTCAGACATGGAGTATATGGCATTTATTGAACAGTGCTCAAACATGGAGTGTATGTCGTTCATTATACTGAACTTTTTCCTATTTTTTATCGCAGTGCATGTAAACATTTTCAAGATGGACTAAAAGTTATTATTGACGTCAAACAATCTTTCTCGTTTTGTAGTCAGTCGCGAAATCTTGAGTATTTTCGCGAACCAGGCACACACACACAAACACACACACACACATATACACATACACACACGTATACACACACACCTTTGAATGTAATACGGTAAATTAATATGTACGAATGCATAACCGTAATCATAGCATCTTGCGCCTTCTCACAGCCAATCTATACAACTTCGCGTCTCTACTTTAAATAGCAGCTATGTTAAATTTTTTTTTGGAGGGGGGGGGGGGGGAAGCCCAAGATATTGCAGCTTGCTTCGCTTCATATACTTTCACAAAAAAACAAAACAAAACAAAGCAAAAAAAAAAAAAAACCACTAGCGTCATGCGGAATTAGGGCCAATGGCATCTTTCTTGCAATTTAATTTTACTTGTAATTTCAGTTTGTGTACGTCATACACAAAGAGAGTAAAATTTTAAAAAAAATACTCCACCGCTGTTTGAAAGATAGGTACATTTATTAACACTCTTGTAATATTTTTTGTATTATTATTATTATTATTATTATTATTATTATTATTATTATTATTATTATTATTGTTGTTGTTGTTGGTGGTGGTGGTGGTGTTATTGTTTTTTGCTGTGTACGACTGATAGTTTTTCACTGTAGTTTTATCCAATACTTTGTTTCATTTTCTATATCAATGTTTTTATTTTACATGCTAGTGTTGTGCATACATGCTAGTGTTGTACATACATGCCAGTGTTGTACATGCCTTCTAGTGTTATACATGCATGCTAGTGTTGCGCATACATGCTAATGTTGTACATACATGCTAGTGTTGTGCATACATGGTAGTGTTGTACATACATGGTAGTGTTGTACTTACATGCTAGTATTGTACGTACATAGATGCTAGTGTTGTACATACATATGTACTAGTGTTGTGCATACATTCTAGTGTTGTACATACATTCTAGTGTTGTACATACATGCTAGTGTTGTACATTCATACAATCTAGTGCTGTGCATACATTCTAGTGTTGTACATACATTCTAGTGTTGTGCATACATTCTAGTGTTGTACATACATTCTAGTGTTGTACATACATTCTAGTGTTGTACATAAATGCTAGTGTTGTACATTCATACATTCTAGTGTTGTACATACATTCTAGTGTTGTACATACATTCTAGTGTTGTGCATACATTCTAGTGTTGTACATACATTCTAGTGTTGTAGATACATTCTAGTGTTGTACATACATGCTAGTGTTGTACATTCATACATTCTAGTGTTGTACATACATTCTAGTGTTGTACATACATTCTAGTGTTGTACATACATTCTAGTGTTGTGCATACATTCTAGTGTTGTACATACATTCTAGTGTTGTACATACATGCTAGTGTTGTACATTCATACATTCTAGTGTTGTACATACATTCTAGTGTTTTAAAATCGCAATAAAGGTGTGGTCATGGTTACATGATATTATGATGATAAAGATTGTATGATGCAATCGAAACAAGAAACAACAAGTAAATTTCAAGGTCAATGGTTAGCAGTCAGGTTTGTGATTCATATCCGTTTTCTGTCACAAGAGTATAAGCTGTGCTGGATTTTAACATTTTAAAAGTTCGCCACGAAATGTACTTCAGTTGAGCTGGGTCGCTTGACAGTCGTCAAGGCCGCATTTACGTCACTTGTAGTCAAGGATTCATATCCTATACAAAGATATTTTAAAAATATATTATTACAGACCATGATTTTCAGCAATTTTGCATAGAAAGGATATTAGAACAGTTTTTATTTCAGTTTTCTGTATTATCTATTTATTTATTTGTTTTTATTTTTAGGTTTAATTGTATGCATTCTTCTGCTCTTTAAAATGCACACGAAATTGATGTTTTTTAATTTGTGAAAATTAAAGACATGTCCAGATTTGATTTTTGTTACAGAAAATCTTACACGGCTTCTCTTAATTAAACTAAAATGTATTTAATATATATATATATATATATATATATATATATATATATATATATATATATATATATATATGTGTGTGTGTGTGTGTGTGTGTGTAGGGTTTTTCAAAGTGTTGAATCTAGCTATATGATTACTTTGTCGGAAATTATTTTACACGCTTCAATTGGCGATTTCTTTGATAGAATCTTCTACTTTTAACGTTTAAATATTCTTAATGCATTGATGAAATATGAAGCACTGACTGAACGTTTAAATATTCTTAATGTATTGATAAAATATGAAGCACTGACTGAACGTTTAAATATTCTTAATGCATTGATGAAATATGAAGCACTGACTGAACGTTTAAATATTCTTAATGCATTGATGAAATATGAAGCACTGACTGAACGTTTAAATATTCTTAATGCATTGATGAAATATGAAGCACTTACTGAACGTTTAAATATTCTTAATGCATTGATAAAATATGAAGCACTGACTGAACGTTTAAATATTCTTAATGCATTGATGAAATATGAAGCACTGACTGAACGTTTAAATATTCCTAATGTATTGATACAACACGAAGCACTTACTGAACGTTTAAATATTCTTAATGCATTGATAAAATATGAAGCATTGCCTGAGGTCAATAACTTAAAAGTCGTGATGCCGATAACTCAAGTATGGTGTTATCACAAATTAGATTAGTAATTCATAACTTTAATTTGTCATGTTTGCTTTGCAAGCAATCACAAACTGAAGGTCCCTTGTACTTAGTAACTAGGGTGGTATGACAGTCTAAAAGTCTTTAGAGCAATGACAAACTGAACGTACACTTGTACTTAGTAACTAAGGTGGTATGACAGTATCAAAGTCCTATATCAGGCGATCGATCTCATCCGAGAGTCATTTCTAGATCAAATTCTGGTACGTGCGTAAAACACCCCCCCCCCCCCTCCAAAAATAAATAAATAATTTTTTTTAAAAATTGTATGAAGAAGAAGAGGAAGAAGAAGAAGAAAGGATGAATTAAGAGGGACGGGGAATTAGTCAGCGTAACTTATGCCATCTAGCGTTAAAATGATGAAGTAAAATACTATTTCTTTTTACAAAATAAAATTGGCATGGAGTGCAAAGAATTTTTCTGAAAATATTTAAACAGGAACAATTTAACACGAATCGTCTTAGGCATTAATCATTTTATCGTTTTGTCTCCATTTTGATGAGAGAAAACAAACTGCTTCTTTTGTCGGCGCATTTATTTGTGTCTTTAACAAGGCACAAAAACTTCCGTCTCGAAGGAATATTTCCCCCATCCCACGATAAAATAGTCCACGCTGTAGGTATTTTCGTCAAAAATCTAGTTTAAAATATATAGATGTGATCATTATTTATCTTTGTTTATTATCAGTATTTGTAACGCCCCTTGACAGATCAGTACTGGATGCGGTTGGCATAAAATCCTACTCAGGGTCGGATATAAATCACTGGTATGACTGAGAGTTCTAACACCTTACAACTGTTACACTCCCTACCTTCATCCAGAGGTTTTATTCATTTATGGCAGTGAAACAAGAAATTAAAGTACAAAACCTTGACCGAAATTTTGGACTGATGGCATGAAAATGTTATGGTTCTCAGTCGGACAATCACTTCTGCTAAGAACTCATTTTCTATTGTCCACATTCCTTACTTAAGAGATTCAGATGTTTGAAGAGAAGAATATTTTGTTTACGAAACGTAAGAGAAAGATGGAGTTGACGGAGACGACAACTACGATGAAGAATGATGACACCAGACGATGGCGTGATCACGACTATTACAACAACATTGTTGACAACGACGATGACATTGAAGAAGACGACGTCGGCGACCAAGATGGCGATATATACGGAGTTACTTTTAAGAAATAAATCATACCCATCAGGTGTACATTGTCCCAGATAAACACCGCTTTCGTTAGATCAAGGGATATCTGACCCCTAGGGGTATTAGTACCCGAGAGAACAATAACCTCTTGATCTAACAAAAGTGGCGTTTATCTGCGACAATTGACGATTCATGGGTATGATTTTTTTTCTAACATACTTCTTGCATAAAGACTTTATCGCATATAGCAAAATAAAATAAATTATGAGTTTTCTTAATTTATAATCACTCTCAACCGAATATCATTTCTCAATAGAAGTCCCGGCGCTTCTATTGAAAGTAGCCGATCAGAATTGCTCAAGTTAGCGCGGTCTAAGAAATCACGATGACAGAGATGCGTGAATTTACTGTGGTTAAATCAGGTCATTGCTCATGGGATTATAAAAGTGCTTATTGTGTTACTTATCTAGATATACAAGTTTTGTCCCTGTATATGTTTAGTATATTTCTGACTATGCCACTGCCGCAAAGCATGCTGGAACTTGATGTTAGATAGTGCTAACATTTCTTTCTGAATCGTACCCTGTGTTATAAAGACAAGGACGGACAGTCGCCACCTTTGCTTCACTTCGTTAGAGTTATATCGGCAGATAATTCTGCCTTACAGAGTTTTGCTTTCACATTTTATGGGTTAAATTCAAAGAGTATTGTACACTTTGATAGCTCATATCATGCAATGAACAAATACATCGGCTTTTATTGCTAAATATCACCGTGAAAACAATGCAGTCTCAGACAAGAGAATGGATGATGGAAGTTTACATCTGCATGGGATACCCCTCCTCTGATTGGTATATTGCAGTATATAATTGTAGGTATACTTTATCTGAGACGATAGTAACAAAATTAAGTCTGACAGTCATTAAAACATTTTTTGTTTCTACACCACTCACAGTAAGACACTTAAGCGCTTAAATTATACGACCTCTGGGAACTGGCGAACCAAGCCAATCCGTTCTTTGAATTAGTGAATTAGATTTGTTTGTTTGTTTGTTTGTTTGTTTTCTGGTGAAACATTCGTTTTCTTTTTGTTTCTTTCTTTACTTTTTGTTTCTTTCTTTTCTTATCTTTTTTCTTCTTTTTTTTTTTCGTTTTTTTTTTAAATAGGGACCCTCACTATTTTACTTGTTATTGAGCGTATGTAAAAATACAATTCCCCTCCCCCCTGAAAAAAACTTCAAAAAATATAAAATAAACAAAAATCAACCGATCGGCAAATATTGGCTCTTTCCGTTAAGCCAGAAAATACTTCAGATGTATGAGGCTGATTGATTTCCCCATTTGGGAGAAAACAAACGGTACAAAATTCTTGCGCACGCAACCTATAATCTGTTTTCTGAACGTATATGGACTAAATAGCAGGTTAATTAAACATATTCAAACAAAGAAATATAGTGTTAACTGAAAGTAACTTCCGAGTCTTACTTTTTAATGACTCAGTGCTTTAATTTTATATACACAGTAACGTACAATTTTGTCACATGATGGGTTCGTTTTCATGAATGGTTTTTTTTTTTTTTTTTTTTTTGACTTTAACCGCACTTTTAACATTAATGGCTATATCACGCCGAGGAAATGGAAGCTAAGTGTCTTTCCTAAGGAGACACCGAGGCAGCCGATCCGGGCTGGCCAGGGCCTATGCCACGCATCTGAGTTTTTTTCAAGAAAAAGGACGAGGATGCTCCAATTGCGTGATAAACGCGTGGGTTAAGTGATCGATTGTGCGCATCTGCGTTCAGTTAATATGGCACATGCATGCCTTGTGTCACGTGACTAGAGAGTTTGCAGCAGTTGTCGCACGATCGCATCTTATTCTTGATTAAATGCTGTATTTTATTTTTAGTTGCAAAGACAAATGTACCATACAATAAGTGGTAATTCTTGTATCTACCAGGTCACAATATAACTGCACAGAGTCGAGAATAAGTAACAGCATAGCAACGACCGTATTTTTTTCCGGAAGATGCGATTTCCACGGTTGAATTTGGCACCTACGATTTTTGTACAGATTTTAAAAAGTTATGTTTTATATTGGAAACCTATGGATATGTTGCAGAATCTAAATTTCTTGGCGACTTATTCCTGAATTAGAGTGTTTCAAAGATTATGTAAAAAAAATGGGACTGTATGGTCATCGGAAAAGTATGTGGTTAATTAGTAGCAATCCAAAATAGTCTACCTTTCTTGCTGAGGTGGTGGGGCGGAGTTCGAAGTTAACAAAAAATAAAATGAGTTAAAGTCTATAAACCAGATATTTTTTTTATGGTTTACACTGAGTAATTTCGACTGTGAATGCATAACTCGGCCCCCAACCCCCTCCCCAATTACGACATCAGTCCATCTTATGTTGGCCAGCCAGCTAGCCCAACAGATGCTGGTACCAATGTTAGTCTTAGAGTGAAGTCGACCGGGGCAATTATACTTAAGTGCCTTGCTAAACATATTAAAAAATATTAAAATAAAAAAAAAAAAAAAAATAAAAAAAAAAAAAAAAAAAACAGAACCTCAATGAAATCAACGATTTACATAGTTCGCCTCTATGAAGCTTTTATTAGTCTCCAGTAACCATTGTAAACGTTCAAAATTATAATGCAGAAAACAAATTCAGACTAGAGGGATCCTGACAACGAAATGTTGGTTCCTGTGACAGGGTATACAAGACACAAAACAATAAACAAGCAACTTTTTTAAATTATATCAAAGTAGAGGTACTCAACTAAGTTGATACAAAAAATCAGATTTTTAAAAAACATTCCACCCATAGAAGCCAGATTTGAGTGGGTGAAAGTCACAGGCTTTGAATAAGTTTGGAGTGACAGCATCAGTAATTACCTAATTACCTTGATTAGCCACTACAGCTGAAGCCTTACATCAAATGCATGCACTCCACTCATCTAACTCCTATAGTAATTTATGTACAATACACAGGGAACCTGTTGAGGGTATCCTATCACAACATGCAATGAATAGTCAATAATATGGAAAGTATATCATTGAATTAACATATTTATTTCTATCTTCAACAGTACTAGTCAGAAAGGGGTTACTTAACCCATATTAGTAAAGCATTACATGTATGTCACAGCGATCTTCCTTGCTTCTAAGGGTGTAGTATTAACTGAGATTGATGCAATTATTATGTTTCATGAGCCTAACATAAAGAGCACCAAATAATGAACTTTAAACCCCAAATTTTACAAAGTCGCTGGAACATGAACTATAGGTCACAGAGACATCTTTTTTGCAACAGAGGTAAAGTACTTATTAAGATGCATACTCTCACCAAGTTTCATGACTTTAGGTAGGATAGTATGCATATAGCATGCAAAAACTTACGTGGTCATGAACTAAACGCAAACACTTAACCAAAGCCAGTAAAATAAGAAATATAGGTCACGATGAGCTTCTATTGTTGCAAGAGTGTGGTGCTAAAAAGATGCATATCATCATCAATTCAATGATTTTAGCACGAACAGTGCCTAAGAAATGAACATCAAATATAAAGTTTAAACCAAGTCAGTGAAGCGTAAAATATTAGCCGTAATGACCGCTTCTGCAATGAAGGGAGGGAGTAGAGCTCATCAACATGCAGCCCCTCACCAAATTTCATTCTTCTGTATTGAATAGCATGTAAAACAACTATCGGGTCGAGCGTAAACAGTTAAAACACAAATTGTGACTAAAGCGAGTGAAGCGTGACATATGGTTACAGTGACCTACTTTTGTGACGAGGGTGTAAAACTCATCAAGATGCACCCCTTCACCAAGTTTCATGATTCCAGGTATAACAGTATGTATAGTGTATACAGGATGCAAAAACCCCATGTGGTTACGAGCTAAACTCATAAACTTAACCTAAGCCAGTAAAATGTAAAATAGAGGTCAGTGACCTTCCATTATTGTGAGGGTATGGCACTACTAGAGATGCATATCATTATCTTGTTTGTAGATTATAGCATAAACAGTGCTTGAGTAAAAAACTTAAAACACAAAACAAAATTAAACACAAGTCATTGAAGCGTGAAATATGGATCACAGTGACCTACGTCTGGGACGAGGGTATAATACTTACCAAGATGCATCCCTTCAGCAAGTTTCATGATTCCAGGTGCAACAGTATGTATACAAAGTGCTCAAAAAGTGGAATAAACAAGAGCTAGATCTGAAGCTTCCATTCAAGTTAAGCAGTACAAGCCAGTAGAAAGGAAGGTAGAATTAACGATTATTAGTTATAATCATCGTCGTTCTCGTCGCCGTCTCCATCATAACCTATATCATAATCATCATCATCATCATCATCATCATCATCACAACAACAACAGTACCACCACTATCCATAACATTACCATCACTACAAACGCCATCACTTCCAGCACGAACACCACAAATACTGTCACCGCAATCCATCACCACTACTACTAGAGGTGCGCGGTATTACCGGTATACCGGTTTATCGCTTTTTTTCCGGTGGTACGTACCATCAGTTTTTAACTGTACTTCGGTAGTTTCAGTAAATAAGGAATGTACGGAAATTCCCGTGTAATCTTGCTACGAATTTAATGATATTAAAGCATGTTTTCTTTTCTCAGGACAAAAATTACTATATTTTTGCAAAACAGTTGTATTTGTAACAAATTAATTTTGAATATTACAAAAATAATTATATTTATGAACTTTTAATCACATGTTTGACACGTGTCACGTATGCCAACATGGCAGCCGAGTGGAATGTTTCAAAAAGATCTTCGGGCCAAATCCAACTTTTGGAAAAATTTCGGATTAAAAAAGGAGCCCCACAAAAATTGTCATTTTTTTAGTTATTTTTTAGCATATGTTGACGTGTTAAGTATATGTATTCCTTTTAAAAGTCAGAGAATCATCAATAGATTTTCAGGAGAGCACTTATTTTCTGTTTGAATTTTACGTAATTTCTCTAGTCCACTAACTATTTTCTCGTTTGCTGAGTCCGCATGTTTTATGTTTACTGGCCCTCTCTAATAAATATCTTGCCCGGGTGTTGGCATCCCACTCAAAGCTTCCCTGCCTATTATATCAATAGTGTAGCTTGTAAATATGCGGGCTTCAGTATCAACATTTTATTTTTATCAACAAGATTTCTATTTTCAGCAAGGTATCTTTTACAGGGTGTCAACTACAGTGTAAGCTTACTTATTACACTTTAGTTACAGTATTTAGATGACAACTTATACAACAATTAACATACACATAGAAAATGTATCTAGTATAAGGTACTGACCATTTATTTATTTTTTTTCTTGGGGGGGGGGGAGGGGGAGGCTGCGATTACCTTTCTATCCGATATATTTTATTTTCTTTCATCTCAAAATAATGATTTTTTTTCTTCAAATAATATAATGGATATAATATGGTGTTATTTTGCTATAAATCAGAGCAAGATATTTTTCCAACTATTTGAGAGCCGTAAATTTACCAAACAAATTCCAGGCCCCTGCCCCAGAATCTTAAATTGTTGGTCCCTAATATAAATGTGGTATACCGTGGTACGTATCGCAGTATGTTCAGAAATACCGCGGTAAAAAATATTTCGTGGTACCAAGCTCTAACTTCTACCACTGCTGCTGTTACTACTACTCCTACTCCTACAACGATTTCTGCTACAGTTAAATAAGAAGTATAAGAAGTCATCAATCAATCTAAAATAAAAATGTAGCCTCTTTCAAAAAACATTTTTCTGTAGTTCTTTAAAGAAATAGATAGGTCCTGACGAAAGTTCATACTTAGTCGTAATTCAATTACAGAAAGGGCCCGAGGAAAGTTCATACTTTGTCTTAATTCAATTACAGGAAGGTCCCCAGGAAAATTCATATTTAGTATGTAATTCAATTACAGGAAGGTCCCCAGAAAAATCCATACTTTGTCGTAATTCAATTGTAGGAAGGTCCCCAGGAAAATTCATATTTAGTCGTAATTCAATTACAGGAAGGTCCCGAGGAAAATTCAATTACAGGAACAGAAACAGGCGTTTTTAGAGGCCTTTGTTTTAATGTCCGTACACAAAATGTTGGCACCGATTTTAAAAAATAGCCGTCTTTCCCTCTTTTCCCCTTTAATGGTGAAGTGTGTGTGGTGTGTGTGTGTGTTTGTGTATATATATATATATATATATATATATATATATATATATATATATATATATATATATATATATATATATATATATATATATATATATATATATATGAATACAGTTCTGCACTGCAACCGGTTCCATCATCAGGTGGGGATCACCTATCCTAGAGTGTTTCGGCGCTGACCCACAACACTCTTCAGGGGTGCGCGGACTGAGTTGATCAGACTCAGCCCGGAACCGATTAGCTTTTCCGTCACTCCTTTCTCTTCCGCCAAATCCAATATATATATTATATAATACTCAAAAAAATATTTTGCTTAGAATTTCAATATCAATGCTAAAGCAGAATTGATCTATCTTATATTCACGAAACGCCGATTGCATGCTAGACACGCTTGATACCGGTATGGTACAACACATGGTATGCCCTAGGAAAATGTAACAGTTTGTTACGGGTGTGATGGAAGAACGAAAAAAAAATTTCCTGGGGTTTTAATTGAACAAGTTTATAATGTTTTGCAAACACAGCAAACACTAAAACCTCGCGGAAAACAAAACAAAACAAAATTGCCGCCCAGAACTTCTAACTTTTGGCTTCATATGAGTAACATAGACACTTTAGCTAACTTAGCAAGGGAAATTACTCTTGTTAGGTCTTTGTCTAGTATGAGAGAGTTATCTAAATTGTAACATTTCCATCCAGCTTAAGAGTGGCGTTCTTCGTGTAAGATATAAGTACCCTTTTATCAAACTGTTCTAGGTGCTTCATCAATATATAAATATTCAATATATAAAAAAACATCATGGCTGTATTATACATTTCATAATGAGATATTGAAATATATCAGTGGGAGAAAAATGATGTCGCGACAGTAGCGATATCACTTTTGGAACTACTTTCTTTTCCCATTTATGAAATACATCCTCCCTTATGTATGTTATTTAAATCTGTATTTCCATGTTTAGGCCTATTTCATTTGTCTTCTTCTTCTTCTGCGGCTCTCTCTCTCTCTCTCTCTCTCTCTCTCTCTCTCTCTCTCTCTCTCTCTCTCTCTCTCTCTCTCTCTCTCTCTCTCAGGATGAACAGATCTTAACATCTGTCAAGACTGTAGACCCTCCAGTATACATGTATTTAATCAATAAGGAGGCGCCATAAAAAATACATTAATGCGAAATACAAACAACAAAAAAGATGCTTCAAGTATTAACTTTTTTAAATTCGTTTGTAATCCTGCAAATATACTAGTGACCTAACTTACATGGACTGTTGCTATTCGATATTTTGTCACCCATAGAGTATTGTATGTCTCTTACACAGTACAACAACGGACACACTCTTAGAAAAACGCTTGCTTAAAACTAGTAATATTATTGTTTAAGGAGCGATTATAACTTTAAACACAATCATAATCTTTTTTGAAAACGACGGAGAAATCGGGCATTGATGAGTGTTGATTGCAAACCGAAATTAAGTGATAATCGAAATTTAGGAGCAACGTCTGTTCCCTAACTAGACTGCATGCTTGCCAAGACCGAAAATTCACGTTTGAATGCAGAAATGAACAAAATAAAGAACCAAAATCGATACAAGTAAACTCACAATCATTACAATATTTTGTTTACAGACGAAACAATCTGGAATCTGTCGGATGTGACCACACTGCAATGCGTCCGAATTGTGTGTGTATATATATATACAGAGAGAGATAGGTAGACAGACAGACAGACAGAGATAACGACAAATCCTACCTTTGGGCGACAGTGTATAATTCGGTACCTTCCGGCAACATCTTTGTACAGTGACTATGTACGAGTCATTATTGTACTCGCTGGGTATATTCTGTGGGAATATTGGAAGGAATGTTAAAAGTAAAACAAAATAAATGAAAAACATATATTTGTGTTCATGCATATGACCTACCATTGGGCGACGTAGCCCGATGGTTCAAGTGTATGATAGGGAAATAAAACAAATAAACCTAAGGGTAAGAAATTCTGAGGGTGGAAGTTTCCTATCTAACACACATGCACACTGAGAGATTATTTTTCTCAGATTCCTGAACGAAAAATGAGGATCGAAGTCAAAAGGGCGTATTGTGAATACTGATGTAACTTTCAAACAGCATAAGACCCATTGATAATTTCATGTCTTTAAGACAGAGCGTATAAAGCTTGATTTTTGCATGAACTTTAAATGATGTTTACACACATTTTGGTGTTCAAGGAACAGTGGTAGAGACAGCTAAGGTAATGACAAGACAGCGTCCGAATTGTTTCCTGCAGATAGCTTCCACATAAGGTAATGACAAGACAGCGTCCGAATTGTTTCCTGCAGATAGTTTCCACATAAGGTAATGACAAGACAGCGTCCGAATTGTTTCCAGCAGATTGCTTCCACATAAGGTAATGACAAGACAGCGTCCGAATTGTTTCCTGCAGATAGCTTCCACATAAGGTAATGACAAGACAGCGTCCGAATTGTTTCCTGCAGATAGCTTCCACATAAGGTAATGACAAGACAGCGTCCGAATTGTTTCCTGCAGATTGCTTCCACATAAGGTGATGACAAGACAGCGTCCGAATTGTTTCCTGCAGATAGCTTCCAAATAAGGTAATGACAAGACAGCGTCCGAATTGTTTCCTGCAGACAGCTTCCACATAAGGTAATGACAAGACAGCTTCCGAATTGTTTCCTGCAGATAGCTTCCAAATAAGGTAATGACAAGACAACGTCCGAATTGTTTCCTGCAGATAGCTTCCATATAAGGTAATGACAAGACAGCGTCCGAATTGTTTCCTGCAGATAGCTTCCACATAAGGTAATGACAAGACAGCGTCCGAATTGTGTCCTGCAGATTGCTTCCATATAAGGTAATGACAAGACAGCGTCCGAATTGTTTCCTGCAGATAGCTTCCACATAAGGTAATGACAAGACAACGTCCGAATTGTTTCCTACAGATAGCTTCCATATATGGTAATGACAAGACAGCGTCCGAATTGTGTCCTGCAGATAGCTTCCACATAAGGTAATGACAAGACAGCGTTTGAATTGTGTCCTGCAGATAGCTTCCACATAAGGTAATGACAAGACAGCGTCTGAATTGTTTCCTGCAGATAGCTTCCATATAAGGTAATGACAAGACAGCGTCCGAATTCTCTCCTGCGGATAGCTTCCATATAAGGTAATGACAAGACAGCGTCCGAATTGTTTCCTGCAGATAGCTTCCATATAAGGTAACGACAAGACAGCGTCCGAATTGTGTCCTGCAGATTGCTTCCATATAAGGTAATGACAAGACAGAGTCCGAATTGTTTCCTGCAGATAACTTCCATAATAATACAAATATGAACAGAGCAAAAAATAAAGTCCACTCTAATCCATAAGATTATTCAAGACAGACATAAAATAGTGATATAATCATCGATTCAACTTTGATCTAGAATTGATCTACCGTTCATTAATAATAATGAGAAAATGAATCTGAAATAAATACCAATTACAACAGCGGCGCCTTTTCCGACTCGAAATCGGACTTCAGAAGCTAAACATGTGGCTAGGTCGATCAGTGTGAGATGTCCTGTTTGCAGGATACTTATCTTCAACCACTGTCCGTTGTAATACGCAAATGGGTTGCAGTTAATGTTTATTATCTTGATTATTGTGAAAGAATGTTCAGGTGATGATGGAAATCTGGGAGGTTTTGCTACATTGTGTGCGCTATGCTCGCAGTAGAAGGTGAAAATAGTCCCCGAGTCAGGATAAAAGGTCACGTGTGAGGTAGGATAAGGATTTTCCGCAACGGCGTTCCGCCTTGAAATCTCTATCCATACTGATAGGGAATATGAGAATCTCTTGTTGTAATACGAGAATAGCGGAGTGATCTTAATTTGGGGTTGTACAACACTGGAATAAAGAAGAAACAATTCGGTTCTTTCCACTTCCGATCGCTATAGTGGGGATGGTCTGAGTACCGGGATTGTCATGAGGAGGGGTTTTACTGTATATAGTATTCAATATAGATGTATTTTAGATGTTTGTACATTATTTGTCTTTAAGCCGTATACCTTTTATATTTTATAGTAAACTGAGAAACACCGAATTATTTCCAAAGTTCTGGGACATTGGAACGACTCAAGGAAAGTATACTATCTTTAAATTTTTTTGTGATGAATTATTAATTTGTTGAGGTCTTGGGAAAATTTTCGATTTGTCTGGGTTTCTAAAATTTCACATGTAACCGTCACCCTAGGAATTCGCATAGTGTTTCGGCTCGCTGTTATACAATTGCAACATGATCAGAAGCCTAACTTTTAAAGCCTTTTGTTTTCAATACCATCAGTTCCTTTACTGATCGCAGTCATTTCAGGAATCCTGCACACCCAAAATCTTACAAAAATATCAGAATTGCACCGAAATATAATTGAAACATTCCACTGCTGTTCCTTTTGTTGAAGTGATTGCATGTATATAAAAGAGTTAAATCCCAATCTGGAATAACTGTTTAAAACGACTTTGTGTTTTGAGCCCTCACAGTTATTAATACGAAAGTAACTTCATATAAATTCTCTGTAATGAACGCTGGTTGAAAAATCATTCTGGATACTTATTTATCTTAAATACAGAGTCCCTCTAGGGACCGGACCATTAACTCATCTCCCATAGAAAGAACTTAATATTAATATATTAAAACATCAAAATAATTTGTACATTATAATCCCAGTCTGTATTTCCTTTCATGGGTCATTCGTGTGAACTTGACAGAAAAGTTACAGTCCATATATATGGAGAGAGAGAGAGAGATCTTAGCTCATATGCTACCATTGGTCGGCAATCAAGGGACCTTTTGGCGACACCTATCGCCCAGAGGATATATTTAGTGTCACCCAAAAGTAGAGCAATTTTCCCAACCATTTCTGTTATTAGCTAAACGTATTAGCTGTTTCATAAGCATGAATGCGATACTAAAAAGGTTGAAATTTATTTTAAAACTAAGGTCTTTAGAAAGGATGAGTAGATTTTACACTTTTCAGTTCTGATATATATTCACGTTGCAACCTTTCGGCGACAACATGTTTTCTATGCATATCTCTGTTGAACGTGTATATGTTTACAGGACTATGGTAAATTTTGAATTGCTTTTTATCATCATCGTTGTTACATATTTAATCATTCTTAGAAATAATGTGAAATACCATAACCCCACGTATTGAAGTTAGTGAGCTAGGGCTGGGCCAACTTCGAGGTTTAACCTCCGGGGTCATGCATGCAAGTGCGACGAATGCCTACAGTCACCTTCCTGACGAGCAGACAGGCATGTTTTAAAAACATAATGGCAGGCTTGCCATTAGAGCAGGATCATGCAGCCGCTGGCCTGAGTGAGAACCAGGCCTTGCGAGAACATGTCTTCTCCCAAAACCAGTCTGAACACGGAGAATGTTACGCGGTGTTCCGATTAACCATACAACTAATGAGTCGAAAGCACCGATGCAGCTCAGATTTCACTGGATGATATACACCAGGTCGAAAAGTAACTCCATTTTCTGATGTTCTTTGTCAGGTTTATCATCAGTTTGATCAGTGGAAGTAACTGAAACGTGGACAATATTTAAATAAAGGAATTTGAATTTTTTAAAACTTTTACCCAGCATGTCAACTAAACATTATAGTAAACCAATGCACGTAATATCTCTCCTTCCTTCATTAGAAATGTTCATGTATTTAATAATGCGTAAATGGGAGGGTTTTGTTTTATTTCGTCTGGATAATAGGGTTACAAAATGACTCTAACCAATAATTATTTCGTTGGTCACGGTGTGCCCCGTCAAGCCTTGGAAATTATGTATAAATTTCTGTATATGCTCAATTAAATCATAGAAGACACTAGAGAGTGAATACATAGTACTATGTGATCAACCTAAATTCCCATTTGGCTGATACATTCACTTCTTATTTAAGACAACAATATTTTTTTAAAAATATTGCCTATTTTCATCTGTGCCCATACAATCAAAATACAATAATCTTATGATAATTATACATTTCTTTTAAACCACGTGAATTGTCGTTTGCAGACCCAAAATATTGACATGTTGTCTGTATTCTTTATTAATTGTATCTGAGTCTAACATACATGTGTTATATTATGTCCCTGAGTTTATCTAAATGCAGACTTTCCTTATTGTAACTGCGGACTAAAAAAAAAAAGATTTGTTGCCAAGTTTTTGGTGTCAACCTGTTTGATTTTTAATTTCCACATATTCAGGAGAGAGACAGACAGACATACAGGGAGAGACATACATACATACATACAGACAGACAGAGTTATCCGCAGGTGTTCGTACATCAGTTTGATATAAGTATTTTTAAAGATAGTAAATTATGATAAACTATTCAGAAATTCCCAACATCAGGCCAGAATCCTGAATATAATAGTACGGCTTAGGCCAAGTTTTTTTTATTCTAAAGAATGATGAAAAAGATTTCAGATTGTAAAATCTATTAAAATTTAATGTACAGTATTTACATAAACGTCTAATGCGTACGTATGATCTCAATTTCACAGCCAACGATTTTTCTTTAATGCATTTTCTTCTTTGATTTTATCAGAATATTAAGAAGTGTGATTCTCCGAGTCACCTATAATATGAAAATATTAATATTCTTCATATTTACACCCGTCTCAAATTAATCATACTAAAGGTAAACACAGGTGTGTGTGTGTGTGTGTGTGAGAGAGAGAGAGAGAGAGAGAGAGAGAGAGAGAGAGAGAGAGAGAGAGAGAGAGAGAGAGAGAGAGAGCTACCATAACTTTGAGCTTGGATTCTTAGCTATAATTCAGGCTTGGATTCTTAGCTATAATCCAGGTGGGTGAAAAATTATAACTCTCTAACATGTTTCATATAGATAAAGGTGAAAAAGATTTCAGATTGTAAAAGCCATTAAGATGTAAGGTATTTAACAACCGTCTACTGCATATCAATGAGCTCAGTTTCACAGTCAATGATTTTCTTTTATTCCGTCTTTAATTCTAACCTAGTTGAAAAATTACATAACCATCTACTGCATTATTCACGAGGAGGATTTCAGTCAGCAATTTTCTTTAATGTATTTTCTTCTTTGATTTTATCGCGGTTGAAAAATTATCTAACAAAGTTATTAGTCTCTATTTCCACCCTTAGACCTGTTTTCACTTCAAAGATTAGTTGAGGTGATTGGAAGTCTTCTTACACGTGCATAAATTGTAAATTATTACAGATTCGGTGTGCCTGCGCGAGGAAATACTCGTAGGAATAAGAAAAATACCAGCATATTAATAAGGGTGTTTCTCCGAGTCACCTGTAATACGAAAATCTTCGTATTTATACCCGTTTCAAATTAATCATACTAAGGTATACATCATAGGTGAGAGAGAGAGAGAGAGAGAGAGAGAGAGAGAGAGAGAGAGAGAGAGAGAGAGAGAGAGAGGTTTACTAACTTGGGGTTTGAGTTCTTAGCTATATTCCCGGTGGGCGAAAAATTATAACTCTCTGTCATGTTTCATGTAGATAATCACGAATTTCTAAATAGCTTCACTTCATGTTAACACGTTTTCTCCTGTTGTAAACAGGGATACATCACCTCTGTTTGGTATAGAATTTGTAACTTACAGCAATTATTAATGTGCAACTAAACTTTTTGAAAAAGTCTGCATTTACATTCACTCATCTAAGTGTCTGGTGTAACTTTGCTGTCAAGTTGGCACGAGTGACAGATGAAATGAAAGGGATACAATCTGGAATGGAAGGAGGGCAGTCGGTTAAGGGTTTAAAAAATATTTGACGTATGCACGATCTCTTAACTATATCAGAACGTGGTAAAATATATTATCAAGTTTTCTGTGTGATTCTGCATGATAATTTCGGAGAAGAAGGCATGATGGATGGATGCAATGGCAAAATAGGAGGGAGATAGTTTGAGAAACGTGGTTTTCAAAATACCCTTGTAGCCTCCTCAAGAAATAATCAATAATTATCATAAACTACATAATAATTATTCCTTACTTACAGATAATAACTCGACTGAAAAAAGTATCGAATTCTAAAAAAGAACTGCATATTTTTTTTAAAACCCTACCATGATTGTTTTGTGACTGAACAAGCAGGTTTTCTTATCTTTATATGGGTACCCGCATGTACATGAAGAGTAAATGTATAAATACTAATGGCTACAGTATAAGTCTTACGAGCTACAATCAGATTTTTTTAATTTTTTAATTTTTTAATTTTTTTATTTTTTATTATTATTATTATTATTATTATTATTATTTGTGGGGTTTTTTTTTCTTTCTTTTTTTTTCCTTAAATAAAATCTGCTATACCTGTTGGGCTTAAAATTGTGGAAACCTTATCATTTTGCTTCATGGAAACCTTATCATTTTGCTTTGTGGAAACCTTATCATTTTGCTTCATGGAAACCTTATCATTTTGCTTTGTAGAAACCTTATCATTTTGCTTCATGGAAACCTTATCATTTTGCTTCATGGAAACCTTATCATTTTGCTTCATGGATTAGTTGTTTGTGGTTAACTCAAGTTGAATTAGTCTTAAAATGGTCTGTAACTTCAACCGAGTGAGTCAAAACGAAACAAAAACTATGCATTTCGCACCATTATGGAGACCAGATTTTCGCTATCCAAGAATCATCGATCCATTTTGTTCCACATTGACCCTTGGCACATGTAGCTAGCCAAAACAGTGTTTTGAACAATTGCCCTCCAAAACAGTGTTTTGAACAATTGCCTTCTTGCGAATGAAAAGTTACTGCTATAGCAAGCAAAATTGATTGACTATCTGTTACTTGACCTGTTAGGTTTTCAATATGGTGACCTCCATGATGTCCACGTACCTTGACTTGAAAGGAAAACGTTGTCTACCGAGGCTGCTATCATTATTCTCAATCATCTTCCTAGGTAAATGTAACGAGTAATCAGATCGGATCAGTTTTTCTGAGCTGCATCCAATCAGATAGCGGAGAGGCATATACTGTTTTGGATAGCTACATATGCCCAGGGTCGATGTGGAACGACGAGGATCGACGACCCCTGGCTAGCAAAGATGGGTGACCAGTTGCTGGCAATTGTGTCATTGGATTCAGAGCGCAGGGTGCAAAAATAGCCCGCTACAAAAACAACAGAAACATCCCTTCCAATGGACTTCTCCAAACATGAATGCACATAGTACTATTGTTTCTCCCGCTTATAATTTAAATGCGATAGCCAAACATAACGGTAGGCACGCAAAGGCCGATTACCTTTTAGTGTGATTCAAAAAATGAATTTAAAAAATGTAGTGTTCATGTTTTCAATAGATTACTAATAACAGGATAAGTGAGCAAAAGACGATGAATAATATTCATCATTATTAAATGCAATTAGCACATCTCATTACAACAAAGTTGATACAGTTGTCTATAACTTTAAAAAATACTAAATTACAGGTGATGTCTTTCAAATAAAACATTGATATGAATAATAACGGTTGTTGTTAAATTCGCAATTGTTAATCGTGTACCCTATGTATTTATCGTACTTTACGTCACTGTAAAAGCAGTAATTAATCTTTTTCATATCCTTGTTTAAAAGCCTAACAGTTTCTTTAACACCTTCAAACATAGCTTTAAATTGTAGATAGCTGGGAGTGTAAAATACCTCAATAGTTTAAAGCAATTTTTTGCATCAGCATTTCCTCAGCTATTTCGAATATTTACGCTGTAACCTCTATTCGTGTTATGCTTTCTACGATAGTCTCTCCAAATGATTTATGTGACCTCTTTTCTCTACAACAAACATATTTGAGAATGTTTGAGCCGAAACATTGGTCAGTTCCCGGTGACTTAAAATTGTATGCTATCTTAGTTTAGATTTTAACTCTCGCATCATCGAGTTTAACTGTCACGCAAGTGTTTGAAAGCAATTTGACCACGGGTACTTTTAAATATTTTTAAATGTCATCAAATTTACATCTCCGTTTAGGTCCTGTGTTACAAAGTAGTCTTTTCTAAAGCACCGTTCACAACTGAGATTCAGATTTAAACATTCAAAATATTTCAATGAATGTATCATAGTCTTGATCTCCCAATGAAACCGTTGTACACAACGGTAGTGTTGTCTTTCACATAACATCGAGAAGTAATAATTTTAGTTTTCGGTACTTTGAACACTATGACCCCTTTTTGATATAACTTTGTCGGCACAAATACTCAAAATCTGTATGAATACATGTAATGGGGTCTTTTCTGCCTGTTAGCATAAGTTGATAAAATGACATTTATTATTTATTTATTTGATATTTCGGACTTCGACGTTCTGGTTCCAGTAATTTACAAACGACAATTTAGCTCAGGATATTTCATGTATAAAACTATCAGTTTCAAATGTGCATCATTAAACAAAGGTTTTGTGAGCGATATGGTTGAATCTTTTTTTTTTTTTTTTTTTTGTTGTTGCCAAAAGCATAAAATGTCTTGACATTTTCATATATTTACTGACTCTAATGTTTATCAATCTTTACTTATATGAACACTGATCATGCAATGGAATTTCTAATAATGCCAGTCGAGTCGAACAGTTTTTGAATTATCAGAGACATTTGACTTCTTTTTCACAGATAATATTTTATAACCCAGATTCTGGGATCAGGTTTTACATCCAACGTTGATATTTCTTTGTGATTTTTAAAAACTAAAAAAGAAAAAAGATTTACTGATGAAACTTGATTATTGTTTTTTCATAATATGTTTATAGGAACACAGTTATTCAAATTAAGTTTCTATCATGTTAAATTATTACTGCGTCTGTGCATAATACTGATTTAGCATTTTGCGAGAAAGCTACGGTATCGGGTTGTCATTCCAGTAATGACAGCCGATGCGATTAGTTTTTTTAATTATAAGAAACATTAAACATGTTTTTCATGTATAAAGTTTTGAAACCCGGATCCTGTGATCACGTTTTGCATCTAACATTGGAATTGTTTTCTGATTTTGTAAAAACGGTGTCGTGTAATAATAGGGGTTGTGTAATAATAGGGGTCGTCTAAAAGTAGGGGTCGTGTTATTTCATACCTTTTATTACATTATTCTTATAGGTGAATATTTCATGCCTGTACAGGAAATTAAGAAAAACATGAAAAAAAAACACAATCCCTGCATTTATTCACTTATCTACATCTATAATGTATAACATGATACATATTCTTCAAATGCAACATTCATTTTTATCATCTGTCGACATTACTTAAGTGTTCATTATTATCATTTTGTGTGCTTAGAATGTCGCCCAAATTAGGCCCAAATTAGTATAGTACATACTTGGTGTCTAAGGTAGTCAATATACAAAATTGCAAAAAATTGGTATTCGGTATAGGTATCGGACCATTCATTATTTTACAGCCAGGGAACCGGTCCTACCGGTGTGTGTGTGTGTGTGGGGGGGGGGGGGGCGAGACACAAAATAAAGTACTAAATCTTTTGAGATGCACTTATTGGCTAATTAATGGGTTCTATTTGTTCCATTATTAATTTCACAAACTGCAGTTGACAGCAAAATATTTACTTTTATTTTGATATCCTGTGTTTTTTTTCATACTGACCAAATATCATATGAACTCTTGGTGCAAAGCCATACCGTTAGGTGCAGACTAATGCGTCCCCTGTTCAACAGCACGAGGCTCTAAAAATGCTGCAGAACACCTACTTTTCAAGGCTAATTGGTTTTGTTTGGTTTTAAGGCACAGGAACACAAGTAGGTTATTTATTCCTGAGGTAATTGGAGTTAAGTGATTTCCCAAAGAACACACCGTGGTAGCCGACACCAGGCTGATCCGATGGTAGGATTCGAACCCGCACTCTTCTTGTCGCGAGTCCGGCACGCTAAACGCTGTCCTACCGCGGCTCCTTGTTCAAGGCTACAAACAAAATGTCTCGAACTATTATGAATTAAAGCAGGTGTGGTTTATACGCTAATCTAGTGCACACATTATTTTGATGTTTTAATATATTAACATTAAGTTCCATGGGAGATGAATTAGTGATCCGATACATAACGGGACTCAGTTTTTATGATAAATAAGAATCCAGAATTATTTTTTTCAACCAGCGTCTTTTCAGTAGATTAAAAAAATCCCCGTTCGTTAGAGAGAATTTATATGAAGTTACATTCGTATTACTAACCGTGATGGCTTAAAACACAAAACCAATTTAAACAGTTTTTCCAGACTTGGAATTAACTTTCTGATATATATATATATGCAATCACTTCAATGAAAGGAACAACAGTGGCATGTTTCAGGTTTATAGTATTTCCGTGCCGTTTTGATATTGTAAGATTTTGTGTGTGCAGGATTCCTGAAATGACTGTGATCAGTAAAGGAACTGATGGTATTGAAAACAAAAGGCTATAAAAGTGAGGCTTCTGATCATGTTGCAATTATATAACAGCGAAGAAAACTCTATGCGAATTTCTAGAGTGGCGGTTACACATGAAACTTTAGAAACCCCGATAAATCTAAACTTTTCCCAAAACTTCAAAACAGTTATTTGTCACTAAATACTTTAGAGGTGGTATACTTTCCTTGAGTCGTTCCAATGCCCCAGAACGTTGAAAATATTTCGATGTTTCTCAGTTTACTATGAAAAATAAATGGTATACAGCTTAAAGACAAATAATATATAAACATCTAAATTACATCTATATTGAATACTATTTACTGTAAAACCCCTCCTCATGACCACCGTGGTACTAAGACCAATCCCATCATAGTGATCGGAGATCTAAAGAACCTATATTTTTCTTCTTTATTCAAGTGTTGTACAACTCCGAATTGAAACCACTCCACTATTTTTGTATTATGACCAGAGATTCTCGCATTCCTGATCAGTATGGATAGAGATTTTCAAGGCGGAACGCCAATGAAAAAAATTCTTATCCTACCTCACACGTGACCTTTATCCTAATCGTGGACAATTTTGTTTCTACTGCGAGCATAGCACACATTTACGTACTACAAGTAAAGTGTCCTGCAAACGGGGGGTGGGGTGGGGGTGGGGGTCCATGAGTGCGCTGCACCGGGTCCCTACGACTTCGAGGGCCCCCAAAAAGAATAAAAATTGGAAAAAAAACTATTGTTTTTAAATTACCTATTCATGTTAAAATTCAGACAAATGTTCACTTTCCACGACATTTTACTGAGTATGAGGACTGCGCCACCTTCTCTTGAAGTAACTTAAATATTAAGTTTAATCCTTGGACTTGGGGGGACAATATCCGTCTCGCACCCGGTCCCCCAAAATGTTGATTAATATATCGCTATATCTTTGTGTATGTTTTCTTTGTATCCGATGAAATTATTTATCAATATATCTGTAGATGCATACATACATGCATACATACATACATACATACATACATACATACATACATACATACATACATACATACATACATACATACATACATACATACATACATACATACATACATACATACATACATACATAACCACTACCTGATGGATTCCGAAAGCAAATCCACGATATTTAGACCACCCCGCTTGTGTAACCACTTTCTTTTAGTCCCATTAATGGTCGTCATAGAGAATTTTCACTGTATATGATACCATTGGGTGACACATATTTATTACCTTTGAACGTCATATATATAAAATACCTATGGGCCACACATACACATGAACCATTAGCTACGTAACCAAATGGTAGGTCATATACATGAACGTATATCGTTTTACCTTCGGGCGACAGTAAATGGGCGACATAAAATATGTTACTCATTTCTTTTGTTTTACCCATTTTCATGCCCTTTTTAACATTTCTTCCAATATTTTTCTCACAGAATATACCCTACGGGTACAATAATGACTCGTACATATTCACTATACAAAGATGTCACCGGAAGGTACCAAATTATATCCTGTCGCCTAAAGGTAGGATTTTATTATATTCATACTTTAATGTATGATAATATTTTTTATTCGTATTTAAAAATTATATTAATGTTATCAATCATTCTCCTGTAGAATACAGGGATAGCACTTTCCGCTCTGTTTGGTTTATATTTGTAATTCTCTGTAATAACTTCTATATGCCTTGATTTCCGTAGCAGGAATCCAGATGGTCTGTGCCAGCGACAGTATTGGTCAGTGATCCAGAGGTACCAGCACGTGATAGGGCTTGAGTGACATATTGCTGTAAGTTAACATCTGAGTGCACTAACCTTCTAAGTCTAAACTGTTCATGCACGGACTCATAATTTTTGTCTACATTTTCATTTTGGAAGTTAATGCGAAATCCCAATTTTCCTTGCTATACCATTGTCAACAGTCTCCATGTTTATTTGTTAATAGTTATGTGCGTCCTTAATTTGTATCGATAGTTCAGACTATATGTGTAAAACATATCCTCATTATCCATGATATACCGATGTACACAGTCTCCATGTTTTTGTCAATACTTTTGTGTGTCCTTAGTTTATATTGATAGTTCAGACTATTTGCGTAAGCATGTCTTTATTGTCCATGATTTACCAATGTCCACAGTCTCCATGACTTTGTCAAACTTTTTGTGCATCCTTAGTTTATATTGACAGTTCATGCTATCTGTGTAAATGGTCCTTGGCATCCATCATGTACCATTGTCACAGTTTCCGTATTTTTATCAATATTTGCGTGCGTCCTTAGTTTGTATTAATAGTTCATTCTGTGTAAAGGTGTCCTCGTTGTCCATGACGTACCATTATCCATATTCTCCGTATTTTTGACAATTATTATGTGCGTCTATCATTTTAAGTATAGTACAGACCATTACTGTAAAAGTGTGTTAAATACTTAGGTGGAAGTTAACAAACAAACTTTATATGCAATACATATTATGAAACAAGTAATACAATCCAAATAAAACAAACGCAATAATAAGGGTGGGGTGGTGTGGTGGTGAATCCACAAAAAGAAAAAACAAACAAACAAATAGGTTGGCGTCATGTAGAAATGTTTCTAGATAGTATCAGTTTATACACACTTACACCAGCACAATAGATGTTTTGGTACATGCGCATATTTACGAATTTTGTAATGTGATTCTGTCTAAACACATTAATGAACTGCATGGAACCACGAGGCTGCCACATTGCTGTATGAATAACAATTAACAATTAACAACTGATCGTGGGAAGGGATAGCCATGATGCGGTCATGCTTTGGTGCTGGAAAAGGTTAAGGATCTGTCTGGGATGAAAAACGAACCATATTTACGTCTGAGTGCACTAACCCTCTGAGTCTGAGCCGTTCATGCACGGCTTATTAATGCTTGTCTTCAATTTCATTGTGCAAGATAATGGCAGTTCCACTTGTCCCTGATGTCCTATTGTCTACAGTTTCCATGTTTTAGTCAATAGTTATGTGTGTCCTTAGTTTGAAATGATAGTACAGACTATTTGTGTAAACGTGTGCGCCCTCGCTTGCATTGCGAAATTTCATATTCCTTAGGATTAATCCTACAATACCCTCCTCAGTATTTCACCCTTTGTTATATATTTACTGCCAGAAACTGTATCACCTTTCACTCCAGGATAAGTAAAACAAATGTCCTCTGTACGGGGTTCCATACCCGAGTCCTCGATATGCACCAAATACAAGAATGTGTGTGTGTGTGTGTGTGTGCTTGGATGATAGAAAATGTGTTTCTGTCGAGCATTATGTATGCACATAGTAGTATGGTATGTATGTTTATTTAGAACTGTATAATACTATATGTATATGTGTATGTATGTATGTTACATTGCTGTATATGTACGTATGTATGTGTGTAGGTAGATAGGTATATCACTGTCCCTGTATGATGTGTAGCGTATATATGTATAAGCTACATTATTCTGTTGAGCCGTGTATTTTAAATATGTGATTGTGCTGTTGGAAAATTGTAATCTTTTAAGTTCTTGATTAATTAATGTTTTATAATCAGTGCAAAAAGTACATAAGAGCTTTTGTTTTTATTTGTTGTTTTATTTACTGACTCTAAATAGAATTACTTGACTTGACATGGTATATAAAAGTATTGAATATATTGAGAGAACATAAAATAATATATCTATATATATATATATATATATATATATATATATATATATATATATATATATATATATATATAAATAATAAATAAATAATAAAAACAAAATGTGGCCTCTTTCAATAAACATGTTTTTGTGTAGTCCTTTAAAGAAAAAGGAACGTCCCTCGGAAAATTCATACTTAGTCGTAATTTAATTACAGGAACCGTAGCTGGAGTGTTTAATGGCATTTTGTTTTGTTTTTTGTTTAATGTCCGTACACAAAATCTGGCACTGATTTTAAAAACAATTGCTGTCTTTCACTCTGAGCTCTCGTTTTAACCATGGATTACTTTTAAAGGTTAAGAATATATATAATACTCGAAAATGATTTTGTTTCGAATTTCAACACCAATGGTAAAGCAGAATTTATCAATCTCATATTCTTGAAACGCCGATTGAATGCTAGACATGCTTGATACTGGTATGGTACAACATATGTTATGCCCAAGGTAAAATGTAACAGTTTGTTACGGTTGTGATGGAAGAACGATACAGTTTTCCTGGGGTTTTAATTTAATAGATTTATAATGTTTTGCAAACATAGCAAACATTAAAACCTCGAGGAAACCAAAATAAAACAGAAGAAAACAAAATTGCCGCTCAGAACTTCCAACTTTTTGCCTCGAATGATGAACAGAGACACTTGAGCAAACTATGCAAGGGAGATTACTCTTTTTAGGTCTTTGTTCATTATCAGAGAGTTATCTAAATTGTATTTAACCGCTTTATCCAGTTTAAAAGAAGCGTTCTTCGCGTAAGATATAAGAACCCTTTATAAAACTGTTCTAGGCGGTAAAAACGAATCCGCGTTTCCAATATATAAATATTCAGGCATGATGTTTTTTCTGCTCTGTGACTGTACAGTGCTCTCTCTCTCTCTCTCTCTCTCTCTCTCTCTCTCTCTCTATATATACACATACACACATATACACACACATGTGTGTGTGTGTGTGTGTGTGTGTGTGTGTGTGTGGTTGGATGATAGAAAATATGTTTCTGTGTGAACATTATGTATGTACATATTAGTATGGTATGAATGTTTATTTAGATCTGTAGATTACTATATCCATATCTGATGGTATGATTGTTACGTTAATTTTTGACAGGTAAAGCCGAGAGTAAATTTGTGCCCCTTTTCTGACCTTAAATGTATAATTTTACATGCTAGTAAAATATTCATTTACATAAGCGTAACTCAAATTGCTGAAACTTTCTTAAGTATTTCACACCTTAGATTCCACTGACAAACAGCATCAAGATATATATATATATATATATATATATATATATATATATATATATATATATATAAAGATAGATAGATACATATTAAACTAGAATGTTTGTAAAACACAGAACCCCCGCTCTTCGCCGCTTTTGTCCTCATCCTCCCCAACCCCAACACAAAGAAAAAATGTGAATCTAGGATCTAGTCCCACGGGGTAAGAGTAGACCCGGGATCAAATTTTAGTTGCATATCTGAATTCTTCTTTTACTTCCCCAGTTAGTGTGTATATATATATATATATATATATATATATATATATATATATATATATATATATATATGTATATATATATATATAGTTATAGTTATATAGTTATAGAGTGGGGATCTCAACGGTGTCCATGATTACGACCCAGGAAGCGCTAAGTCCGTGGGAGTTAGGATGGACTTTTTAGGGCCAAAGTCAGTTGCACGCAGTGGTGTACTGGCCATTGGGCATACCGGGACAAATCCCGGTGGGCCGTCAAAAAAATCCGTTTTTACTGGTGTTTTACTGGTGTGAGCAAAACCCCGTGCCTGTCCCGGCAGATAAGTCCAGGGCCGAGTTGCTTACCCAGTACACCCCTGGTTGCACGTATACATTTGTCTTTACATATCCAGTAAGCGTATATATGGTTTTAATATGGGAGTGTCAAAATTTTATATAGCATGACCCTGAATTAAAGTCCCTGAGGGTAATAATAGACCCAGGGGCCAATGTTAGTCACATATATAAATTTGTATTTCATACCCAGGAAGATTAGATATGGTTACAGGTTGGGAGTGTAAATAGTTTCTATGGTATGACCCTGGGGCAAAGTCCCTGATGGTAAGAATAGACCCAGGGGCCAATGTTGGTTACATATATAAATTTGTCCTTTCATTCTCGATAAGTGTATACATAGTTGTCGGATGGGGAAATTAATTGTTTCTCAGTTGTGATCCAGAATCCATAAATGTATGCCTTTGGGTCCCATTCAAACACCCATGTGACATATGTTAACTCTCGGGTCAATAATCACCCAAATAACGATTCTCTGACATGTTAGCGTCATAATTTGGGAGCTACTTTGAATTTTTTAAAAACAGGTCCATAAACAGTCTGGATGTAAACAAGACTTTGGCCCACCTTTTGCCGTACTATTAAAATTGTGTGTATATGCATGCCTGTACACGAATGTACAAAATTATTGTGAGGAGGCACGTTGAACACACATAAAGGACAACAACAAGTCTTTAGAACTAAATTAGACCGGCGGTGTAATTTTCTTTCTACGAAGCAAGGACCTCGAACAATTAGAAAATTCCTAGTATTGAAGAAAATAGTGAAATAGTGATCCTTTCATCGGCGCGAACATGTCATTGTTTGCACGCTAAGATTTTGGGAATTAAGCACCGCTATCATCCCGTGAAGGACAGGCAGAAAGTGAATACTCTTTCTTACAAATTCAGCCTTTCGAGTCAAAGAACATGACTGACATTATATACTGTAATGGTGAAATAATTTAAAATATTTATATATTTTTACATTCATCAGTCAATTCGGTCGAATCGATTGTACATAATACGCATTCAGCTGTGATATACATAGACCAAAATCTGATATCGCATTGTACGCAGGCAGAATAAAGTCTGCGCTGTTCTCTTGAAATTATAACTAGAGCAAATAGGGTAGAGCCAGATCTGCCAGCGCATTATGTAATGGCAGATCTAGGTGTACTCTATTTGCCATTGTGAGTGCGTTTTACATGACCTATACGGTATCAAGTATATATACTATTACATTATCTGATGTAAAATTTATACGGAATATGCAGCAGTATGGCATGTCTGCACACATCTCTGAACCTCACTGGGCAGCTTGGCATTATGGTAAGCACTATCGACCTAGAGTCAAAAGGTACAACGGTGACCAGCAAAAGCCACGCAATGGTAATTACTTCTTTGCTCGCCCGTACGAAGTAGAGATCATTCGTAATACTCCTGGCGTTGGCGTCTGCACATGCAAAAGCATGTATTATGCATATGACAGGCTCACTTCTTCTAAACCATTCTTTCTTCTTAGATCCTAGGTAACAGTTGCAGTGGGTTTCATTGTACCTACTGTAGCTGAAATCACTCGGCTACGCTCCTGTAGCTTGTACTGCTACACTCAAAGGGACGCCCTAGCTCTAGCTCTTGCTTATTCCATGGAACGCCAAATCGTTCAAAATAGATGAGCTGGTGAGATCGCAGTGTGAGCTGGAGTGATCGTCGGGCGAGGTAGAGAGATTGTAGGGCAAGCTGGAGAAATCGTATGGTGAGCTAGAGAGATCGGCGGGTGAGCTGCAGTGATCGTAAGACGAGTTATAGAGATCGTAGGGTGAACTGAAGGGATCGTAGGATGAGCTGGAGAGTTCGTGGGATGAGCTGGAGAGATTGTACAAAACTTTATAGTCGACATTACTAAGTAAAGTTTGCTGAATCAGATGGTCTAGTATTTCAGTGATTTCGTTGTCAACTTCCATGCCAACGTTGCCAGCTTGTTTACTGGCAGCTAGCAACTTTAGTCGTGCGACAGTTCTGCGGTATTTTTGTAGTACTTTATTCCTTCGCCAATCTACTTTTTTTCTCTTTCTTTTTCCGCAGCTCGCTCTCGTTGTGCTGTATATCGTTGGATAAATGGTAACGATTCTAGTTTATGCTCTACATCATAATCTGCGATATCCCTTCTCATTTTTATTCTAAAGTTTTCGCTCATTACAATCATTACTATCAATGCATTATGTCGTTTATAAATATTCTGTCTACTGCTATAAACCACGTGTCTGTAGCAGCTTTTTGCTATAGCTTTTTAAAGCCTCATAGTCTTTAGAGGTGAAAGGTTTCTTTTTTTCCAGATCATTATATCTCTTGCGCAATTCATCAAGCTGTTCCAGATAATTAACATCATCCTCTGATCTCGCTATATTATCGTAAAACAACTTTTTTTTCTTCGTCTAGTGTGATCTTGACTTTTGCTTGTTCTGGCAAATTTGTTTCGATCCAATCTTTTCTATACTGCCCAACAAAAGACTCGTATTCTTCTTCAGCAGGTGGCTCCAATGCTGCTGCTTGAGCTAATAATTCTGATTATTGCAGCTCCTCGGTAGGTAGACTTTTTGTCTCTTCTATAGGTTGTTCTCTAAGCTGCAGTCTCTCCATTTCTCTTGATCTTTTTGAACGCGTCTGCAACTCATGGTTCACATCTTTTATTTTTTGCAGCTTGAGTTCAAGCTCTGGAACATTTGTTTTTTCGTTTGCCCTATTTTCTGTTAAACTCACTTAACTATTTTCTTGCTTTTTCTATCTCTTTAACCACATGAGATGGTGGCTTATCTACCCTTGTTCCTAGGAAGTACTCATACTCATCTAGTAATAAGTCAACTTCTTGTTTTTACCATCCAATACGTTCTTTTTCTTTCATCAAGCGTTTTTTTGTATAGTACAGCAAGAGTTGGAGCGATCTTTTCTAACACATCTTGCTGACCCCTAACCATTTTTTCTTGTTGATTACTTAGCACTTTGTTAAGTTTATCTTGTCTAATATCATGCGCTGTTGCAGCCTATTCTATTTTTTTAGTTACAGGCTGAAATATTTTGTCCGCTACATCGCGCTGAAATTCCTGTTGGCCAATTTGTTCTGCAAGAATACGACTACGTAATTGCTGCGGCAGCTTTGTCCTTCTGATCTTCTGTTTTTACAAACGGCATTATATACAACATATTTTCATAAAATTTCATTCAGCCAGCTAGCACACCACATACGTTCCCCGAATATGGTCTCTGCTGTATTAACCTGACAAATAAAATTCGTCAAATCCGTGGCGGTACATTTCAGGAACCTCTTCTGCATCTCTATGAAAAACCATACAAGTATGTTTGTTGCTGCCTATAGCTTCGTGATAATACTGCGTAAATTTAGCAGCGTCTATACCACAACAAATATCGCGCGCAATTGAATCTATGTCGCGGTTGTCCAGGCCAGAAAACAAAACAAAGCAGTCGGTGCTGCGACAAATATACTTTTGTAAGTCGTAATAAGATTGCGCCAAGTATATTGACTCGCAGCCCTTGTTTTGTGACAAAGAGAGGTATTCTTTGATCTTGTTCAGGGTGTCGCGATCTATCTTGATGTCATTAAATACTAGATTCTATAATCTTTGTCGCCATCAATATGTTCTACGGGCGTTATTTCTTCTGGCTCTAATATTGTACAAGTTTTTTTTTTTGTTGCGCGGCATGAGATCTGCTAATGGCTTCATGAAAGTCGCTAAGTGTTTTGTACTTATCTTGGCCAGGATTAAGTGTATAGATTATTACCCTGTCGTAGTCCTTTATTTAGCAGCGTATTTAAAAGCAAGTTTGTTTTGCCGCAGCCCGTTGAACCAACGATCATATAGTGTCAATCTGGAAAAGAAGAAATTAAGTCTAGATTTCTTGACATGTTTTGAAATAAAGTTAATGATACGCGTTGTTTTTATAAGCAGAGTATATATAATGAGTTATTATACAGTTTTTGGCACATTTATTGGCGGTGCTGAATCAAGCACCACAGCAACTATATCTAATGCAGAACTCAAAACTGGCGACACGATGACCGGTCTGCTAAACATGTCTTCGCAAAAGATTATAAATGTATCTGCACCAGCAGATAACGCAGATGCGGCTAATAAACACTATGCATACAAGTATTTAAATACTAACGTGTTGTAAAACAAATGCCCATACAAGTTTTCCTCGAGAACGCTTATTTTCTGTGGGACAAAATTTGGCATCGGCAATCCTTGGCAATGAAATGTTAGTGTCAGCGCCCTATGTTTCGCCGCTAAATGGTGGAACTATGACTGGCGCCATCGACATGAATTCTTCAAACATTACAAACTTAGCCGCGCCACTTGCTGATGCAGATGCAGCTATAAAACCATATGCAGATACAACATTTTGCACAAATGGCGACATCTTGGTTTGCTCGCCAGCTACAACAACAGATATATTGAAATGACTGCGGATCAGCCAGTGGTTAAATTCCTGTGGTTTGTTTTTTGGTTCGCCAACAAGGTGGATTTTGTTCAAAGATCATCTGAGATATCTTATGGTCCAATCATTATCCATCTGAGATATCTTATAGTCCAATCATTATCCATCTGAGATATCTTATAGTCCAATCATTATTCATCTGAGATATCTTATAGTCCAATCATTATCCATCTGAGATATCTTAAAGTCCAATCATTATTCAAGCTCCATAAGGTTTTAGAATTACCAACCATATACACTCAGTTATGTTTGAAGTTACTGGCGCTGGAGTCAATGTAACTTCAGCACAAATTAAAAATGTGCGCGTGCCTACAGATAATGCAGATGCGACAACTAAACTGTATGTGGATTCCAAGCGAATAAAAATACAATTGGGCATATTCCATCGCTGTCGTCCAATACAGATACTAGCAATCACAGCCGATTTGTAGCCTCTGCATCATCGGAATATTCAGCATCCTTTAGAGCGCATCTAACTTTTGATGACCACATATCTACTAGCGAATGGGCTACAGCAGACATTTATGATAATTTTTGGATCAGAATAGATTGTCCTGTGGTAGTTACTATTGGTCACTTTCAACTCAAAGGCAGATCAGTTACAACTGAATACATCAATACTAGGCGTCTAGAAGTGTCCAGTGACAGCGCTAACTGGACCAAGCTTTACACAACAAGTACGGATACATTAGGGTCAGCTCGGCAACGTTTAACATTGCAAGCCCTGGTACGACAAAATATCGCCTCTATAGATTGTATTGCACTTCTGCGATGCCAATCAATCCTGGTCTGACTTATTTTCAGATTTTTACGCTAGATGATCTTATGTAAACAACATATATAAAGATGTCAGAATTCGCGAGAATTGCACGCGAATTTAACACGCTGTTGTTTGAAGAAAAACATGACCTGGTTTTTGATGACGTGAGAACTAAGACGTTTTATGATGAAATTTGTGAAAACAAACGGCTGTATAAAAAGTTTTTGGCTGATCCAAAAAGCGTAAAAATAGATACTTTCATCCTCAATCTTTTTTGGTAACTCACATGAAAGTTGCGGGATGAAATAAATAAATATGACAAGTTAAAAAAAATTCTGCAATGACAAGGAATCGGCCAGCGCTGCTCGAAGCATAGAAGTGCTCTTTAAAAACATAATAAACGATTTGAGTGTTGGTAACTTGCAACTAGTAAATCTATCCACACAAAAAAAATCAAAAAAATAAAATAAAATAAAACCCAAAAAATTGAACGAGAAAGAAAGAAAAGATCTAGATGCTGACTACGCATGCATGTTCAATTAAGTCGCAAAAAGAAATTTTAAATCCAAGAAAGACTTCAAGATCAATTCGACAAGCTATATTTTTTTAAAGAGTTTGGTTTGGATTATGACGACATAGAAACGATTCTGAGAGTGATGGCGCTACTTGATATAAAAGATCTTACTAATGATCAGCAGCCAGAACCTGAAGCAGAAAAGGCGCAGCCACAACCTGAAGCAGAAAAGCCGCAGCCACAACCTGAAGCAGAAAAGCCGCAGCCACAACCTGAAGCAGAAAAGCCGCAGCCACAACCGCAACTAGAGCCAGATCAGCCACAACCTAAAGCAAACAAGCCGCATCCACAACCTGAGTAGCCACAACCTGAAGCAAACAAGCCGCATCCACAACCTGAGTAGCCACAACCTGAAGCAAACAAGCCGCATCCACAACCTGAGTAGCCACAACCTGAAGCAAACAAACCGCATCCACAACCTGAGTAGCCACAACCTGAAGCAAACAAGCCGCATCCACAACCTGAGTAGCCACAACCTGAAGCAAACAAGCCGCATCCACAACCTGAGTAGCCACAACCTGAAGCAAACAAGCCGCATCCACAACCTGAGTAGCCACAACCTGAAGCAGAAAAGCCGCAGCCAGAGCCTGAAGCAGAGCAGCCAATGTCAGAAGCAGTGATTCCTAAACCTGACGCAGAGCATCCACAAAAAGATGAACTGACAGAGGAAACCAAAACAATTGCTGAGGTGTACTATCACGTTTACAAGTATCGTAAAAATCATGATTATGACGCAAATGTACTTTCTTCAACAATAGACTACCTTTCTTCTCTTCCTTATGGGACAAAAATCTTTCCTCATCCGTATCTTTATCTTCAACAAAGAGCGATAGCTTTATAAACCCACCTGAAGCTAGTGCTTCTAGAAAAGATGCTTTCAGGAGGTGTGATATACACTTAATATTCTACATAACTGTTAATACACAAGGCCCACATCTGGATAAAATGCGAAACTACATATCTGAAAAGGTTCCTTATATCTTTGGTAATGACCCACAGCGAGTAAAAAGCGCAAAACTAGCTGAAGCATATTATCTGGTTACAATATATTAAATGCGACTGGATGCTGACATTAATTTGCTTGCTGCATTAAATATGCAGAAGTGCACTCAGCTGATGGAAGATTTACAGAGCTGCCAGATATCATGTTCCGGATCCACCGCAGGCTGATGCTCAATTCATAAAAGTAATAGAAGATCAAAACATTAACAGTAGCTTTTTCATAGAGTGTTTTGAAAGAAATCAAACTCTTTTCAAACTAGTTCACAGTATGCTTGCAGCAATGCGATTTGAAGCAGAAAAGCCGCAGCCACAATATGAATCAGAAAAGTCGCAGCCACAACTGCAACCAGAACCAGAGCAGCCACAACCTGAAGCAGAAAAGCCGCAGTCTGAAGCACGGCAATCAAAGGTTCAAGAGCCACAGCCTGAAGCAGAGCCACATCCACAACCAGAATTAGATCAGCCACAACCTAATGACGATAAAAAAAGATAGCAGAAACATTCTAAAACGTTCATAAGTATTCACATAAGAAGAGAAAAGGATCCGATTCCTTTGAAAGAGATCTACTAACTTATGAAAAAGATTTCTAACAAATGTTATTTGGCTTCTTTTTTCATTTCAAAAATACGCAGCGTCTACTTTGATACTGAGCCTGAGCTTACAAAAGAACAGGAAAAGGAACTTGAAACAAATCCTGTAGTACATGTGTGTTTTGGAACAATCTGGGTTTCGGACAACATATATAAAAAAAATAAGCTTGATGTGGAGTTCCCACAAGATGAACCTGAAAAAGATGTCTAGCGCATCATATAAGATGAAGGATATCCTTGATTTTGTTGACCACATTAGCAATCATCTTGACAAGGAAACGCGTGATGAACTTATTCATATTATAGCAGCTATCAGAAACAAGCCTACTTTTTTAAGCAGTCGTACAGGCATTGCAAGCGTCAACAATCTTTATTGTCTGCTGTTCCGTTGGCAATCACTGCGGCTGGTGTTGCTAGTACAGGCGCTTTCTTAAAACCATTTCTTCTGATTATATCTGGCGTTGGGATTGTAACTCTAGCTTGTTGCAGAAAGCTAGAACCAAAAATTCAAAATAAGATGGCTATGTGCAAATACGCTTTCGTCACGTACACACAAATATTAAAACAGGTCAAAGCTTCCCTGCGTGGTGCCGCGTTTAACATGACAGATTTGGTCAAGGAGTTTCGCATCATAGATAATATTTTTGTTGAGTGGAGTCTTATGTGCGTTGCCAAATACGAAAAAATATATCAAAAATAATATCAGCACCGTAGTTTTAGAAGTAAAAGCGTTGGTGCAGAAGCAGAGGACAGTGACGGTAATAAAGCAGAGGACAATTGTGGTTTTAAAAACTAAGAGACTATGTGATAGGCAGGTGGTTTCAGGAACAAGAGACTACTTTATAATTTGGTCTATACTTGTCTTGACATAATCATACAAGGACTTCTTGCTGCCAAGCTTATTGTATTCTTCTCCTAACATGCGCCTGGATCTTTCTAGTTCTATAGCGATATCAACGTAAAAATCAGAATGTTCCAGATGTTCCTTTGAAATCTGGTAAACAATTTTAAGAGCGTTCTTGACAAACCTGTGTGCGCATTTAATGTTCTGATTGCTTGTGTCATCCAGCTGACATCCTAAATATTCCAGCCTATAGGAAACTTTACGCTCGCTCGTATGCTGCCATTATTCGCCTTGAGTCGTATTAGAACATTATATAATACTATTTTTTCTTTATCTCAAATTAAAATACAATTTGACGCAATTTTGATATGGCGCTCCTGATCGTTCTACCATAGTCAGGTTCACGAGCAATATAATTGTATGTGATCTTAAAAACAATTCCAGAGCAACAGGACGACCAGCTTACCGCAGGGATACGTTTTTGTGATACTATCTATGACATCAGAAATGCAATCAGGTTGATCGTGGACGCTTGTGATAATATACTCGTATTATCTATGCAGATCTTTCTTTAGGAAAGCTGATAATTCTACTTCAGTAGATTCGTCAAGGTCCACATATTTGCTGTCAGTGATGTCAACATTTTTGCTGTTTAACGTTAGTGTAAAAAATTATATGATACTTATCGCAGTCGGATCCTTATCATGTCTGCTGTGGTTTCTGTTGTGAAATTTCTTGTTGTATTCAGGGTAAAATCCAAATTGATCTAGCGAACACTTACGAAAAACTTGTGTCAGATAGATGACCGTATCAAGCTACAACTGACACTTATAAACCTGATAATACCTGCGACAAATAGTAATTAGGCAGCTTGATGACATCTCTAACAAACGGACACCTAAATTCTAAAAGCAAAATTTTATTGCCATCTACTATACAGCCATCTGAACTATAGTTGAAGCCGTCTATCGTTCTGATGCAGATGTCATTACCAATAACTTTCTCGCCCATGGTGATCTCAGTGTACCTTCTGATTACGGGCTCAAATAATGTTCCCCAAAGACACGGAAAAGTTACGTATGCTTGCTGACTGCCAAGCTTTATGTGGCTAAATCTTCTGGTGTCGCAAACGGACAGATGCCAAGAACCGTAGCCAACTCGGAACTACCAAACGTTGCCGACATTATCGAATACCATTTTAGCGACTTCTGTTTCATCTGATGTGAATTCACAACTATCTCTAAGATAGCATTCAGATCCATTGTTTATACAGCAAGGTTATATTTAATTTGACGTTTTGTGAAAGCTGGGTGCTGGTCCGGCTGAATATTTTAGTTCCTCGGCAGATTAAGAAACATATCGGAATGGCATTACCACTTCATAAATGACTATAGGATGGACTAATGTCGTAATGGAGGTGGGGAGCCGAGTTTTCCATTCATAGTCTAAATTACTCAGTGTAAACCATAACAAATATCCGGTTTGTAGACTTTAACTCATTTTATTTTTTTAACTTCGAACCCCGCCCCACCACCTCAAAAAGAGTGTAGACTGTTTTACATATGTACAAATTTAACACACACTTTTCCCATGGTTTTGAAGTCTCAGTCATATAAGGAAGAAACGATATGGATTTCACACTGTATGCTTATCCGAAAGTTGCTATTTCATCAGCGAAGCTGTCATATTGTTATGGCGAATCGCATACAGTCGCCTTTTTACATAACCATTGAAACATTGTTATTCAAAAATAAATCGCCAAGAAATTTAGATTCTGCAACATATCCATAGAGTTCCAATATAAAACGAAGCTTATTTAACTCTGTACAAAAATCGTAGGTACCAAATTCAAGCTTGGATATTCGCATCTTCCGGAAAAAATTATAGCCGTTGCTATGCTGTGGATTAAGGGATATTGGTAATGCGAATAGGCTGAACTGGGTGGGTGGGTGTGCTATAGCCATGTATAAGTGAAAAGTTATAAATTATTAACTTAAAAACTGTAATTTAAATGTGGAGGTACAATCTGTTTTGCGGAAAAGATATTTATAAGAACTAAAATAGGCAATTTTTGATATTGCGTTATACGCGCAATAGATCACGGCATTGAGCTAGTATTGAGCTATTGCATTGTAATGTTCGTGTTGCATGAAAACTAAGCAAGATGCAGCGAGCGTTACAATTTCATATACACCGAGCCTTGCGTACAATGTACAATGCATGTGGCAAACATCACGATGCCATGTAATGGGGGCTGCCATATTGCTCAACCCGGTCCTATGACTGACAGTCATATTCCACGAATACCTGTAACCCGATGGCTATCAAACTTTCTATATTGAAAGTACAGTTGTGGTCGGTACTGTTAATAGCGAAGAAAATTCCTAAACATTCCTGAAATTCAAACTATGAAATGACTTATTTGCGTGTTTACATTTTGCTTCTTTTCCCCTCTTCTTTCACCGCATGTGTAAATATTACTTCGCTGAAGTTTATATCTTCACGTATTATCAGTCCTTCGTTCTTAATACCCGTCTAAAGACAATGTAAAGTACTTGGCATTTGTAATTATCCTAAATAAACCATATATGTATGCATAAATGGGATATATATTGAATTTGCTTGTACGTATGAGAACTATTGTAGTTGTTGTGTGTTTCCGCTAGTGTGTGAGAAGGCACTTCACCTAAAGCCAGTGCGTAGTTCAAATTAAGAAAAAGACAAATTTTAAGAAAATTACAAACTGATCAGGTAAGATATATGGGCAGTTGCATACTTTAGAAGAAGGTACTTCGTTCAGTTCTGTTGGATGTTACGACTGTCAATAATCGTGTAGTTTAAACTAGGTATTGCGCAACATGCTTAGTGCCGGTGAATACTGACATGTATATACATGTGCTTTTTCTACAGTGGATTATACTGTGTGTCGATTAAGCCACGTGTATATATATATATATATATATATATATATATATATATATATATATATATATATATATATATATATATATATATATATATATATATACAGAAAGACGTGAACGGATAATGTGAAAATATTCCAAACTGTTAATTTGGGGGATCATCATAATATTTGGGACTGAAAATTGTGTCATTATTATTATTACCAAGATACATGTACAATTGTGTCATTGTGTTCATCATAAAATGCTGCTTATGGCCATTACATGCCTTCCTACTTTTTGTTAAGGAACTACTGTCCAGGTTGTTAAGGACTGACACAGCTCCATTTTATTTCAAACAGTATGTGCAGAAAAACAGCTAATGTTCAATTTCTGCAAGTTTTATACAAAATCCACTTCTCCTTGTCACAAAATGGGATTATTCATAAGTGTTAGTGACATTTCTTTTTCACTACATACAGACTCCATATTGCTGTACACTGCATAAAAATCTGTGGACAAAACGGTATGAAATTATTTTTATTATAAGTTATTCTTTCACACACTCACTGATAAATGTTACAGGCTACTTAACAGAAAGAAATGTGGCATCACTATTACCATAATATTTAACCATTTCTTCAAAATCAGAGTACCATCCCCCACCCACCTGTAATGAATTGTGTATTACCAATAACCCTTAAGAGGGTTTTCACCAGCTGCTGCACCGATTGTTATTTGACTCTGAGCAGTATATTTTGAACTGGTAGATAAAATAATTAACACTTATTGTATGGTACATTTGTCTTTGCAACAAAACATTACAAAACAAAAAAAAAAAACGCGGATATGCACGAGCTATTACTTAACCCACGCGTGTATCAAACAATTGGCGCACCCTAATCCTTTTTCTTGAAAAAAAAACCTTCAGACGTGCGGCTGCCTCGGTGTATTCTTTGAAAAGGCACTTAGCTCCCGTTTCCTCGGCATGATATAGCCAATAATGTGTTGAAAGTGCCGTTAAATTAACAACAACAAAAAAGCCCCAAAAATCAATAATGAAAACGAATCCATCATGTGACAAAATTGTACGTTACTGTGTATATAAAATTAAAGCACTGAGTCATTAAAAAGTAAGACTCGGAAGTTACTTTCAGTTAACACTATATTTCTTTGTTTGAATATGTTTAATTAACCTGCTATTTAGTCTATATACGTTCGAAAAAAAAAATCAACGGTTGCGTACTGCTTCGTAAGAATTCTGTACCGTTTATCCCCCCCCCCCCCACCAAAAAAAAAAAAAACAAAACAAAAAAACGAAAACGAATTTTACACCAGAATAAACAAACAAACAAACAAACAAACCTAATTCAAAGAACGGATACGCATGTTTCGCCAGTACCCAGTGGTCGTATAATCTAAGCGCTTAAGTCTTAAATTGTGAGAGTTGTAGAAAAGAAAAATGACTTTATGACTGTCAGACTTAATTTTGTTACTATCGTCTCTGACAAAGTATATATACAATTAGCAACTGCAACAGGCCAATCAGAGGAGGAATCCCATGCAGATGTAAGTGCCGGGACTCCAATAGAGAAATGATACTCGGTAGAGAGGGATTATAAAATGAGAAAACTCATAATTGATTCTATTTTGCTATATGCGATAAAGTCTTTATGAAGTATGTTAGAAAAGAAATAAACCGTACCCATCAATCGTTAATTGTCGCAGATAAACACCGCTTTTGTCATAGGTCATAGGTCCCTCAGGTGCAAATACCCCTCGGGGTCAAATATCCCTTGAGCTAACGAAAGCGGTGTTTATCTGGGACAATGTACACCTGATGGGTATGATTTATTTCTTAAAAGTAACTCCGTATATATCGCCATCTAGGTTCTTCTCTTCAAACATTTGAATCTCTTAAGTAAGGAATGTGGACAATATAAAATGAGTTCTGAACAGAAGTGATTGTCCGACTGAGAACCATAACATTTTCATGCCATCAGCCCAAAATTTAGGTCAATTTTATGCACTTTACTTTCTTGTTTCACTGCCATAAATGAATAAAACCTCTGGATGAAGGTAGGGAGTGTAACAGTTGTAAGGTGTTAGAACTTTAGGATTTTATGCCAGTCATATCCTGTACTGATCTGTAAAGGGGCGTTACAAATACTGATAGTAAACAAAGATAATATTTTAAACTAGATTTCTGACGAAATTATCTACGGCGTTGACTATTTTATCGTGGGGTGGGGGAGATATTCCTTCGAGACGGAAGTTTGTGTACCTTGTTAAAGACACAATGGAGACGAAATGCCTAAGGCGATTCGTGTGAAATTGTTCCTGTTTAAATAATTTCAGAAAAATTCTTTGCACTCCATGCAAATTTTATTTTGTAAAAAGAAATAGCATCTTACTTCATCATTTTAACCCTAGATGGCATAAGTTGTGCTGACTAATTCACTGTTCCCCTTAATTCATCCTTTTTTCTTCTACTTCTTCTTCTTCATACAATGATTTTTTTTATTCCTTATTTATTTTTTAAAATTTATATTTGTTGATTTATTTGAGGGGGTGGGGGGTACACGTACTAGAATTTGCTATCGAAATGACTCTCCGATTAGATCGATCGCCTGATAGAGGACTTTAAGACTGTCATACCACCCTGTAAGTACAAGTGTACCTTCAGTTTGTCATTGCTTACAAAGTAAACATGACAAATTAAAGTTATAAATTACACACACACACACACACACATATATATATATATGACTTAAATACATTTTCGTTTCATTAAGAGAAGCCGTGTAGGATTTTCTGTAACAAAAGTCAAATCTGATACGTGTATTAAATTTTCACAAATTAATGTATACAATTAGGCCTGATCATAAAGACAAAATAAATAAACAATTAATACAGAAAATTGAAATAAACATCTGTTTTTATATCCTTTCTATGCAAAATTGCTGGAAATCAGGGTCTTTTGTACTGTTTGTCCTGTCATGCCCTGACTGAGAATAAGTCAAACTTTTTTTCTCTATCTACGTAATGGTAATATATTTTTCACATATCTTTTATAGGATCTGAATCTTTGACTACAAGTGACGTAATTGCAGTCTCGAAGATTGTCATGCGACCCAGCTCAACTAAAGTACAGTTCGTGGCGAACTTTTAAAATGTTAAAATCCAGCACTGCAAATACTGTTTTGACAGGAAATGGATATGAATCACAATCTCGACTGATAACTGTTGACCTTGAAATTACTTGTTGTTTCTTTTTTTCTATTGCATCATACAATTTATCCCCCCAAATCCTTTGATTTGCACTTGAGCATGAACTCACTATCACCATAACATGATGTAACCATGGTCACACCGTCATTGCGGTTTGAAAACACTAGCATGCATGCACAACACTTGCATATATGGACGACTCTAGTAAAATTATCCATCTGTATATATCATGTATATTGGGTATTATAAACAACTCGGACTATATTTTTCCAATCGTTAATGGTCTTTTTTCTCATAAGAAACGAAACACAAATACACAACACGCAAGACGAACAGATTTTGATAATGTAATAAATTTAAGTGATAATGTCGTCGACATGTATCATATTGTCTCTCATTTAATTAGTTTTTGACATAGAATACAGAATAATGCAATATAAATCAATACTTCGATGGTCTAGCAGATGATACCGATAGATGCTTCAAATTGGGAATAGTACGGTACCCTGCGTTGTGTGCTGTAAGCAGACTACGATATTTTGGCATATCCGGGTCCTAAAATTTTGATCAGTCCATTTGAAACTGGGGGTTAATGGTTATCTTATTACACAGTAATAATAGCCCTTTCTACGTAATTATAGTAAGATATCTTGAACAAAATGGAATGGTCTTCTTTAGATTTGCGCGTGCTGACAACTTGAATATCTTAACTCTTTAAATTGTTAAGTATTCACACGAAAGAACAAGTGTCCCCCTATCCTGGTTGACATTAACTCGTCTGTGTTTACAAACGTGGGCAATACTATCGTTTCTGACCTGTAAAACAATCCTGATTGTGTACGAATTCCAAATTCTTACACCACCAGGCCAGTTCCAATTGGTTTTGAAGCATGAGATTTCTTGAGTTTACTTGTACTATAATTGTAAAATTGCATGTTTCGATTTAGTATACTTTTCTTTTTTGTATAAGACTTATTTAGTAGGTAATACGTTCATTTATTTAATTTCGTAATTGATCGTGTAAATTGACCCGTCGGCTGAGCGCGGCAGATGTCAGTCAAATATCACATACATTCCCTTGGATCATGAACCAATTAACTTATCACCGAACGTCCCTCAACTTCAAGCACGCACCAATACCCATGGGCTGCTGACCAATACCATCACTGGGAAAGGTATTATGCATTTAGTTACCACAGACACAATGATAAGCTTGACGAACATTCGGATCTAAATGCCCGTCACCTAGCTGACTGAGACAATATAACATATGCGATTTCAAATTGACATAAAAAAATAAATTTAATCAATATTTATTTTTTGTAATGAAATTGAAGTATATACGTACCTCTCTTACTAGTTCATGATGTAGTATACTAACGAGATCACCAGACATGGCCAGGTGTCATTAGCAAAAATGGCTTTGGGAAATGCAACAACAGCAGACTCATCCTACTGAGGAAATGCACTAAACACGACCTCATAATCACCAACACAGTCTTCCGCCTGCCAAACCGCAACATCTTGGATGCACCCACGCTCCAGGCACTGGTATCTCATTGACCACGCCATCGTCAGGAGAAGAGACAGGCACGATGTCCGAGTCACGAAGGCCATGAGAAGTGCAGAATGCTGGACTGACCACAGGCTCAGTCTTCAGCACAACTCCCCCCCCCCCGCGTTTTCGTAAATTCACCTCACTTTTATGGGCTGATCATATAAGCATCAGTGATTTAAGACAGCGGTAGGATTGGGATGACCTAATCTGTCGCAGTAAATTACATATTTGACATTTTTGTAAACTATTTGATCATATCTGACCACAAAGCAAGTTCGTTCAGCAAAGCATCACAGCGGGTTTATCACTGTTGTTAAGGAGGTAAGGGGAAATAACGTCATAGAGATGCGAACGGCGTCGAGACAAATTTCTTCAGCAAAGATTAATTTTCATGTCTGCAATGTAATGCAGTTTCAATTTATTTGTTCTAGCTCAGAAAATGCTTGTTTTTGTTGCTGCGGGTATAACTTCTGTAGGCACACACAATCAAGTGTCTCATGGCATGATGGGTAATCTTATCTTTTCACACGAAAAATATACGGAAATATTTTTCACATGTGAAAATATAGGATGGACAAAAATATGAAAATTATTTCGCCGATAAGTTTCTTTATTTCAAACATAAGTATATAATAAATTATGCCAAATAGAAGGCGGAGTAGTTCCCCTTTTGTTTTCGAGATGACAGTTAACATATCGCGATTTGACAATTAACATATCGCGATAAGACTTCCGAACACGTTTCGATACCTATGGATCTCCTACCAATACTGCCACTGGCAAAGGAGTGAAGCATCATGTAATGACAGTTACACTGAAACTGACAGACATTCAGGCCTAATGTCCGTCACCTAGTTGACGGCCAAAGGCGATATTTTTTACCAGGAAAATTATAACAGTTTATACGTAGAGTACATTGTTGAGATCCACTTTTACGAGTTTATTCGGCAGGATCACAATTTAATACAATTTTGTACCAGAATTTGTTTAACAGTAGATAGAAATACATAACCAGACGTTAGGCAAGTAGTATGTATATTAAGAGACCCTGACAAACCATTTGTTTGTGTTATAATCATGTAGGGATACGAGAACATTAAAAAATTAGACCACTAGTATATTTGCACGAAAAAAATATACTAGGCGTGGACCATTTAGTCTTTTTGCGTTTTGCGTTTTGCGTTTTAAAATCCCTTATGGGGATATCAAAATATTAAAAATCAAAATAGAAAATCACTGGACCAGCACTAATTGGGGGTATTTTAAAAATCATTAGAATTACTAGACCATTCAAACTATGAAGGCAATAAGCAAACAGCACAGAATGTGCAAAGCATAACACTAATTTTAGGGAACCTACTCCTGATGTTTTCTTTAATGCTTATAAACGTAAATATAACTATGGAGCATGTACTGTTGATTATGGGAAAACATTGTCAGCTGATGAAATGAATTCTATGGCAGACGAAGATGAACCTACATGATGGACTTACTTCATTCTGCGAGATATAGACAGATTAATAGAACATGGAATAAATCTAATTATATGGTCTTATGTAGTCTGCATATTATGTACACAGGTACAAATCAGAATATTCCTTACTCAGTCTACTTCGACAGTATCAGACATTGTTAAAAATTTCATGGAGATATTATTTTAGGACTGAGAGGCTACTAAACAGATAAAACTGTGGTCAAATTTCAACAATACATAACAGATTCAAAAGTAAAATTATACTATGCTATTGACGATGACGGTATCTTTCTAATACTGTGTGAGATGGTAATGAAAATGGCTAGTATCGTTGGATAAAAAAACCCACCAACAATGTACAGAAATCCAGGGACTCGTTTACACTGGGCTTAAACCCAAACAATAATACCCACGTGGAAAAGAATGGTATTCCAAAGTCTGATAAACAATCTATGATAGAACAACAATAAATTGTATGGGACAAATTAGAGGACAGCGTGAGAAAAAATTATATAGAGAAGGTGGATTATGATCACGATAGTCCTACTGTCACATATGCCTACGGGATTGTGCCTCAGGCGCACGTTGTCTCAGACACGATCATATACTCGGACGTTAAAACGGCACATACGAATCTAGACATGTAAAACCCAAAAATCATTATGCAATAAACAAACATTAATTTATAGTGGTGATAATGGTACAGGTGTTGCTTTAGTTCACATGTTAAAATAGAATACGAACCTCTAACTCTGCTAGATCCTAATCAATCAATAATGCCATAGCACACGGAAATGAATACAAGAAGTCTTGCATCGTATGTTACAATGTGTGAATTTTGCAATTATGATTTAAATAAAGGAGTTTGATAAGGAAACCAAACTAGATTATCAATGTGAATTATCGAGATGAAATTGAAATTGGTGAAGAATAAAAATATCCAAATTTTGTGTTATTTTTCAATACCATGCAAAACAGAAAAGTTCATATATGTTTGTAACTCTGAAACTACACCTCAGACATTAGATAACAATTATGAATTAGACTATTCCGCGTCACGTTTGTTGAATACAAGATACACACAGTAGATGCTATAAGACAATATCTCACTCAAAAACAGCAGGCTTATACACAGTCTTTATCAACTTGTATATTGTTTTAGACTTTAATATTTTAATATTTGATTTTTAGATAGGACTAGTGGCAGGCAACAAACGTATTGGTTACTCATTAGATGATAAATGAGATCACGAGGCTAATATTTGCAATATAAAAGAATCCAGTACACATTGTGTAGAAGAGAAAATATCTTAATAACTGGATTGCCAACTAAAGGAATTCATATGGCAGTATGTAAAATAAAAGGTGCCAGCAGTATCAAAATGTGTTTGTCTTCAATAGTAAAATGTCTGTAGCAGCAGTAATTATTGAACGAGAAAAAGTTAAAGGTCTAGCATTTACAAGAAGCAACCATCTGTTCAGATTATTAAATCCTAATGGAATTGAATAAGAGAGAATTAGACACGATACAAATAGAATAATTACAGAAAACAAAAATTATAGAGTTCAATGAAAACAGATCAAAGACACACGATTACCTAAATTAAAGATTGAGTGAACAGGGCTTGGTAACTTGGACTTAAAAAAATATGGATGATGCTTTTGCCCTATATGACACATCAACTTACACCAGAAAATTATGTAAACTTGAAAAACTAAGGCAACCTAAGCTGGATGATTTATACGAATCCTCTAACAATCAAGTAAAAAGTACTTATTCATTGCATTTGTGATGGGTGCTAGTTTGTATGCTGCATATAAGTTTTTCAATGTAATTGTCCCCACGTCAACACGTGCTTTTCAGCACGATAAAAGTAAAGATGTCAACGTACCGTAAATACAACTCCTAAGAAGCAGGAAAAGATACTCAGAAGACTTAAATACATCAATCACATGTATCACATGTATCACATGTATCACATGCACACTGAGAACACTAAACCTGAAGAAACTTTATAGATAGCAATTCCAAAACTAAGCCCAATTTTGCATCTTCTACATTTGTTGCCTCTGGAACGTTAATATATTAAATTCTGCGTCGACTTTGTCGAGGCATGCCCTTGGCATTACACCAAAACAACACTTTGTCTCTGGCACGATTCTACGTGTGCCTTCAGCACAGCTATTTCATTGTGTACGAATTTTACTTTACATACTGAATCTGGCACGTTGATGCTTTTTAAAATCACAATTAAATACATAACTGGTGAAAATAGTTTTACATCACAACCCTTTTCAGGAATTATATCAATCAAACTTTCTGCATTGTAACATAATCCTTTGTGTTCTGGGAATTTTTCTAGTGTACCAAAAAGAAGCAAAAACAAAATCAGCATTATTTTTACAGATATATTTCTGTCTGTGCTGTATTTTTGTCTGTGATGAAACCAAGTTTGAAAAACCTTTTATTCCAACGTCTATTTATTAGGTACAGTATAATGAAATATAACTAACATGTAAACATGTATTTCCTCCTGTATGAACTAAAAACTTTTTATGCCAACGTAATGGCGTCTTCCATCTTTCCATTCATGAGGTACAATATAATGAAATATAACTTACATTTAAATATGTATTTTCCCCTGTATCTGAGTTACTCGGACCAGACTGATAATATTTCTCACCATAACGCTGTCGCCTCCTTTTAATATTTCATATACATTAGCCGATATATCACATTCATTTTCAATTTTTTGTAATATAGCCAATTTGTACCGAACATCGTTTAAACCAGTGACTGTAAATATCTATATTGTATTTATGTGGTCTATCTACATGATTACTTGGTTTATGTAACAGATTCCAGTGTATAAAAGAAACATCTAAGGTCTTTATTTTACACATTGATCCAATTTTTCTGTTCTTAATCCATTCATGCAAATCTATGTACAGCTTCCACCCGTTATTACGCTTTACTTGGGGTCCATAGCTGCCGACTGCGTTATGTAACGTAGTATAGAGAGAATTATAGCAAATTCTATGAACGCACTGGGGGTAAACAAAATAACGGTCAAACGTATATTAATAATATTAGTTTATGTAAATTACTTTTTTTCCTTCACTTCATGGTATTTATGCATTTAATTTTGTGAAATAATAATGCTTTAAAAAGGAAATAAAGATATAATACAAAGCTGAATGTTGTTTTCTTTCAATCCATATTATCATACATTTGACAGATCAGACCATATGAGTAATATTATAACTATGATAGAACACCCGCCTTTAATAAACATACTTGTCAATCCCCATTTCTAATATACAGCTGCATCGTCATCAACTTGCAAGTGATCTAAATGTTTTAATGAAAATTTTCAGTCACTCGGGGAACAAAAATCGTATGATTAAAATTCGGTTGCATTTGAGGCCAACGCATCCTGACGTTAAGAACACAATTCTTGTTTTAATGAGGAGCTCAAAAACACATATTTAGCACTTCTAAATACATTTGCAAATAAATAAATGAACATCTAATTCAGGCATGTGCAACCTACTGCTTGCGGACCTGATCTGGCCCGCGACCTGGTTTTATCCGCTTATTTACGTTATAGGGCGTGGTTTTAAAAATCGCTTCTCCGGCCCGCACCCTGGAGGAAGTTGCACATGCCTGATCTAATTAGTTATCTGTCCAAATGCACAATGAGTAATGTCAAGTCCTTTTTGTCAATTAAATATCTCTTCTTCAGTTCAAAGAAACAGTTCATCATCATCTTTATTTCCTTCCGTAGAAGATTGCATGATATAACAATAAATCATCTGAATACAATCAATAAATAAGTACCAAAATAAAGAAGTGAATACAAAACAAACAAACACCAGTTACAAAAAAAAAAAAAAAAAAAAAAATTAGTTATCTGTCCAAATGCACAATGAGTAATGTCAAGTCATTTTTGTCAATTAAATATCTCTTCTTCAGTTCAAAGAAACAGTTGCAAATGCTCATTATCGACTGAATGACGTTAACACACTTTTAGCCATTCTAAAGCACAAAATAACTGAAATAACACAGCATGTATACAATCCATCTGAAATCCAGTGACGTCAAAAACAAGCAGTTGTTTACAAAAAGTATTAATCCAAATAGAACAAGCACCGTTCACTCAGCTCGATGGGTATTCTCTGCTTTCATACCCAATGGCGGGGCAAGGGTTCGATGCGCCCTGGGGCAATGTTCTTTAGTGGCCACCCTACTGAGGCGCCCAGGGGCAATGTTCTTTTGTGGCGCCCCTACTTTGCCACAGAGAACAGTTTTTATGTCATTTGCTAACCTCCATCCTCCCCCCTCAACCATCTAAATATAAGTTTGTGAAGAATTCCAACCGTTACACTAAGGTGACGTGAAATACTATGAAAATTTCAGTTGCAAAAATAAAGCTCACGACGGCGCCCCCTACACCTGGTGCCCAAGGGCAATTGCTCCCCCCCCCCCGATCCCTCCCCCCCCCCCGCCCCGACCCGTTTCCCTCGTGCCGCCACTTTCCATACCGGCTGAATAATCTATTCGAGCTTTGTTAATTGGACAATATCAAAATTAAAGTACTATTTAGGATAAAACAGTACCTTAATGTTACATTATCGGCTTTGCAATAACAATGTATATGCAAACTGCTTTATTGCCGTAACTTCGAACTGGGGATTCTACAGTTCCATGCCCCAGCAAAGTTTGGAGTTGATCATTCGAATTCATGATTAAAGAGATTAAAGAGTGATCCACAATAAGCAGAGGAGTCATTTTCAAAAAGACCCTGGAAAGTAAAGGTGAAATTTAAATTGTAATATAGGATGATTGGCATGGCTTTGTGCTTAATGTATAGCAAAAACAGGGAGTATAAAGTTTGCTTGCAAATACAAATCCTTCCATCCGCACAACATAAATGGTTATGCTCCCAAGTTAATAAGAAACTAGCTACGCAACATGTTATGATATAGCTGTCTAAACAGTACAGTGTCAAAATGGCACATGTGCATCTCAGTGATGGAAGCTGAGATCTGTAATTTAGGAAAACAAGATGACAATTATAATGGCTATTTCATAACTGTGCAACGAATTGGACACTTGAAACTTTAATAAAGGATATATATATAGTGAAGGGGGGCCAACAGCAGCTCACATTTTGTTCGGACGGCTGTCGGAAGTCTGATGTGCAGATATCCCACACACATAGAAGCATCACATCACTCATGTTTGAAGTATTCCGTGATTTGTGTTGTTTAAGACCTGATAATTGTTGGTTGCTTTGTGTGTGTGTGTGTGTGTGTGTGTGTGTGTGTGTGTGTGTGTGTGTGTGTGTGTGTGTGTGTGTGTGTAAATTATGTGATGTTTCTCGGTTGCGTAATATTTAAAGGTTCAATGTCCTGGCGTTTTGGTCATAACAGTTATTGTAGCGCACTTTATTAGTAGTTACATTATGCAACCGAGCATCTAGCACTCACCGTTGCTTTCTCTCGGTTGAGCACTCTGGGATGCATTAGAGCACTCCAGTCTCTAGTTTTATATGACCAATACAATAGACGAACGTATCATAGGTTATTATTTATTGGCACTTGGACAGCAACAGATCACATGAAGGATTACTGGCGGCATGTCTTATATGTACCCGCATGACACTCATCTGCTGGAATGACTTTCGAACTAAAGACAATTTCGGCAGTCCTATGTACTGTTACTAAATACCAGAGTTGACCCGGACCAATTACAGTAATGGCTCATTAAAGACGTGGGTTATTTCGGATGTGTTATAGATTGTTACGAATACAATATCTGACACTGACTGAACACAATAGTAGGTTATTAGCGCTAAAGACTGATTATAAAAGCACACTCTGGCGATGTTGAAATCAAGTACAATGGTTTTTGACGTAAGGTTTTTAGTTTGTTCAAAGTTCTATTTTCTTTTTTAAATTATAATTTTAGTCACGAAGTTCATGGCGTTCCCACCTTATGTTCAGAGTCGCGTTATAACAAATCGCTTTATAACAGGGTAGCTGCGGTTGTTACCTATCTATGTCTATTTTTAAATATTCAATCCTGTCAGATTGTGTGCCCATATTCTGAACAGCATTGGTTTTTCTGCGAACAGAATCACACCATGTATGTGACCGTCTGAAATACTTGTCATATCGGATAGGTCGCGGCCATTTCTTTTCGGTTCAATACACAGAACGCCGTCATTTTCTTCTGGTACATGCAGACTGGTTATCATTGTTTACAACGAAGATATCTGTCATTTACATTTGTTTGGCGAACCGCCATTAGATGTAACAGCAAATCCGTTACAATGTTACTTGTGACATCACTTCATTAAACCGTCGTTGTTTTTGGATTTCTACGTTTCCTGTACAAGTTTTTGCCTTCATTCATATTGTTAAATATTATTACATACTTAAAAATTCATGACGTATTGTTGTGGTTTTCACTTATCAGATCTCGATGATATATTTTCTGAGTGTATAACGCAGTAGATTGTGTTCAGGTAGCCGCATTTGTATGAAATACGCAGTGGCGTTGTTTATGACAGTTTGGGAAAACTCTCGTTATGTACATTGACCTTTCAGTTATAAACGACGGAGGTAAACCTTCGCCAAATGGAACCCGCAATATCAGATAGTGGAAAAATCAAAACCACGGATGATATAATGGTACCGCTTACAACAGAGATTCGCACCTGAGGCCGAAGTTATAGCTTACGTCATTGTAATATTTCCACTGCATGATAATGCAGGTTCCCTCCAGCATTGATTTACTCCCCGACATTTATTTGGTATACAGGATATGAATTTGTAAATAACTTAATATTATCCATTTAAATTTCAGTTTCATACAACTTGCCAAAAAAGTTTAATTTTGCAATTTTAAGTGATCCATACTAGTCATATACATGATCCATACTAGTCATATACATGATCCACACTAGTCATATACATACTACTTGTAATTTTAAGTGAGCCATACTAGTCATATACATACTACTTGTAGGCTACTTTTCTTTTTGTGAATGCTAAATTTCAATTTCATACAGTTTGTCAAATAAGGTTAATTTGAACCTTGACAATGGTTTTTACTATATAAATAAACAAATGAGCATGGAACATATTTTATGGCTATCACATCTATTTACGCACTGACCTCCTCGCCTAAAAACAAAATGTCAAATATAAACTTAAATATCAAAGACAGGAAATGCGAAGTATTTTCAACGTCCGTGCCATTTGAATAACTACTTTATTGCTTTTAAGTGGATAAACTGCAGCAATATGGTTTATGAAAAGAAAGAAAACCCATTATTAATCGACAGGAACAAGTGAAAACCGGTCCAATCTCGACATAATTTATATATGGATAATAACTTTACCTGGCTCTGTAAACCGTATCAGTGATAAATGTAATGCTTGAGAGTAAATAAAAGAATATGAATTTCCCTCTCAAAGATTTTGTACTAAGTGTTTGTTTTGTCTGTACAAGTTGCCATTGTCCCCTCGATGAAGAACTCGTCTATAGCTCAAATCGTTGCCAATTCAACCACAAAGTCTGTACTCAGTTTTAAATAACAAAGTCTTTCTAAGTATTCAAACGTTTTGGCTAATGTTGTGACGTTGGATTGTACACGTCACTTCATCATCCAGTTGTTTACATTCATAATCCACTGATGATAGAGAATGAAACGAAACGTTTGGAAACTTAGAAAGACTAACCTAACCTTAATTTCTGGAACAAAACATCCATGTATAAGAGCACTAAATTTTTAACTTCTAATAATAAGTAAACAATATGTACATTACCTAAATTTGTTCATGAAGCGTTTAAGTAGTAATATGTGGTACTTGGGTTCAATAATGGCACTTGAGAGTCATTGGCAATTTTAATCTTAAAAACGTCCGTGGGATTAACATGAATGGTATTATGGAGTCAAGGAGAAAGTTAATGTTAAAATGAACACAACATTCTCCCTTGATCCCATATTTTCTTAATTGTTTTGTTTTTTGTATTAGGTACAAAAATGGCAATATGGGGTCAAGGAAAACGTTAATGATAAAGAAGTCGACAGGATTAACATGAATGTGGCCTTTGGGGGTCAATGGAAAATTAACATTATGACCCCATAATGCCATTTTTATACGGGGGGGGGGGGGGGGGATCAAGGGATAATGGGGTTAAGGGAAAAAGATAATCCGAAAAACATACACCAGTTTACTTGCCAACACCCCAGATTTACTTACCATTAACGACACCTGATACCCAACTCCTACACTTACTCACACAAAGGGTAGGCTGTAATAGAATCGGGATGAAATGGAAGTAAAACTCCTTATAAATTAACCTAAAACACAAACACACACACACACACACAAACATACATGGGAAGGTTAAGTTTTAGTTTTGAAAGACATACACAAGCATAAAGCACAATATTTTGGCAATATTTGAGTAGTATCTCTGTTTCTTAGAGATCTGGGTGGCCTTTAAAAGGATTATTGGTTTTAGCCCTGAGAAGGGCTGTCTATTGGCCACACCCGTCTTAGTGGCCATACCTCTAGGGCCGGGCTCCACAACTAGTACATCTTTGTCTCTATGCATCTCCACTCAAAGGATTGATGGAGACCGAGAGTCTATAATTGGGAGCCTCTGTTTCCATCTCCCAATCTTCTGTTTGCGAGATCAGGGGCTGTTTTGGCTGCTCGTAGTGCTGTTGCTGCAGCTTCACTTCCCAGTTTTATTGCTCTTCTTCCCTTTTCCGCAGCCTTTGCTAAACCCGTTCTCACTGCTACTCTTCTTTCTTCAGCCTTTTTTTCTTCAGCCCATCCCCTGTTATTCTTGTCCACTTTATCGTTTACTATATCTCTGATCAGTCCCTTTGCTATCCTAAACGACACCTTTACTCTCTTGTACTGTCTATTGCTCGGGTAGAACCCTTCTACCCGACCCAGGAGGTGTGCCACTCTTTCTACGAGCGCCAATGCCCCACTCAGTTTTCCCAGTTATACTGGCTGGTTCATTCTTGTTGTTTTGTCTTTTTGCCAAGGAAACGATGGATGCAAGACTGGCAAATAAACCGTTTTATATACTTAAGCGCGGACGTGAAGGAAAATATCCCTCAAAGTGGAGACGCGGACGCGAAAGAAAACATCCTCTTAGAAAAATTCAAAGATTGACAGAGACAGAAAGGAAAAAGCATGTGAAAAGAATTTTTTGGGTATAAAAAACCCACCATTTTCCCCCCAAATCAACATTTTTAAAAAAGCCCCATCCACTTAAAAATCAACACAGAATGAAGATAGAGGTTTAGGGCCAGTCCCATTCTCTTCATGTACAACTGACATATGCCCAAACAAATGTTAAAAATGAAGGTATTTACAAGAATGAGAAGTAAGACTAGACTTCCAATGATCTTGTACACTGTCATTTTGCCATAGATGGGCATACGTTTTTGAGCTGATAGTCAAAATGCTCACTAAACCACATTGCTACTTCAGTATCGTTTCTAGAGGAATCACGCCGAAAACAAGTGAGTAAATATTCTAATGGGAATACAAGATTGCGTTGATGAAGAAAATACACACAATATTGTCCACACACCATTGAATTCGATCTTTGTAATGTTACATTATTGAATTTATCCGATACAGCATTTCTTCTTATAAAGTCTGTGATATCGTCTTCGTGAGGAGGTAATCCATAGGAATCAAAATATTCCACGCTGACGTACTTGGGGAAAGCAAACGGCTACCCAGTGGTTTACTAGGCGACGACTGTCGTCCGTGGTGATGACATAAGCTAGAATGTCTTTAGGTTTTCGATGAGAAAGTTCATCTTTAGCACACAGCACTGGATTCCAAGGAGCTGTCTACGAACTGTGGGTCAAAAGGTAATGAGGTTCTCAGGTATTCCATTTTCTCAGGTAAAGATAAGTAGGGAGTCCACACCTGACTCTTTTTTTAAAAAAGGATCTGCAAAGTAAGTCGATGAACTGGAAGTCTCGGTACTCTGTTGCAAGAGCGCTTCGATGCGTTCCGTCTCCAAGCAAGTCAGTGGATGTAGAGAATGGTCACTTAAGTCCTTATACCACTCTTTCAAGGTTTTCTCTTCTGAGATAAGTGTCCATCCATACTTCTTTTAGATAATCTTCCACTTTTACTTCTTGACTCATCATCAATCACTCGTCGTGTTGCCATTGACTAGGATGATCGATTTGACATCCATAATAATGTTCTCTGGTCAGAAGTGTGATTCTTTCAGCCAAGTGGCGAGCAAAACAGGAGACTAATTGTTGTTCTTGTTCTGGCCATCGTGACATCATGACCGTATTTTTCTCTTGTTCTTCTCCATTTGGAGTTGGGGTCTGTGACTGCTGTCTGGATGGAAAACATCATCCTATTCGTCCATCTCCATGGCTTCGTGTTCCAAGTTTTGCTTTAATAGTATATGAGCACTTTTCGCAGACTGTTGATCTCCTGAGTATTTTCAAATTCTGCATAAAAGATCAAGTTCACTGTGCTCACGTTGGCCAGTGCAAACTGAAGTTCCAAGCGGAGTTGGCCTAATTATTTAGGGTGGAAATGTCCTTCGTCGCTGCCTTGGTCTGGAGTGAGATCAACTCCTCCACAAGCAGATCCTCGTGCATGATGGTCGCACAAAATACCGTGGGTACTGTTGGTTCCTAAATGACCTGTGGCTTCAAAGTCAAGTAAGATCTCAAGTAATTTTTCTGGGCAAAGTTAGGTTCAAAAGGTCTGGTACACAACATCTGGCCGTCTCTGGTGACTTCTTTCTTGGGCACTTTGAAGTGTTGAAGCTGGAAAGGATTTGACCAATAGTTCCGTTGAGGGCTGCATTGCTAAAAATGATAATGAACAAATGCATTAGCAGTTGACCTTGGAAGACATAATCTTCTATCTTGAATCGGAGTCTAGAGGCAATGGTGAAGATTTTGACTTCCACTTGTCGTACAGGACACTTGGCTATAGTTCAGGACAGAGTTTGACTGATGTTGTTTCCTATTTCAGGTAAGACTTCCACACAATGCACGTAGAGTCTGGCTTCTTCGATGATAATTTCGTACTCGTTAGCATCAGCGAAAGAAATGAAATTCGGTGCTACTTCGATTCAGTCTCAGGCGCACATGCACATCATTCAACAAATACTTGTCTTCCAGCCACATGTCCAAGTGTAAACGATTCATCATTTCTATACTACGTCCTAGTTTGATTGTATTTTGCCCGTCGTTAATACCATCAATGTGAGGATCGTCAGCTTCTATCAACTCTGTGTCGTTGAAAGCATCAAAGGTGTCAGGTTTCCATGCATCACAAGCATCGGTTTGTGTGTTCTTGGCTTCTTTTCCGTACATCAGCAGATTCTAGAGGTAAGCTCGGTAAGGGTAAGTGTCCATCCTGCTGCTGACCAGCATCATCACCTTGATTGGTGTTGTCCGTTTTGAAAACTTTGACTTTCAGGTACAAGTAACTTTAATTTAGATCGATGTAATCTTAGGTTTGTCTTTTGATTTCAAACTCGATAGGAGCTGAGGTGTTTAAAGATGGCACAGGATGAAATTCTACCAAATGAGATTCTTGCATCGTCATCATTGTCGGTGCCATGGCAAACAGATCGAGTTCTGTCTTGGAACAATCTCAAGAATCTCAGTGCATCAATTTGTTGAGTAATATAAAAAAATGTCCAAATATCTGACCGTTCTTCTTTTCGTACTCTTTTTTCTGGTCGTGTATATAAGGTATATTAGTCCATGAGGTCCGAAGCCCTGTCGACGTCGCTGTCTGCCTTGTCCTTGCTGTGGCGTATGAGAGGAAGTAATATCTTCGTCATGAGTGTGAAGCAAATTTATGGGAGTGTCTCGGCGACCAAAGGAGTTCATTTTCTGTCTGAACGAATACAGTTTTTGGGACTCTGTAGGTCAATGAGCACGTTTTGGAGAAATTCTTCTCCTTGCGTTAAGGAGGCGTCTTTTAACTCATGCAATCCTTGAGTGACCATACGTTTTCAAGACGGGTGCTACCGTACGAAAAGCCGATTTTAACATATCTCTCAAGCCATGTCCTCGTTGTCGAGCTACTCCTCGGTACACAGGATATAGCAGTTACAATTCACTGGAGACTCGTTTTCGAAAATGTAGTTTCACGCTGACTTCTGTTTTTGAGAATATAATATTTTGTCCAAGATCTCTTTTACTACTGATATTAACACTGTCAAAATACGATTTATTGACAGAAAGATAATGAGGATGCACAAATTTTGTTTTCGGTGAGCGTGATACTTGTTTCCTCCTTCATTGTAAGAAGCTGTGGCAGAATCCACTTTGAAACGAACGACTCTTAGCAACGGAGAGGCTGTATTTCCCACTACGATGTACTCGACAACATTAGAGCACACACACATCAAATTCAGTTCTTCGTTCAAATCGATAGGGGATCAAAAATACGTGAAGAATCGTTATTAGGCATCCCTTGATAGGAGCGAGAGATGTTTTTGAATAGAACACAAACTTGGAGAAAATGTGATGGACAGAATTTTCCCGTCGGAAAAATCCAACTTGAGACGACGAGAAGGTGGATGGTACTCGATCAGTTCACTTCCAGTGCTTTGCCAAACTGATCGTTAAAAAGATCTGAAATCGGTTCGACGAGATGTCGAGCATTAAAAAAATATCCTAAAGGAATTCTCTTGGTATAGATATTAAACTGGGAATTATTTGGCGATGGGTTTTTTTTTTGTTTTTTTTTTTCATAAAGGGCAGGATAATTTTTGTCCAAGTGTTCTTGGACTTGTTCGTTGAGTATTTCTACGACGAAAGTGGCTTGATCCTCGACAACATTCCAGACTTGAGTGGGATACCAAACCCACTTCCTAGTGAGCTTCGTGATTCAGCTGTATGGACTGAGGTAATTTGGCCGTGAAACAATATAATTTGTTGTTGAGAAACACATCCATAGAACTGTCACTCGGCAATGTTAAATAGAACTGATTCTTCATAGTTGGATGGTTCTTGTCCCTGAGGAGTCACCCGATGTCAAAGAAGAATGATGTTCCAAGGGTTCCAGAAGATTGCTGTTGTCGCTGGAAGAGTTGTGACTGGCGTTGGCAAGGCTACCGTTGTTAATGTCGGTATATTTCAACGAGGGATTGGGAAGAAGATAGCTGATACAACCGCTGAGTAAAATAGTCCACAGTTGTTTATCTCCTTGCAAACTCAAATTTCCAATCGCTGCTCCAGTGACAAAATACACCACAAAGAATTGGCAGAAAAGGACCATTTGACTTTTAGGAACACGTTCTCCACACCACACCCACTGCGGATGTTGTTTTTGCTGTTCTTAGAAATGATGAACTCAGAGAAGGGGATGCAGTGTTTAATGGCATGCTTGTGACTTCTACTTCTTTTAATGTCGATGATTTGTAAAGCTGCAATCCACGAATCTAAACTAGGTGGATATCCTTTCCAACTGACTTTGACTTCTTGGATCCGATGTTTTCCCTCTGTACGTGTTCATCAATCGAGAATGTTTTCGATATCGTCCACGTCATCGTCTTTCTTAGTCATGCGTTGTAACTCGGGCAAGTGAAAAATTCTTTTTAACACTTCCCTGTTCACATCTTACAATTTATAGACGAGGGGAGGGGTCACATCCACGTACTTGTCCCGTGACATGAAACAATTCCGTCGTCCAGTTGGGTAAACAACCTTTGTCAAAAGTGCGTTTTGTTTTTCCAACGCGAACCAATCTCCAGTGTTTAACACTTCTTTCTTTTTTCTGGTCTTCGACGTTCCAAACTCGGTCACTTCTCTTTGAGGTTTTACTTCTTCTGAAGTACATCCGGTGCTACGATGGTATGATTGATTCTAAGCTTTGACCAGACGTTTGTAACACGTTGACGTATTTCAGAGTACGTTGATGTGTAAAATATTTCCACATACGTACTTTCAAGGTTCGTTTAAAATGTTCCACCACACAGGCTTTATTTTCAGGATTCTCAGTGGTGAAAAAATGAATGTGTCGTTTTTTTCAATTGGTTGTTATAAGCTTGCTCAAGACGTTCGGTGCCTTTGTTTGTTTGCCATCGAGGAGGGTGTCGACCACTTTGTTTCAAGACAATTTTTAAAGCTCGCACTAACTCTGAACTTGTCTTAGAGGTCCAATGTACTACCGAATCCGATTCTGAAAACACATACATGACACATAACAAATATTTGTAACCTCGACTTTACGAAGCTAAATTAGCTTGCCATTGATGATCGATACCTGTTACTTTGGTTTGACTTCTTGAAAATTTTTGCAAATGGGTTTTTGTAATGTGTGCTTATATCGGTCTTGAAACCATGATACAATTTATGAAATTCTCTGTAGCCTACTGCATGAGCAGTATTGTAGTAAATGCTGGCTAAAAGTGTATCTATGTTGTTGCTGCTCTGTATGTCACCCACTACCCGATAGTCCTATTAGGTTTGTGTAGTGTTCTTAATTGTGATCCTTGACGTGTCCGACAAGCAATAGGAGTAGACAAGGAAGTTTCCACAGAAGTCATCGGTCTTTTTCACTTTTTTCTTAATTTCTTTTTTCAATTCATTCTGTCTTCTCTTCTTCTCTGCTAAAGAGGGTGTCCACGTCATATTTTTAACCCAGGCTTTCATTTATTCTCGCCTGGAAGTAGAGAAAGTATCAACAGGGTTGCCACACTGTAAAAAGGGTGTTTGAGTAGACAGGGTTTGAAACATTTCTCTTGTTTCTTTCTCTTCCATCGCTGTGGCTGTGTCTGTCATCACCTTTGGAGTTTGCTACTGCTGCTTCTTGTATTTCTTCGGTTTTCATGATATTCTTGAAATCTCTCAATGTTGGTTTTGCCGCCTTGTCTAAACGTTTCTGGTGTAACAATTGAAGACGTTGCAATTATTATCCGTAGCGTGGCGATGTTTCCGTTTCTGACAAATCTGTTCGATCCATTGCCGATTGTAACTGTTGTTGTAAGTGTGACATTTCTGTGAGATTAGGATTAGGAGGTTAGTGTAGTATCCGTTGTTCGTACCAACGATGGAGTTCAATCCACCATTTGTGAGGAACTAAAGTTAATTTTAGTCCTTCCATGAGATCCATGAGTATAGGGGTGATGTCCTTCCAGAAAGGTCTGTCCTTTTCATGTTCACCTTAACACTCTTCCTAAAAGAGCTCCAGTAACCGATCATAACACGGAAGCAGCGACATTTTGCAACGAACCTAACAGCTTGGGAAGAAATCCTCCTCGTTGAACGAGCACTTGTTTCTTTTGACTGACTGAAAGTTTCTTTTTCATCATTTGGCAAAGAACGTCTGGATGTCGCCTTAATATCTATTTCTGTATCTTGGTCAAAGGAACCGTTCTTTTCAAGACATTCAAACAACATTCACAGACCGTATCGATGATTCCTTCTGTGCTCTTTTAATTATTTGTTTTCGCATCGGAGCATTAGATTTGGCATATACTGAGAAGACATTCCAATGTTTAGCTAAAAGAGATGGGATAACCTTTTTATTTCGGGGAGGGAGGCTTGGGGTTTTATCCCCTTGTTTTGGAAAGGTTCTTTCGACGTCAACGATGGTGTAAGCTTTGAAAGGAAAACATTTTTGTTCAGAGAAACTGAGTTGAATCTTATCCAACACTTCTTCTGTTATACTGCAATTCGGTTCCACTTATTGTCGGGACGTAGTACCAACTTGACTTTAGGCAGTACTGGACGAAAAGGAGTTCTCAATGGACTAATTCGTGACAGTTTTTGTTCGGACAAATCCAGTAAACTGTGTAACATGCATGCTCTGTCTTGCACTTTTTCTTAGGGGATGCCACGTTTCTGGTTACAGAAGGAGCAGCAGAATAAGACGACGTCGACAGAGAAGAAGTAGAAGTCCCTTTAGAGATGAGTTTCCATTTTATCATGAAATGAGGTAACACTTGTCTTAAATCAGGTTTTGCTGGCATCATCATTAACAAAGGAGGAGAAGAGATATGGGAGACGGTCACACATTAAGGTTTTCGTGAGCACGTGCGCGTACTAGCGCAGTACCACTTTCTTGCAGGGGTCGTTTTCTTTTTGGTTTTCTTCTTCTACTTAGGTGAAGTTGATGTAAAGTGTGAACTCACTTTCCCTCCATTCCCTTTTATTTGTCTTTTGAATTTTTAGTAGTTTTGCTTTTTTAGCTTCGGTATTAGGATCCCAAAGTAGAAAAGAACGAATAATGACACCTCCTTGAGATCCACTTCCACCTGATTTCAAGATGATTTGTTTTTTGACTTGAGTATCGGTTCTTGGAACAGCCGGTTGTGTCAAAGTTATTTTATGTTTTTTAAAAACTAGTTTTGTTTGATGAGGAATGGGAATGATTCCTTGTAGTAATAAATGTGCTGTTGAAATAAGCTACTGTAATACTTCTTCGAGACTGGCTTATAGCAAAGATAAACGCACTTCCGCCATTTTTTTTTTCTTTCTTTTTTTTGTTCTTTTTTTGCGACTGATGGCATACACTGTACGAATCAGTTACGCAATAGGATGAGATTGAAAGGAAGTCAAGTTGAATACTGTCAGAAAAAAAAGATGGTAATGGTGTTTTATAGTTTTTTTTTTAATTAAAACAAATTTTTCAGGCGGAAACGAGGAAGGCGACGTGTAAATGACTGGACCCCCTTCTGGACACCAGTCGTGAAACAAATCCGTACGAAATATCAGATAATCAGGAATGGTAGGTTTTAAATCGATACGCCGTGGAGGACGATCGAAAAAAAAACATGATTTTTGTTCAATCACACGGTTTGATAAATTCAGTTTTACGTGAACCACTTGGTCCTGTAATTAACATATTAAAGGGATGGCGAAGGTACAGTGCCTGCAAGCTTTGACGATCTGACCTTTCGTTTATCACGTTGAGCACGGAGTGTGCAGACATAACTCTCGAGTTGTGTTTGGAATTCTAAGACAAAGACCAAGAATATAATACATTGTATACATGTTTAATATTGTTTCATGGTACAACACAAATATTCACATTTCAAACAAAGTTTGTGTTTTCTTTCTTTCATCAGGCAAACACGACGTCTTCGGCACAGTCAGCCACCTCTTGTTTCCAAGCATAAAATCCAACACTTTTCCAATCACGCATATCCTTCTAGTCGTAAATCTGTTGGTGTACATCACAAGGCACACACACTTCTTGGTAAGTATGAAAAGTAGATGAAGTACGACGAATTTCTTCTTCACACAGGGGTAGATTTGTATTCATCAATAATCGTAGCACTTTTAACACAATGAGTTTTTCGTGCACAGATAAAATCTTGGCTGTCACGTCTTTGCATGTACTGTAAATAAATTTACCACAGAGAATCTGCTGGTAAACGAAATCAAAGAAATTTAGTCATTAACACACATACGACACGTCGTCCAAAATTCAAAGGAATCGTGTCGTCGTGTGGAGTCAGTTCTTTTAAAAGTACTTGGTAATCCACTAAGTCTTGAACAGTGTCATTGACTTCCTCCCACGGAATTTGGTGTAACTCTGATGACAGAAGTCGTGGCATGGTAAGTCTTATAACGTGTTAGCAGTTGATCCAAAAAAGCAAATAGAGCCTAAGTCATCGGTTCTTCAAAACTGTCAATTCACATGAATGTCTTTCGTAAGGAAATATTCGTACGTTTGCCAACGGAATCTGCTGGTAAATCATATCCAAGAAATTCAGTCATTAACTCACCACACTGCACACGTCGTGAAGGAGTCTCATCTTGAGGCAGCACATCTTTTAAAAGCTTTTTTTGTAATCGCGTAAGTCTTGCAACTTTTCCTGGACTTAAACCTATGGAATTTTGTGTATCACTCCAACATTGTAGGTAGAAGTAGTGGCATCCAAAGTCGAACATGATGTAGGTAGTTGATCAAAGTCTGGACATTTAAACATTTTAAAAGTAATCATCCTTCTTAAACCATTCAGATACCAATGGTTAAAACGTCTATAGAATAAAGGATGCAATTGTTCTTTGCGTTTTACTCGAATCTATACAAACTCTCTGTAAATGCGTTCTCTTAGCTCCAAAAGTAAACGACGAATCCTGTCCTCTTCTAAAGCATCTATAGGGATAATAATCATGACCCACCAATTGAAGGTGGTGACAGCACGGAGAACATCTGGCATATTCAAGGAAAGCTGAATCTTTATACTCCCATTCATGGATCCTCATACCACAAATGAAACACTAATCTTGGTCCCTAATCCCAAATAGGTAAATCTTGCTCTCGCTAGAGTTTTTTGAGTGGGGAAATCCACAAATGTGCGCCATTTCCTTTCTTGAACCTCTGGAATCGACTTTCAAAATCACAATAGACTGGCAAAGCCACTGGAAATGGGTATTCTTCTTTGATTTGTGATTTTTGATAAGCTTGTGGAATCCAGAGTGGTTTGTGAGTGCATGGACGAGATCCATAGATGGGCATATGAACGACATCCCTTTCGATAGTAGAGCGGCAATGTCGTACGGCATCGCTAATGCCGCAGAGTGGAGAGCAGCACTATGGTCCCATGGCGCAGCATTGCACTCGACTTCATTGAACTTGGAGTCTGCGGTTCCATCACACTGTTTTGGAATTCATCATTCTGGCTGTAAGCCTCTGGTCAAAATGATCTTTCTGTCTTGGAACTCTCTCCTTTTTTATACTTGAGGACGATACCCGTACGGTACCGTGTTGTAATCGGTAAGTCACGCTCGTTTCTCGCAGACAATCTGATACGCTTTTTCCAAGGGTTGACTGACGTTTTGATGATCATACAAACGTACAATCTCGTGAGGATCGACCGTTTTGGCACAAAAGGCTTTATCTTGACCTGATTTTAAGGCTTTTTTCAACACGTCAAGGCTCACCACTTCACTCGAACGAAATTTGAAGGTGAGTCCTTTCACTTTGCATTTCGTATGAAGTTATCCTTGCTAACCTGGGTCTAGCAAAACTCAGAATAGTGTCTTCGGGATGTTTGTCGGTCTACGCTCCTAAGCGGTCGTCTTCGATGCGAGGGCGATAACATTCAGGGCAATCGATGCATATGCAACTATCGGTGTCAAAGTAAAGGACGCGGTCCCCTAAAGATTCCAAGATGTAATAAAATTTTAAACGAGCATTGGCTGTCACGTAAGCAGCAATGATGACATTGCAAACTCGTATAAGGGAACAAACTCCGTAACCTCTTCGTAATTCACCAAGATCAAATCTTCACGTATGATTTCCAAGTGTTTAATGAGTTTTCTTTTATCGTCAATGATCTGAAAGTATTGACTTGAATCCAACAAGTATTCGGTCTTTAGCAATATCGGACGTTAGGCGAATTTTCCCCATAAACCGTTCAGCATGACTCTAGCAAACGATCGTCTTCGTTCTGTTCGACCTGTTCCAAGGTGATGCCTTCTATGAATCGGTACCGTTGCTTAAATTAATATTTTTCTTCTAGAGTGTGACAACAGGAAGGATAGCCGCCGGCTTCTTGTTTCAATTTTAGAAACTCGTTGATGTAGTCTGAAAAAATCCCTGGACTCGCGTTGTCGTCCTGTTGGTACTGTTCTTTGGTATGAAAGTACAAAATTTCATACACTTTAAACAATCAGTATCCACGATCGAGAGTATAAACAAATTAGACACTCACCCACGCTTCAGTCAAGGTACGTTCTCGTTCATCGTGATGACAAGGCTGGTGTTGATTACACGTTTCAGCATAAGTACGATATAAAAGAAAATATCACTTTTCCATGACACTGATGACACAACACGGGATGCTACAAGTTCATCGGTGGAAGAACTTTACTTTTGATCAAACCTTTCATACTGGCGACTGTGTCCCACGTCGACGTATTCTGTCAAATTTCAGGGTGACCGGTAGGAAATCGAGCATATTAACACACCCAAGGATGCAACGAACACACGTCGATGTATTTGATTTGTTCTCCTTGAGATGCTTCGGCTTCGTACAGCAAGCGTGTATCATTGATTCGTCCTCGAAACAAACTGTTGCGTGGATTCAAAGATTCGATGTCCACCACATCGTAATCTTCAACGATGCGCCAAAATTCTGAATCTGTTTTGAAACGTCGATCGTTGTCGTGTTTCCACTATTCTATCATTTGTATCCTTGACTTTCCAAACTCTGGAGTCGTTTGTAAGTTTTGTCGTAACTCTGTCAAAGGATTATTTAGGTCTTGGTTAGGATAACAGGTGGTGCATCCATGTAATAAACATCGGTGACACTCGTACACGATATATGGGTTTCTAAATCGCAACCATCCACGGAGTAAGATACAATATTCTTTTCTTCACCCTTTCTAGCATGTAGTATCCGCATGTCTTGAGTTTCACCGAATTAATGTAACCATCAGAAAATGTTTTGGCTAAATACCGACTGCTGACAGATTGATACGATTGACGTGGTATGATGGTTAGATTGTTCTCGGGCATAAACTTCTTTCATTAATCCACACACTCTGGCAATGGTAGAAGCTACATTTAATGAACCGATACCTCCGTGATCCATAAATAACTGTTGAAACTTTCCAGAATAACGTCAAAAAATGTCTACATCGGATTGAAAAACGTTTCAAAAGTGTGCAAAATAGCCTTGATCTGTTTCTGTTATTCCAACCGTTTTAGGTATTCTACTCAAAGGCATGGTCAAATAACTCATGGAATCTTTAAACTGTACGTTTCCCACTCTCATGTAAGTGAATTTGACTCCATTCATAGTGACTTGTGGAAATTCAGTTCCTTGTTTTTGAAAAATATTACATAAGAAACTGTCCGTCGTATCCCGAGAAATTGTGAGCAATGACTGTGGCGTATTCATGACACTTCCCGTAACAATACACCTTCTCTTCGTTCCAAGTTTCGTCTGCGGGGGTCTAAAATCCACTCAGCAAAACCAGAAAGGGTATGAGAATCACGCTACAGTTCCGACATTGTTGAAATAAAGGTTCTTGAATACATTTGCTGCAATCACAATGAGTCACACAAAAGTTAAGAATGTGAATCCCTGTCTCTTGAGAACACGCAAAGTAAAAAACAAAACCATACAATGAACACGATGGTCTCTTCTCTTTTTCTTGTGCTTGGCATTCAATTATTCTGCGGGTTCGTTGCCATATCTCTGAATATAACATTGATGATCCAACTCGACGACTTGGTCACACATACGACATCGTTTCTTCGCTGCACAAACGTGTGCCTTTTTGTTATGGGTACGAACACATGATGTCCACGGGTGAGACACACTGCCAATCATTCGCACGCCCTTTTCTGCTGTTTAAATTGTTGCATGCAATGTCGCTCGTAACATGATAGACTTAAGAATGTTCGTCTGCAAGTAGAGCATTGAATCATGTTTTGTCCTTCAGGAATACATGATCTGGACGCTAAACAGCCACGACATCACTTGCACAATGAATATGTTGCTCCCTATTGCTAAGTTATTGATCACAGTTGCCACAAACTGTATGCAAGAAATCCTGTGATAAGTAAAAACGTCTAAATGATTTTCGTGCTGATAAATGTGAATGCATTTTCCGTTTGGAAAATTCGGTCCTCGAAATAGGAGACCTCCAGTAACGACTTGACGGCAACCTTTCAAATTATTGCGAGGGGCAAGCACATCTTGAATTTGTTACATTTCAGAACTCCACACGCGGTCCCTTTGGAAATTCCTGCTTGTTCTAAAAGGATTTCTGCTTCATCTTTGTTGTCTGGCACTGTCCGATTGTCTAATGCTCTCCCATAATTGTTTCCATTCTGGTGAATCGTTTGTCTCTGCATAAGGTCGAGCCACCACGATCGCACGGGCTAAACACATGTGATCTTGATCGTTGTTAATCTGGACGATAGTTCGTTTGGTAGACGTTAGTTTATCCACCATTAAAACTAAGCGTTGTCCTGTTCCCCTTGGAGGTAAAATGTGTGTCATGTAAAGAGTGGCTTTTCAATCTGTAATGTCAAAACTCATCATTTGATTGTTGGAAGTGCTGAATTTTGTCCAAGATTTTAGAAGAAGTTCATTCCGCAGGTGTACTAAGTTCGATCCAAAACAGGCGATTTCAAACTGTCGTGAGTTATGAACAGTCTCAAACGAGCACTGTCGTTTCATATTCCTCTAACATAGGCTCTAGTAAGTCGGTAAAGAAGACAGCTGCTTTCTACGCCCGGACTTCAGACTTAAACACTTTAAATTTGACAGTGTAATTTTAAGCAGTGAGTAGCTGGAATATGAAAATAATCTTCAGGGGCTACAGAAAGACTTTCTTTCTTAGCAGATCTTGACAATCTCAGTCTCGTGGAGGTGGGTGGTGTTGGATAGATATTAGTCTTGCCGTCTTAAAAATCGCTGGGGTGAACTTCTGCCAACACTTCTTGGAGATTGTGGGGTATACAGAGCATCGTCGTCGCTTTGCTTCTGGTTCCTCCTTGGAAAGGTGCGATCGTTTCATGATGATTCAAGTTTTAAATTATTAGGGTTACCTCTCTCTTCCTATATGTAGAGTCCTTCTACCTAAGAGAATACACTTATTCAGTTTCAATCTGTGAATATGAAAAAACCACAACAGATCATACTTTTTGTCATATATTTACGGAGACTCATTCGAGAACACACCTCTAACAAGACTTCTGGCTACTCTTCTTTAGACAAAAATGAATACGACCTGTTATGTCTGTCAGAAGAAAGGACAGTGGGTTACAGAATATCCAAAACGTCAAAGAAAAGAAACCTTCAAGACAGGAGAAAGCAGATCTAGAGACAAACGTAAAGATACCAGTTATCATTGCCAAGGAAAGGACATTGATTTTCAGAGTATCCAAAGAAAACGAATAAAGAGAAAAGAAAGATCATTCATAAGCAGACGAATAAAAAACAGAAGAACCCATTCCAATGAAGAAATTCAAAAAACCAAGACAAGCAGAAGAAACTGAAGAAGAAGAAGAAATACCCATTCCAATGAAGAAATTCAAAAAACCAAGACAAGCAGATGAAACTGAAGAAGAAGAAGAAATACCCATTCCAATGAAGAAATTCAAAAAAGAAAGACAGAAAATGAGAAAAAAAGACTTTTGTAATGTTTTTTGAAATTTAATCGTGATTTTCAAGACAATATACCAAAAACGTGAGTGTATCTATGTCTATATTTATTTTTTATAGTATTGATAAGATATTCAAAACAGACACACATTTTATAATGAAGGAATTTCTTATATTTGATTTGGCAATGATTTGAATAGTATCTCTTTTCTAAGAGAACTGGGTGGCCATGAAAAGGACCGTTGAATTTCAAAAAAATAATTTTTTTTTTTTAAAATCATGGATTTTTCAACACCAACTGCAATTGTTTTAACCCTTTTCCACGTCAAAGTCTTACTGCTGCTGTGGAGGTGGTAGTGGCTACCGCTGCTGCTGATGTCTTGGTAGTGGACGGTTGATGCGTAGGTGTAGGTCTCTTTCCCTTAGATTTTGCCAAAGAAACCTCAGGTGTTTTAGCTCCGTCCAAATGTCTTGTAACAAACTGGCAGTTTTCTCTTTTCCTCTTGCTGTTGCTGTTGTTAAACAAAGGTCTGTTCTTCTATTTGGCGCTGTAAAAATGTCTATAGCTTTTTTCAGTTTCATTTTAAATCATCATAGGCTGGCAATGATGGAGAAGGAGGAAAAGGTGGAAGTGGTGGTATCGGTAAAAATTAATGCGAAAAAAGATAAGAAATTGCAGAAATCCATATCCAGATTCAAGTCCTTCTCCTCTGGAATAATACTCGCTACAGCAGCAGTAGTTGTAATATCACTCCGGGTATCAGAAGTAGCCAGTGCAGACGCACTCCAACACAGAGTCCTCATTTCAGCTATGTTATACTGTACTTGCATTATTCCACTCTAGTGAATCGTAGAAACGCTTATGCGTATATATATCTAAAGTGACGTAACACGTCCGCTGTATTCTGATTGAAAGATAGAAAACAAGACCTGACTGAATTATGTAACAGGCGTTCTGATTGGTAGAACCTCCAAGTCGGTTTCGATCCGCCCGTAGACTATATATAGAGGTGTGTCATCTATTCTCAAGACAAGTTAAATCAAGATGTGTACGAACGTGGAGTCGTTGACCATTATTTCCAGTATGCTCTTCAACCCAGGCTACCTCATGTATGTGAAGTTATCAAGGGCCATCAACAAGATCGCGAACACGGCTATCTGGAAGAGAAGAGTGTACATTGAAAGGCAAGGGTGCTAAGAGACTGTGAAGAAGCTTTAAGAGAAGAACAGTGAAGCGGTGTGGTATGTGGTAACCATCTCTGGTTACCCCCCTCCCAATGGCTCTTTTCAGTGCCACCTAGTTCTCTTAGAAAAGAGATACTACTCAAACATTGTCAAAATATTGTGTTTTATGTTTGTGTGTGTCTTTGACAACTAACACTTAAAGCCCCATTAGATGTGTGTGTGTTTATTTGTGTGTGCGCGCGCGCGCGAGAACTCCTACCCGTGTGTGTGTGTGTGTGTGTGTGTGTGTGTGTGTGTGTGTGTGTGCACTCGTACTGTCTTGTGTGGGAGCACTACTACTCTCGCGTATGTGTTTGTGAACACTCCTACTCTCGAGTGTGTGATAGTATATAAGTATGGTTGTGTATATAGTGTGTGTATATTCGCACCCTTTCGCTCTTTACACTTCCTACCCTTGTGTGTGATAGTAGTATATAAGTATGTTCGCGTGTATAGTGTGTGTATATTTCTACCCTTTTCTCTCCTTTCACTTCACTGCTACGGTTATATGGATTATAATTGTGGTAGGGGTATTCATCCCCCTTCTTTTACATCCTGCACTTTTGTGTAAGTGTAGGTGTTTGTTAGTAGGTGTGCTTATTGGTAAGTAGACGTGTGGTGTTGGTGAGTAAAATCGTGTATGTGTTTCACATTATCTTTTTCCCTTGATCCCCCCTAAGTAAAAAAAAAGTAGCACTAGGGGTCATAATATTTATTTCCCAATGACCCCCAAGAGCCACATAAATATTAATCCTATGGACTTTTTTAACATTAAGAGACAATGTCATGTTTATTTTAACACTAACTCTCTCCTTGACCCCATAGTGCCATACTCATGTTAATCCTATGGATGTTTTTAAGATTAAAATTCCCATTGACCCCCAAGTGCCACATGTTAATGCTGGTTTAAAATAAGATATAGATTTTTATCTTGACAGTAATTTCTTTTTTAAAATTGTTTATATATGCCCATCTTCTCCGTTCCAGGCTTATTTGATTACCTCTTTTGAGTTTTTGTTTAAAGTTGTACGTACAGCATTCGATAACCACGCAATATTGGTAGTATGTACTCTGTGAGCATGTACATACTTATGATAATAAACTAATGAATTGAAACTGAATTGTATAGTTACCTCAGTTCAATTTCTAAACATGAAAATTACAACTCTGTTTATCGACAAGAGATAAAGAATATATGAAGTCATAAACCCACTGATCATGTAAAAATGACTGATAAATCAACAATAATTTTTTTAAATATATATATTTTTAATTAATTAATTTATTTCTACTAATAACGGCGTATCTGAGCGTATAAGCGTGCGCTTAAACGTAATGTTTTCAGTATACTCGTCCCACAGTTTGATAATTTGCATTTCGTGTCATAGACCAAGTCCGAACATGCTGATACCCACTGTGCATTCCCTACTCCACCGTATAAACCGACAGATAGCTAGGAACGGACTCTTTTTCTTTTTAGGATTTATGTTGGAAACAATACTTCTCGTTCTTTGAAATTAATGTATCCTCGTATCTATGTATTAATGTATCCTCGTATCTATCCATGTTTCATATGATTGATTTTTTTTTTTTTAAATGTTCCAAATGCGTGGAGAGTTTTCAATCTTGCAGGACACCTCTCTCTCTGCCCCATCCCCAGCAAGCCCGCCGAGAGGGGGGGGGGGGGGGGGTTGCAGCGGGGATAGAGTGGAGGGCAATTGCCCGGGGGCCCGACGATTTCTAGGGGTCCGCTGTTAACTCAGTTATAAAAAAATAATTGATCTTTCCAGTAAATATTAAAATTTGTTCCTTGCAAGAGTCTAAGTTATGGTAGATTAATTTAGGTTTTATATGCAAAACTTTACACAGGTTTTTATATACAAAAAATTAAACTAGTTTTCGGGGCCCATGACTGCTCTGCCCAGAGGCCCGGAATTTCTGTAGGCGGGCCTGATCCCACGCGCTTGTGCCCCGAAATATAGGCCTTTAAAAAAATGCGGATATACTACTACTACTAATAATACATACATACATACATACATACATACATACATACATACATACATACATACATACATACATACATACATACATACATACATACATACATCAGAGAGTTCTCCCATCTATGGATGTTTCATTGTATGTTTCATTCAACACGTGAAGATGTATACATCATTTATTAACAGGTGATAAATATTAGAGTAGATCCACAAAGCCGAGCTATTTGTTAATATATTTCAGAGAAAATATGACCTAGTTACATGTAAATGTAACAGGATACTACACTCATCACTCATATGTCGGTAAAGTATTCCTTAAGCATTGTTAAGTTCTTGGTAAACGCCACGTCACGGTCAGTCTTGTTTTTTTTAGGAATCCCATTGAGCAAACGCGGAAATTTACCAGAGAGCTATGAAATCATAAAATCATTAGGCTAAAACTACATGACAGATGTGCGTGTGAGAGTGATTTCTGTACGAAATGCGTGTGTCTCACACGCAATGCGTGAGACTTGACAGGTATGAAAATGGTGTTAAACTCTTCAAACAAAACCATTCTTCTCATATTTCACCTGAAGAGAGAAATGTTCAAAATGAGTTTGTCTCGACAAAAGTTCGATGCTATTTGAAGTTCATCTATGCGAAAAGCAAAGGCTGTGTGCCACTTGAAGCCAGTTGCTACTTTGTCACGAGTGAATTCCTGGGTGCCTATCAACTTACTGAAAAAGCGTGTCATTTTTTATATATGGTTAGTATGTTAATATTTATGAAAAAATACATCATGGCGGTGGTGGTAGTACTACTACTGAGTACTTCATTAAGTTTAAATTAAACTTTATGAATTATAACAATAAACTGTACTGAAGTAAGTAATTACGAACTTGCAAAAACGTACACATCGACGCAGACATGCATGCCGATACGGTCCGATAGGCAGACGAACATACAGACATGCGCCCATGTATACATACATGCCTAAACCATACATATCTACATGCATACAGACAGACGGAAATACAGATAGACAGTTAGACAGACACACATGTAGACATGAAAATACAGACAGACAGACAGTCAGCCATACAGACAGTCAGTCAGACAATCAGTCAGTCAGAGTAGATAGACTTAATATTGAGTTTCAAAATGTGACAATCAGGACTAGATCTTATGTACTGGATTAAAATAGGTTGACACAATATGCGACGCTTGTGTATTTGATACTTCTACCTGCTAGTTATAACAATCCAGTCTCAGGATAGTTTGTAATTGCGGCAGTGAGTATTCTAGAACTGTTGGAAATATTGCTATAAATAGGTATATTTCCTGTTTCTAGCTTTTTCTATTCCACCTACTTTGGGGATAATCGTTCAGTTACTGCACTAGCTACGGATACTTGTGCGCACTTGTGGAGTAACACACCTGCGCCCTTTATGCATCATAAAAATCTTAAAAGAAAAGCTAATACGCCATTATATTTGGTTATTATGTCACGTGATCATATTATTGACCTCTTATAGGTACTGTTTAAAAGATTGTTGCTAGCTTCGCACAACTGTCCGCGCTGTATTGCTTGAATACAACAGAAAGCACTTTGCACTAAAAATGATAGAAAAGCGTGTTTTGACAACCGTGCTTTGTCTATATAGGTATAGTTGGTAGCGCTTGTCAGCACATGATCAATCCGGGGTACATATTAAACTACAGTAGTCGCAATAGACGGGTAGTTGGACTACCACTGCACCGGTCGCAGAGCGTTATCGTTAACACGCTGTTGTTGTATAAGCTACAGAACTATGAGGATGAATATTTTGAGTGCGATTTTAATTGTATTATTCATATTAGCAGTGTCAGCTTCAGTAACTGACAAACTATTGCAGATTCCGCTGTTCGAAGTCGGAGAAATTTGGATTACTGCAGTAACCAAGGTTCAGGCAAGACTTTGGAACTATGTGTTGTCCCTTTTGGACTTCACATCACTGTATTTTTACATATTTCTGGGCATATTTGGAATTTTTGGATTCCTTGGAAAAAAGCTGTTATTCGACCCATTAGATCGAGTTCGACTTCTTGGGGATATAGGATATCAAGCAGACGGAAAATGGGATATGAAAGAAATTGCAAACTCTGTTCGGAAAAGGAGGCTTGTTGGTGAAATTCCACCGGTGTACCCCAATGGCTGGTTTGGGTTAATGGAATCCTTCAGGATTAAGAAAGGAGAGAGCAAGAACATAGCAGTATTAGGTAAATAACTGTCTATTTGTTTGTCTGTCTTTTTACGCTTCTCTGTCCTTTAAATCGTTTCCTCTTACTCTTTCTAAATTGGTCGACCATTTTCGGTGCTTAATTTAGGTATCGACCATTTTATCTTTTTAGAGAGGCCTGTGATTTTTTCAGACATTTTTTTTTTTTTTTTTAAACCAAGTAACATGGGAAAAAGTACAGACTGAGGGTAAATAAAACAAGAATATTGTAGACCTCTTGATAGAATGTCCTGGTCAGCGGCAGCGTGAGGGTTTTAAATGCCCGGGGGCAATGTTCTTTAGTGGCGTCCCTACTTTGCCAGAGAACAGTTTTTAGGTCAGTTGCCAACCTCCAACAACCCCCCCCCCCCCCCATCTACAGGCTAAAAAAAAATTAAAAATGGTCCTGACGGCGTCCCCACTCGCCCGGCGCCAGGGGGCAATTGACCCCCCCCCCCCTCCCCGTCGAACCGCCGCTGCCCCTGGTTGCCTCTCTCTCTCTTCGACCGAGATACCCGAAATTTGTCTTTGGGTAGTTTTTTCTGATTTTGGAACTTACTGAAGAAGGGAGCGGGGGGGGGGGGGTGTTTTACACAGCATTTTAATAAATTTTGGCCCCTTGGCCCGTCCTTATCCTAAGGGAATTTGCCAAAAGGTTCAGACTTCGAACGTGGTGTGTGGGTGGTAAAATGGGGAAGCGCGTGGATGTGATTTACAAACAGAAAAATCTAGGCCGAAGTGTTAATTATGTGTGATGGGTAGTTTGGTGTGGATGTCCCCTTCTCCTTCCCTCCCCTTTCGATAAACTCCGCCACAAAATCGAGTTTCGAAAAGAGATTGGGTGGGGTGCAGGATTATTTTTTGTTTTTGTTGGTTTTAACAGCATTTTAAGCACATTATTGGCTATATCATGCCAAGGAAATGGAAGCTAGGTGTCTTTCCCAAGGACACACCGAGACAGCCGGCCCTGACTGGCGTGGGCTGGTAACGAACCCGGTACCCTTGGAGTCCGACACTCTGCCAACTAAGCTACTGCAGCTTCGGGTGTGTAATTAAATTAATCTCACAAGGAATGTTCCAGCCAGCAGGTTAGGCTTATCAAATTGTAGAGGGTTTCCAAATGCATGTATGTATATATGTATTCATGTTGTACGGCACCTCAGCACACAAATGACAACGTGGTGCCAATAAAAAGTAAACTTTAAGAAATGTCAAATTGAAGAATTGCTCATAAACGTTAGAAAGATTAACCCTTCCAAGTAAAAAATGAGAAACAGGAACGGTCGGCCGACCGGAAAGACATAGTTTTTTATATATTTTTTTACCATTTGGGAAAAAAGTGCTAGGGTCGGGAATAAGAAACAGGGACGTTCGACCGACCGGAAAGACATTTTTTTTTTTTTTTTTTTTCTAAACATGAAATACTGGAAGATAAACGGTAAAAGGTAAAGATGTAGAAAAATATCTTGTTTTCCTTTCCATGCAAATAGGAAAAAAGAAAAACAGACAGTTCTTGACGCTCAAGTTTAATGGCTGTGTTTACATAATTTCTTGTTTCGTGTGTTATTGGGCTCTTGAAGACAGAATTTTTAAACGGAACAAGCACCTAATTGACCAGTGATTTGCCTATTCACCATTCACCTCCACTGTCAAGGGAACAACTTTCCTTTTAAAATAAAGTAGCGACTGGTCATGAAATTAGAATGAAAATCTTTATGGTGTGTCAATAAAGATAAGTAACTCGTGCAAGAAAACTTCAACATCACAGAAAACGAACACAATTTTAAAGCATTATCGTATTATGAAAATTTTAGGTATCGACTTCCACACTGTGAGATAGAATTTTTGTAATGTCAATTCGATGAAGCAACTTTATGATGATGTACCACGCGGGGAAAGTCTGTGACTTTTTGAGGAAATGCGGTTTAAATAACGGGCTGATCCGATGGTATGATTCAAACCCGCACACTTTTGGTCACGAGTTCAGCATGCAAACCACTGCGCCACCGCAGCTCTTTCGTGAGCGGCAATAGAGCTTCCAATAAACTCTAAAAATGCTATTCACAGTTATGATCTACCGTATATACTCCTGTATAAACCAATACCAACTTCAAACTGCATAGACCCAGATCTGCCGTCGCATAATGCGCCAGCAGTTCTGGGTCTATGTAGTTTGTATGGACTAATCAGTAGAAAAAAAGACAGACCCTGATCTGCCGGCGCATTGTGCGACGGCAGATCATGGTCTATGTTGTTTTCATTTGCACATAGATTATACGCGAGTACATACGGTGCTTGGCAAACGTTGTGACAGTCATTTGTTCGTGTGTAATAAGGGGAAAGTTTAATGAAATATGGACTTCGAGTGAAGGTCATGCACACTCCAGGGAAATTGTGTCGAAGTAATTGTAAAACCATAACGTATTTACACAAACGATTGATTTTACACACCTGAGTAAATGTAATGTTCTGTGGGCTACAGCTCTTGTACACAGTATAATGCTTAAAGGTAATATAGGTAAAACTCACCTTGGAAGAGCATTTAATCACGGGTTTGGAACGTATTTCGTGCGTATCAGCAAAATCGAAGGTTGTCCTCTATCAAAGCGATCTAACACATGTAAAAATCTTATCTTTGTAAAACTTTTCCCATCTCTCGGTTAGCCAGATATTACACTTGTTTGGTTATGTGATATATTATGCAATACTCCCAAGTCAACTTCTTTGAATAATCCACCTATACTGTGTCAGGTATGGACTTTTTAGTAAAGAGAATAGTGTAATGTAGCATTCTATGACTACTACTACATCTGCTGGTGCTGAAAGCTTTGGGCTGCCTCTGCGTAAAAAAAAAAACAAAAAAAAAAACATAAAAAAGAAATAACATGGGATCTATTCATTTAACATAGAAAACTATTCGAAATAGTAATTTCGATTAATCGCTGCTCGCATCCTTGACCCTAGAGTATCGTACGGAAATGAAAACTTCATAGTAGACCTATCTCCAATTTGTTATTGTCTAATTTATATTAGACCTATCTCCAATTTGTTATTGTCTAATATATAGGCTTTCGAAACGACTTTGTCATAACAAATACAAAAATTCTAGCTCCGGATCGTAATCAGCGGTATGTAATCTCAGGGATTAAACCGTGTTAATTATGGTAGGAGATAAATTTGAACACAAACTTTGCACACAATCAAAATGTATGGTTTTGTAGCGATATAAACTGAACACTAGTAAATAATAGTGGAACTTTTTCTTAGCGCAACCATAATTTGAAGAGATTAATTAGACATGCACAAATTTCTTTTCACCCTTTTTTTAAAAAAGCAAGTTTTTCGTAAATTTGTTATTTTTCAACGTAAAATTTTGCTGAAAATAGGAATTTGTGTGAATTTTCAGTGTAATTTTCGATTTCAATTATAAAAAGTGCATTAGATATAAAGTTTGATTGTTTAATATACCAAGATACCGGGATGTGTAATTACTTCGAGTTGAGTAATGTTACATAATGATATTGCCCCTTTCAACCAAATCTGCCTTAGATAGCCGTTCTAACATCTGTTTAAACAGCGAGAAGGTAAAAACCGAGCAGACCTTTTGGGGGATGTGCGCTTAGTCGCGAGTATGAACCCCATACCAATCCGATGCTAGTAGGCAAGATGATGGGTGCCGTAACCCATAGAGACCCGAGTTTAGCAGGGGACGATATATATATATATATATATATATATATATATATATATATATATATATATATATATATATATATATATCTCCAATCAAAGCAAACCACATAAGGCACTTAGCCAGAAGTCGAAGTCGATGTGTACCCCTGCTCTAATTCTTTGTCAGGATCGGGGTTTCATGAGAGAACAATCTTTGAATGTACTTGAAAGTAAATCTTGAATTATGCTAAAAATACAAATAAGAAAGTATGGACCTTTTCCAGTCACTGCTTTAGCGATCAAAAAAACAGCAGGGTACCTATTCCCAGTGGCTATTTATTTGGCTCTTTATTATCTATGGAAGAGGTTTCCTAGGTTGAAAATTGTCGTTATGATAGAGGGGATATATATTTTGTCTTATTCTTATTCCAAAAAATATAATTTTAAAAGTCACTTAAATTGCATCAATTGAAAGTCAAATTCCTTACATCTTGGTATATTTTTTTTTTTTGAATTGTTTTAAATACAACTACAATATTAGGTCAAATGGTATCACAATTGTCCCCAAAAATCTGAGGTGGTATTTATTTTTAAAATAAGAAAAACAAAATGGATAAAGTGAGGGACAAGAACCTATCAAAATAAAAGTAACAGCATTTCATTTATTATTGCCCGTAATATCTAACCAGTGCAAGTTTCCATTAACACTAAGGTACAATTTGCCTTTGTTGGATTTAACAACACTTATAACACATTATTGGCTATATCATGCAGAGGAAATGGGAGCTAAGTGCGTCTCTCAAGGACACGCGGAGGCAGCCAACCCAAGCTGGCCTGGACTGGTATCGAACCTACGATCCTTGGATTACGAGCCCGGCGCTCTACCAAATGAGCAACCGCGGCTCCAGAACAAAGTTTTACCTCTGTTCGCAAATTTTCATTATAACTGGCACGCAAAGTCAAAATAAATCATATTTGATCATTTTCATATCTTTTTCAAATGTAAAGATGCTTGTATAATCTTTGTAAATACATGAAAACGTAGTATGGGATGCCTGGAAGCTTCGGTGGCTCAACAGAGATATTGGTGAGGCAGAAAAGCAGAGGTATATCTGTGTCATGCTGTATAATGCGAGAGAGAGAGAGAGAGAGAGAGAGAGAGAGAGAGAGAGAGAGAGAGAGAGAGAGAGAGAGAGAGAGAGAGAGAGAGCGAGAGAGAGAGAGAAGGTATTTTCAAGGCATCTTTAGTCTTGAAGACATTGATTCAGAAGTATTTCCCCTTCAGTGCCTTATGGCTCTTGACCTGCCGACATTCTTTGTCAACACAGTCATTCATATTACAAGACACGGTATGTAACACATGTATGTTAGTCTAAGATGTTACTGAGAAAGATAGGCCCACGGCATCAGTGCCGGCGCGAGGGCTCGAGGCGCCTGGCGGCAATGTTCTTTAGTGGCGCGCCTTCCAAAGGGGCCCGAGGGGAAATGTTCTTTAGTGGCGCCCCTACTTTGCCACAGAGAACAGTTTTATGTCAGTTGCCAACCTCCCCCCCCCCCCCCCCACTCCTGAATATAAGTTTTGTGAAGAATTGCTCCCGTTACAATAAGGTAAAATGAAATACTATGAAAATTTCAGCTGCATGAAAACAAAACTCTCGACGGCGCCCCCCTTCGCTTGGCGCCTGGGGGCAATTGCCCCCCACCCCCAGCTCGACCCCCACCATCGCGCCGCCACTTCATGGCATTGCAGGTTTTGACCTTTTTTCAGGAAAGCTCGTAAACTTCGGTGACCATTACAAATGCTATTTCCACTTTCACGCTGCCTCGCCAACCCAAGGTACCTTAGTTCTGTATTGTGAAGATGTAACAGGATACGAAAAGAGTACAAACACTAACTTTTCTGGCTGCAGCAAATTACATTTCAAGATTAACACATACAGAAATATGCTCATATATGGGAGGTAGTATCGCGTTGCATATAACAAAGGTATCATTATGTTACTAAGAATAGCTACAACGTAAACTTGACGAGAATTTATGACAAAACAACAAAATATTACAAATACGATAAACTTGAAATCGAATATAAAACATGATTTTGTAACATAATTTTTATTTCTCGAATGTTCAAGTGGTTGCGTCATGATTTGCTACAGAGAATGAGAGAAACAAGAGACAGAAAGAGCAAGCAACAAAAAAAAAAAAAAAAAAAAAACGAGCACTGATGGGCAAATATTGGACTGTACATATGGCGATATTTGGGATCGGTCCTGGGACAGTTAGGAGTAAACCGCTGCAACGCAAAGTCTGGCCAACAACAACAACCAACCCCCCCCCCCCCCCCCCCCCCCCCCCCCCCCCGCCTAGCTAGTGCTATCAATAATCACACACACAAACGTATTGGCGTTGGCGGGTATCTATCATATTCTCTGACAAATTATTAAAGCCTACATCATTTTTAGCTAACCCAAACCCCGAATCAATGGAAGAAGTACCACATTATCGCGGTCTTTACTGTTTTACCGCTAATACGGTATAGGGATATGGATAGCACTCCCTTTACACTCAGTGGTTAAGGCTTTTGACTCGTGACCAGAAGGGTGAGGGTTCGATTCCCTCCATAGGATCGGCTTCTGTGGTGTGTTCTTGGGCAAGGCACATTACTCTGCTCGATACGATATAACCTTTACAGTGTTGATGTGCCGTGAAACACTAAACCAAACCCTTCACACCAATATACATAGATCCCCTATTTCTCAGAGCCCCAAGAATTAGTTGTCATCCGTCCATTGCCGGTGTTTTTGTCCAGATCTTCAGCATGTATGTTAGCATCGCCCAAACTGTCTAATTTCGACCGTAATTTGTTACAGAAGTGGCCAAAACACTCTTATACCCTGCCAACGAAAGTTGTGGGATATTATAATTTACTGTTGTCCGTATGGATGATAAACCTAAATTTTAGTAAGCAGATTTCAATTCAACTTTGTACACGCGTTCCAGTTCAAGGAAGGACCCGATTGATTTTGGGGTCGGTAGCTCCAATAGCTTCAAGGTCAAGGTCACTCTCGCTAAAAAATAAATGATGCTTATGCATTTCATTTCCGGATGATAACTTTAGCTCTAGAAAACAGAATTTAAAAAAATCTAGTATTTTCTTTCCCTTAGCCCCAGAAAGAAACTTATTGATTTGGGTCAGTAGCTCATCGGTCAAGGTCACTGTTATGAAAATAGATTTTGTTTATGCATTTCATTTCCGGATGATAACTTGCTAAAATAACCTGCTTTACGTTAAGTTTCTAAGAACAGTCTTTTAAATCCATAAAGCACACTCAAGTGCATCTTTGTGTCCTTTCTTCCCAGGTGTACACTCATGTGCATTTTCTTATCCTTTCTTCCCAAGTGTACACTCAAGTGCATCTTTGTGTCCTTTCTTCCCAGGTGTACACTCAAGTGCATCTTTGCGTCCTTTCTTCCCAGGTGTACACTCAAGTGCATCTTTGTGTCCTTTCTTCCCTGGTTTACATTCAAGTGCATCTTTGTGTCCTTTCTTCCCAGGTGTACACTCATGTGCATTTTCTTATCCTTTCTTACCAGGTATACCTACATACAGGCTAATAGCTCAATTGTTGGGATATTTTAGGCGTGGAACAAATCCCAAATGGGTTAAGATTGACCCAGGGTACTGTACATGTCTTTTTATTTGTACTCCAAGTATACATTACAAAATACATTTAAACAGCTAACCATATGTTGACGGGGTATCACGTGCTGCCTGTGGTAATCTTGTTAATGTGTGCACAAATACATAAATGTTTATTTCCGTAAGCTTGTACCATTTGTCCTTTCTGGAAGTTCCCGTGCCAGTAAATGCCCTTTGCATTGCAATACACAGTAAATTACATTTGAGACATTTGTACTTTTTCACCTGAAATTTTTAGCTGAAAAGCATTCAAGATCGTTCTACTATTTATTTGAAAGGAATGCACATTTATGCAGATGTGGACAAATCCATTCTTCCAGGACTGCACTTCAGATTTACATTCATTCGAAGACTGGTTATGAATGAGATCATGCAACACATTGAGCAAAATCACTCTATAAATTGTACAAAAATATACACATTAATTCTGGTTTAGTGAGAAAATTAGTTCCCTAGGTGGCCGAGTGGTCTAAGGCGCTCGCATTTACAGATCACTGACATCTCACCTCTGTCTGCGTGGGTTCGAGTCTCGGGCTCGGCTAATGTGAGTATGTGAGAAAGCTTGCCAGTACCTTCCCGTTGGTCGGTGGTTCTTTGCGGGTTTTCCAGGGTTCTTCCTCCGCCATGTATAGCCTTTCATGTGCTGAAAAATGGCGTTAAACCCACAGCAACAACAACAACAAAGCTCTTCATGTAGGAATAAAACATTATTTCTAATCATATCGAGAAGTCAAAATATGCATTTACTGCCTCTATGATCTTTATACTGCTATATAGACACAAAGCTGTGAACATTTTCATTCTCTGGAGAACGGGAGGAAGAGGGCTCGGTTTGAGGAGGCCTGTGATGTGCCTTCCAGCCGGGGTATTTTGCTGTTCCTTATTTATCAAATAATATAGGACATATTTGCAGACAAGTGAAAAGGGGAAACCCCCCACCCCACCCACTCAGGACATGAAATGGTCAGTGGCTTAAAAAGGAAAGGTCTTGTGCATCATAAGTTCAGTAAGTAAAGTGTGGCAGTGATGTTTTGACTTGAATGATGCATGTGTATTTGGTTCCAAAACATGTAGGCCTTCTGACTGTAAATATTTACCACCTCAATTCAATGGTAGTTAAGTATATTGTTAATCATATTATGGTTTAGGATTCAACACCTCACTCCCGTCCCAAAAAAGAGGCCACGGGTCGGGTCAAATGCCAATATTACCAGCAGCCAGTTTTTATTTGTCTTTTCGATAAAAAAAATATAATAATAAAAAAACAACAAAAAAACGTTCTTGTGATGGCCTATCTTTCACACTTCTTTCAATATAATTGTTATTTACTACTCGATGTTCTTTACTTCTGTTGACGAGACCTATCGAGCTGTTTCAACCAGTTGTGGCAGTGCCCTTTAATGAGATACAATGTTAATTTGGATTATTATTGTATCTCTATTTCAAAGGTCGCACGATATTCTATCACAGGTACAAAATATGACACTGTTTGCAAGCACGCTATACATTGTGATGAATGATTATGGAACGCGTAGCTTGGGTACAGTCGTCGATATATGTTTGCCTTGCCAATATATTCTTTTATTTTTATTCCCCCGCTGATAATCTGTCGAAAATATATTAGCATTAATTATTGGCACCCTATTGAGATTGTAGCAACATTCTGGAGAACTAAAACGGACTGTAACAAAGTCTATGGAACGCGGTGATATTGTAGATAAGATCAGATGGAACCATTCATGCGAAAAAGTCAATCTTCAAATATCATCTTAAAGTATATATGATACTTACCTCGTACAATTTTAAAAAAATCCAGGTTCGACCGGGAAAGCGACAGATTTAGAAAATGTCATATACATGCCATCCTAGATTTCGTGAAACTTGATTTTTTTTTATTTAACTCAAAACTCCCAATTAGCTTACGTGATGTAAAGCACGTAACCAAGTTAACAAACTATGAACTGGAGCTGTTGATATAAAGTGTAGCAGGACGGGAAGCCATGAATTATTTATTTTATAAAACTAAAAAATCTTACAGAATTTTGTCCATGTAGAAAAGATTTTGTATGTTTATTTCATTTATATAACACAGGACATGAAGTTTACAAGTATCAGGTTAAATTATAATATTGCACTAACTTCGTATTTTTGAACGAAAAAACGCTTTATTACGGGTCAGTTGAAAATTCAACTTTTAATCTTCTACGCGACTTTTGGGCTGCTACACGTGGATCACGGGCTGAGGTGGAGGTGGCTGGGTTGGTCCGACTTTTTGGAGAAGGGGGTGGGCGGAGAATTCAATAAAAAAGTGTGGCGATTTGCCATGGTTAGCCATGGAAGTGGCTCTGGTTACGTTTTGTCTTATGCCCTATTGAAAAATTGAGTCCCAAGGTCAGTAATAACACGTACGTATGCAGCTTATAGACTTGCGTGTCCATAGGAAAAAATCCAAGAGTTGGAGGTTTACAGTAATTGTGTGTACGAATGGTTAACAATTGATTGACCTGCAGGTACTTGCAGAAGCCTTTTGAAAAGCTGTTTTATATCTGACCGCTTTCCATCAATAGATAGATTCAGTTACAAGAGCTCGTGATTCTGATTTATTGATCTGCATTTGGCAGTCCTGAGTTAGGATTAGTAAATGAACAATGCATGAAAGGATTTATATATTTGATGTTGTTGTCGTGCTGAACTTACAGTAGAAGTCGAGAGTTACCGAATTATTCTGGACTCCATCTTGGTAATATAGCCCAGAACAATTAACTTCAATGGTGTCAACTACGTATTTACCGGCTTTAGCAGTGGCGGCTCGAGGGTTCGAGGCGCATGGGTGAATGTTCTTTAGTGGCGCTCCTACCGAGGCGCCCGGGGGCAATGTTCTTTCATGGCACCCCTACTTTGCCACGAGAACAGTTTTTATGTCAGTTGCCAACCTTCCTACCCCCCACCCCAACATATAAGCTTTGTGAAGAATTGCCCCCTCACACTAAGGTGAGGTGAAATACTATGAAAATTTCCCACGCACCGCCACTTGGCTTTAGGGTTCAGGGCCCCGTTTCTTTAAGCAATGTAAGTTTATGCACAGAATTTTCGTAAGTTTTAAGTGTAAGAAATCATACGCAATTTCGTAAGTGTGTTTCACAAAGATATCCGTAGGAAAATTTCGTACCTCTACGAAACTTTTTTGCGTAAGTCACTCTTTTGTACGGGAGGTAGGTATTTACTCGGTAATATGTAATAGGGTACCTGCAAGATACTTACAAAGGACGGCGACGAAGATGGTGATGACATGAACAAAAATAACAACACAATGGCCAAACAAATATCGGGCAAAAAATGCCTTGATCTATTGGCAATACTGAATGAAATATAGGTATTATTTCTGATTAAAGAAAACAGGGTGTCTGTGTGTGTGTGCAGCGATGGATTTATGATATTACCGCCCCTAGGCACGGTCAGAGTTGCCGCATCCCTTCCCCTCTGCTCAAACCAAGCCTTAAATTCAGAGCCTTTAAAGACCTTTACGCCTTTAAATAATGGAAAAATTTAGCTAAATGTTTTTTATTTTAACAAAATAAATACCTTTTTTTTTTAAGAAAGCCTGAATTTCATACTTTAATATCTTCCGCCCCATGAATTTTGCTGCCCAAGGCAGCTTGCCTTGTCTGCCTAATGGGGAAAACCGTCACTCTGTCACTCTGTGTGTGTGTGTGTGTGAGAGAGAGAGAGAGAGAGAGAGAGAGAGAGAGATTGTCGACCTACAAGTCGATGAATATACAGAATTTAACTTTCCTGTTGAAGGAAACGGCTAAGACATAGTTCTTTATTTATCTGTATCGAATTGGTTTTCTAATCACTTCACTATATTTATAGACTTTTATTTCCTTCAAATACATGAACGTACTTTGCGGTCCTCAAGCTGTAGTTTCCAAAGACAAACTAGCAGAGTCCACCATTATCTATATAGGAAGGTAAATGTGATGTTTATGCAGTCCTTTGTGTCATCTACAACCTTCCGAACTTATTTGATATTCATTGCAATACTAAGTATAAAGTTTTAATTGGGTTTGAATTTCACCTTTACTTCAATTGCTTGCATTGTAAGACCAAAATCTGAAAAGACAAATGCACCATTCATTCGTGCTTTAACACCCCTCCCTGTTTATAGTTTTGTCAAACCTTGGAATAAAATTACATCGTATTCAGTGGGACGTGGTGTAGCTCCATTTCTTTAGATCGGGGATCGTCTCAAAATGTTCTCTCTCTCTCTCTCTTTCTCACACACACACACACAGTCTTCATAAATTCTCTCAAAAGAGGATTCAGTTAAATTAATTACTATATCTGACTAAAATTTTAACAATATAACAAAATAAATGTTTTTTTTTTTTACAAATTTTATTTATTTAATAATACATTAATGCAAAGAAATAAAATTCGATACACTACTAGGTTCATGTCTCCAATTATTAGATTCAGATCCATATAAACCACGAGTCATTTTATCTTCCTATCTATTGTATTCACTATGCTCTAAAAGTTCTGAAAAGTTTACTACATGAGTTAAACTTTAGAAACTATATATGTGTTTGTAAGACACGTATGCCTCCACTGATGAAAAGTTATCAATATAACTAAATGACAGTGAAGTTTGATCGAATCAGGTACATATGTATATAAACCAATCAGTGGAACTTCACTTGCCTACGTCAATCAGTGAGGGCAGATTGATTTGGTCCAGTCCATAGTACGTCCGTTCTTCTGTAAGTCTGTCTCTCTCTCGAGAAGATTTTTAGCAACAGTGGGCAAGAACCATTCAACGTATACAAATGAATTTTTGCTAGCATTTATGTATGCTTACGTAGATGACCTGATTAGATTTTCAGGTCATTACAGCAATCTTTTAAAAAAAATTTACAGAGTTTAAAACTGTTTGGAATTGGTCATGTTAAAAAAAATAAAACATTGTTAGCAAGATGAAGCATAAACCGCATGAGTCAGAAAAATTAAATTGAATAGTCATATTTCTAATCTTATGTAGATGACCTGATTAAACTTTCTGAAAATTCCATGAATTTGTTTGCTTATTTAATTATTTATTTTGTACACATTTTTTTAACTTTTCGGACTTCTACTTTTTGACTGAAAACCTTGTTAGAACGATTAAGCAAAAACCACGTAAGGTCGACAAAGGAAAGTAAATGTGTCTGTCTCTTTTTCGCATTTTTATCTGAATAAAGCCGAGACAATAAATAGATAAATAAATAAGTGGAAGTAGCACATATACTCTTCTTGCATTATCGAACTCGAGACATAGAAGTTCCATGGAAAAGACAATCACTCGAGACATAGAAATTCCATGGAAAAGACAATCACTCGAGACATAGAAGTCCCATGGAAAAGACAATCACTCGAGACATAGAAGTCCCATGGAAAAGACAATCATTTCAATTTTCTATTTTGAACAGCATTTGAACACCACGAAGTATGCACATTCTTTCCCTTGATGGAATATTAGTCTGTTCACTTGGATGTCATACAAGATGCATTTTCCTTTTTCTTCTTTCTGTGTTTTTGTTAACATTATCTTTGTAAACCAGTGCCCTTGAAGACAAACTGAACAGTAGGATCAAATGCCACAGCAAGGCTCGGTGAAATAAAGAAAGAGTCAAGAGCTATTGTTTCGAGATGTCTGAATGTCCTGATTGAAAAAAATATACAATTTAATTATAAAAGAGACAATATATTGACTTGTACTAAAACATTCAAATCTGTTCAGTAAATACGTCAAGCAGATGTTAATTATTAAGGAAAAGGGAAGAACAAAAGTCTTCTGCAGACAGCTATAAACTCGAAATAGAGGCCTGAAGAAAATGTAATTTAAGCTTAAAATATAATTAAATTTTTTTTTTTTTTTTTTTTTTTACATCTTATTTGTTCGCTTAGCTGCTAAATTTCCGCCGCTATTCGAGTTATTGCCCCGCTGTTTGATCGAGTATTACCAAAATTCTGTGTACTCGAGTGAACAGGCCTCTACGTAAATTTGGACTGTTATTTTAATGTTCGGTTGAAATTATTTCAATCGAATTTTGGTACTATGCACTGTGCACCCTATGGTCAAATTTTACCTGATGTATACAGAGAAAGCTTATAATTTGCTATAATAATAGTTTGGCCAGGTCATAGGTAGATACAGCAATGTTTCTTAATCACAATATTTGTAGCTTTGAGGAATCATTGTGCAAATGTGCGATTTCAGTGGAAACAGGAACATAAACAAGTAGGAATAGTTTATTAATCTCATTATGGAATCATAAAAAACCAGTGGGAATAGTATATTAGTCTCTCTATCGAATCATTGTGTCGAAATGAAATTTTGTGCAATATCCAATTGGAACTCAAATACTGTACAGAAGTTGTGGATAATACCAACCAAGATTTTTTTTTTTTTAACCTTTCATTTTAAATACTCTTTAATAACAAAGATGTCCCTTTGTTATTACTTTCTTGTTTTAGCTGACACGTGTTTTTTTGTCTAAGGACCACAGAGTCGGCATGAAAGAATTTTTATTATTGGCCATTATTAAAACATTTGTTAATTCCAGTTTCTTGAGGATACGACTGTCTGATTATGGCGATAACGATTATGACAATGGTGATAACGATTATGATACTGGTGATAACGATTATGATAATGGTGATAACGATTATGATAATGGTGATAACGATGATGATAATCGTTTACAGTAAGGACTATTTTGATATTTTTTCGTTTGATTTATTAAAAACAGCTGCTGTTACCATAAGGAGTAGAAATGTTTTATATCGTTACATGTAAACACGCAAAAAAAAAATGTTTTACGTAATTAATAGTAGGTATGGAAAAGAACTTGGTCTGTTGGTTTAGATTTGTCCGCATCTTAATTTATCTCTTTACTAACATCAATATATTCTATATCACATTGGATAGAATACCTCTCAGAATATCAGCACGTCCTGACCCTGACATACCGTATATAAAATGGGTAATGTTTCTGCCTTGATTTTGGACGGAATTTCATTAAAATTGGTGATTTAATGCCTCACTTATTGATATTTTGGGGCTAATCAACAAAGTAAAACGTATCATACACATATTAATGTGTACTTGTTTTTCTTTTACAGAGAACGTTTTAAATATGTTTACAAATAGCTTTGTTAGTGAAAGACCAACTATAAGGTATATAGTGCAATGACAGGGAGCATCTCAAAATAACCCTCTCTCTGACTCTCGCTCTTCGCAAACATACTTACGAAAAAAACTTTGCACGTACGCCTGCCTGCCTGGTTGTTGCCGTAAAAAGTTACGTAAAAATGTTAGGGGAACTTATGAAAAAAATGTACGTAATTCTCGTTAGTGAAACATCCGTAAGTCGTAGGTAAAAACTTTAGAAAATCTTGGGCGTACGTTATTTTGTGAAACGGTGCCCATATGTAGAAATGTTATTTGATACCATTATGCGGTCATGTTACAAAACAAAATTTAACTTTAGTAGCCTGGGAATAGAGGTGTACAGCCTATATCTGTGACCTACATATAGTCTGAGAAAAACTACGTGTTGTTATTCCTATATATGGGTTAGTTCCACTTTTCAGAGGTTAAAATATTCCGCTTACTCGGGTGTTATTTTTCACCTTGTCTATTCCCTCTCAGTCTGTCAATACAATTTCGTGAAATGTATGTGCTTTACTTAATTATAAAATTCACCATATTATTTTGGACACATGTGAAAACCTGTACATTATATCCTAAGGCACTCGGATTCGAACATTGAAAACTTAATAACTTTGAAGCTGTTTCATGTTTTACGTGCTTATGAAGGAAGTGGCAATTAAAGTTTAACGCTTCCAGTATTAATTGCACCATGTCAATCACGTTAATATCTCTGTCTAAGAAATTTTTCAGTTTATTGTGTTGGCACCTAAACATGGACTATATATAAGTACATATGATGAGAGGATATTGCGCTAATGAATATTCATGATATGTGATGAATATGTATCAATTAAATTATAGCATGATTGATAACAGCACCACTGAGTTTGAATAGTCTTTATTATATAGATTAGGTCCAATGCCCCCTCCTGCGTTTCCTAGGAGACGACTACTGGAGGCAGGAGCCGCGGTGGCTAAGTGGGTAGCATTCTGGACTCCTGACCGAAAGGGTCCTAGTTCGAATCTTAACATTGGATCAGCCCAGGTCAGCTATAGCTAGAGTAGCACGTCCTTGGGCATGGCACTTTACTCCAGTTGCCTAGTTACTAAATAAACTGCTTGTGTTGTTGTGCCGTAAAACACCAAAGTATGTATGTATGTATGTAAGTATGTATGTATGTATGTATGTATGTATGTATGTATGTATGTATGTATGTATGTATGTATGTATGTATGTATGTATGTATGCATGCATGCATGCATGTGTGTATGTATGTATGTATGTATGTATGTATGTATGTATGTATGTATGTATGTATGTATGCATGTATGTATTTAGTGTTTTACGGCACCTCAGCACAAATGTGCCTATTTAGTGCCAATACAAGGTTAAGTTTGAAAACCGTAAAAATTAATTGCGCAAAAAAAACAAAAACAAAAAAAATCATACCACTCGGGTAGACAAGACTATCTTGTCCACCAATCTATGCACGCACATTAACCCGTCTGACTGATATGTATACGTACACCTAGATTGGGATATCAAGTTCATAAGTGCGTGCAGTTGAAATATCCAAATCATTGAAACATTACATTTTATACTAGAGTAAATAGTAAAATGTTCCAGAAAAAGTTGGCAGTCTTGATGAATACTTTTGACAGACTGGTTTATGTTGATTTCTTTAAGCAGAGTAGATCTGTTTTTAAATAGGAATATCAAATGTTTACCCTCCACGTTTTCATTGTTATTATTTGGTGGCTTGTTTAGCGGCGATTCGTTAGGGGTCAACCATGTGCCTGCCTTGTGGTCAAGGTCACAGTCAGATAAAATTTGCGTTAAAGTTTTGGTTCAAGTTTTCCACTTGCTTCTATTTCCTAAACCCCCTGACGAATTTGGTTCATATTTGGGATGATTCGTTATGAAACTAAGACATTTCATTCTGTTACACGCTAGCGTTACCCGTTTGACCTTAGGGTCAAGATTACAGTCATAGAATATGTGCGTTAAGGATTTGGTTAAACAATAATTATCTGATTATACTTTTTAAACCTTTTAATGGATTTTCTTCATACCAAGAATGTTTCTAAAGCTAAGACATTTTATTCTGTGACACGCTCGCTTGCCCTTGAGGTCAATGTCACATTCATAGATAAATTCGCTTTTAGGGTTTGGTTACATTTTGTTTTCTTTTTGCATTTGCTTATATTTCTTAACCCCTTGATGTATTTTCTTCCCATTTGGGATGAATTTTTATGAAGCTTAGACAATTCATTCTGCGAGATGCTCACTCAACCTTTGACCTTGGGTCAAGGTCACGTTTTACAGCAATGCTTTGATGGTAGGATCGACATGCAAGCCCTGTCTTTGTTAAAATCTTCAAGATTGTGAGCTGAAACTAAACCATACTCCTGCCATAAGCTCATTTTCTTCATCATATCACGCTCTTTCAGAGAGAGAGGATACGTTTAAAAGGCCCGTGAGAATAGAATTGTTCTAGTATAAACTGTGCCATTCTTTCTTCCTATGTCCTCGGCAACAGTTGGGAGTGGGTTTCATAGCACCTACTCCCGGGGGAGTGGACTAACTCAGTTGACCATTTTTTGGCTTAAGTTTTTGCGTTTAACTGCGGTTCTTTGAACAATTAAAATACATATATGCCTGGAATCATTAAATTTGGTGAGGGGATGGATCATGACGAGTACTACGCCATCGTAAAAGTAGGTCACTGCGACCCATATTTCACGATGCACTGACCTTGGTTAAAATTTCTGTTTTAAGCTCTGTCCATGCTATAATCATCCAACTCGATTATTTTATGCTCAGTTAGCACCACCGACTTACAACAAAAGAAAGTCACTATGACCTACATATCACATTTTACTGGCGTAGGTTAAGTTTTTGCGTTTAGCTCATAGTCAAATAGTTTTTGTGCACCTCTCTCTCTCTCTCTCTCTCTCTCTCTCTCTCTCTCTCTCTCTCTCTCTCTCACTATATATATATATATATATATATATATATATATATATATATATATATATATATATATATATATACACACACACACAAACACGTTACCATGATCTATATTAATTCCTCTCAGTTAGGTTCAATTTTGTGTTAAGATTTATTTCCCACACTCTGTTCATGCTAGAATCATCAAATTAAATGATTGTATGCATCTCCATTAATACCACAGCTTTACAACAAAAGAAGGTCACTGTGACCTACATGTCACATTTTACCGGCTTAGATTAAGGTTTTGCGTTTAGCTCATGACCAGATAGTCGTTTTGCTCACTGCATCATACTGTTATACCTAGAATCGTACAACTTGATGAAGGGATGAATCTTTAAGAGTACTACATCCTCATCACAAAAGTAGGCCACTGTTACCAATATTTCACGCTTCACTGACCTGGATCATGCAAAACCCTTTATGCACTCCAACGTTACAACAAGGTCACTGTGACCTACATTTCACATTTTCCTGGTTTATATTAAGTTTTTTGCGTTTAACTCATGACCACAGTTTGTTTGAAAGCTCTTGTATTATACTGTTATACGTTGAGTCATGAAACTTGGTGAGAGGATGCATTTTGTTGAGTAAATATTACAACCCTCATCTTAAAAGCAGGTTACTGTGACCCATATATCACGCTTAATTTACTGTTGTTAAATTTTGTGTTTTTACTTTTCATGCTTTAATTATTAAACTATGTGATGCATACATCTCTTTTAGTATCATACCCTACAGAAAAGGTCACTGTGACCTACATTTCACATTTTACAGGCTTAGATTAAGTTTTACAGTAAAGTTGATATCGGCTAGAATGTTCTTAATTGCCTGTCCTATACAAAGAATACATTCAAATATAACAAATTAAAGCCAGCGTTCTTATGTGAAGAAAAAAAAACAAAAAAAACTCCAAAAAACAAAGATGATGATAATGAAAATATTGAAAGGAAATGGAAAAAAAGAGGAAAATACAGCAGGTAGAAAAGAGAATACGTCATTTTTTATGTCATAGTTACAGAGAATGGTCAGTTTGTACGTCATATAGTTACAGGGAATGGTCAGTGTGTGCGTCATATAGTTACAGGAAATGGTCAGTTTGTGTGTCATAGTTACATGGAATGATCAGTTTGTATGTCACAGTTACAGGGAATGGTCAGTTTGTATGTCATAGTTACATGGAATGGTCAGTTTGTATGTCATAGTTACAGGGAATGGTCAGTGTGTGCGACATATAGTTGCAGGAAATGGTCAGTTTGTATGTCACAGTTACAGGGAATAGTCAGTTTGTATGTCATAAAGTTACAGGGAATGGTCAGTTTGTGTGTCATAGTTACAGAGAATGGTCAGTTTGTACGTCATATAGTTACAGGAAATGGTCAGTGTTTGCGCCATATAGTTACAATAAAGGGTCAGTTTGTGTGTCATAGTTACAAGGAATGGTCAGTTTGCATGACACAGTTACAGGGAATGGTCAGTTTGTCATATAGTTGCAGGGAATGGTCAGTTTGTATATCATAGTTACAGGGAATGGTCAGTTTGTATGTCATAGTTACATGGAATGGTCAGTTTGTATGTCATATAGTTACAGGGAATGGTCAGTTTGTATATCATAGTTACAGGGAATGGTCAGTTTGTATCTCATATAGTTACAGGGAATGGTCAGTTTGTCATAGTTACATGGAATGGTCAGTTTGTATGTCATAGTTACAGGGAATGGTCAGTTTGTATGTCATATAGTTACAGGGAATGTTCAGTTTGTATGTCATAGTTACAGGGAATGTTCAGTTTGTTTGTCATATAGTTACAGGGAATGGTCAGTTTGTATGTCATATAGTTTCAGGGAATGGTCAGTTTGTATGTCATATAGTTACAGAGAATGGTCAGTTTGTATGTCATAGTTGCAGGAAATGGTCAGTTTGTATGTTATAGTTACAGGGAATGGTCAGTTTGTATGTCATAGTTACAGGGAATGGTCAGTTTGTATTTCACAATTACATGGAATGGTCAATTTGTATGTCATATAGTTACAGGGAATGGTCAGTTTGTATGTCATAGTTACAGGGAATGTTCAGTTTGTATGTCATAGTTACAGGGAATGGTCAGTTTGTATGTCATAGTTACAGGGAATGGTCAGTTTGTATGTCATATAGTTACAGGGAATGTTCAGTTTGTATGTCATAGTTACAGGGAATGGTCAGTTTGTATGTCACAATTACATGGAATGGTCAGTTTGTATGTCATAGTTACAGGGAATGTTCAGTTTGTATGTCATAGTTACAGGGAATGGTCAGTTTGTATGTCATAGTTACAGGGAATGTTCAGTTTGTATGTCATAGTTACAGGGAATGGTCAGTTTGTATGTCATAGTTACAGGGAATGGTCAGTTTGTATGTCATAGTTACAGGGAATGGTCAGTTTGTATGTCATAGTTACAGGGAATGGTCAGTTTGTATGTCATAGTTACAGGGAATGGTCAGTTTGTATGTCATAGTTACAGGCAATGGTCAGTTTGTATGTCATAGTTACAGGGAATGGTCAGTTTGTATGTCATAGTTACAGGGAAAGGTTTCAAGCAGTTTGGGGATTCAACCGTTTCATAGTTTTAATATATTTTTACAATACCAAACTTGTACATTGATTTTCCTCTTTCATATATTTTTACAATACCAAACTTGTACATTGATTTTCCTCTTTCATATATTTTTACAATACCAAACTTGTACATTGATTTTCCTCTTTCGTTTCTTCAGGACTTCCTTTTAACAACACATCAAAATTATTTTTAAAAAATAAACAGGTTTAATTAAAAAAATATAGCACACGTATTTGGTTAAATATGTTATGACGATATGAATTTGTATATGATATATAGTGGCAGTAAGCTAGCTGACGGACATTATGCCTGACTGTCCGACATGCTTTCTGTGCGTCTGGCGTCAGTAAATCTCGTGATGCCTCGCACCTTTGACAGAGATATTATTGATCAGTGGTCCATTGGTTTCAGCACATGTTAATGTGTGATTTGCATAAGGCGATATGTTAAATACTTAAAGCCAATGGAAAGACTATGAGCTGAGTAGTTATGTAAATTTTGCATAATGTGGGACATGTGGGAAATATATAGTAACTTTGATCAGGAATAACTAAAAAATCTGTATTTCTGTATTTGCTCAAATCTGAGAGGTACCTAACTTTCAGTTAAAGAGAGAAGTCAGTGAAATTTGATAATTTTGATACACTAAAAAGGCTTTTCTGTTGCAAATGATAGTCGGCGGGGCTTAAAGAAAATTTTGGAAGTAATTTATGGGGATTATTTTAATTGTTCTCAATTATTTATATCAAAGTTCTAAATTTTGAATTATTTTACTAATTTTATGAATTTTTCTACAAAAAATTATATTTATATATATATATATATATATATATATATATATATATATATATATATATATATATATCTTTTTTTAATCACGCAAGCTAGAATTGGTCATAATTTTGGTACCTTTATTTTCGTTCACGTAGTCTTTCGTTCACTAATTCTTAAAAAATTTTGTGAACAGATCATGGGGGTTGGCACATACTTGAATGTATGCCAGTCAAGAAACACACAATTAATTAAATAATAATTTAAACAATAATTGCATTAATTAATCGATAGATTTTAAAATTTTTTTATCACTTACACTGATGAATATGACATTTTTAAATACACCGTCATAAAATTATAAACTGTTTTGTCTATCAAAAACTTCAATTTATTCACAATATTTTTGCGATATCGCAAGATTTATTCCACTTGCACAATGAAATAAATAAATAAGTAAATTAATGAATACTCTCATTTTAATCATCACTGAATTTCATTAAGTTTCTATATATTCAATATAAATGACACCGTTTACTATATAGAGAAATGTTTATTACAACGAAATTAAAAGGGGGAGGGGGAGCACTGGTGCTGCGTTAAACACGTGTGACTCCAGCATTTATATGACCGTTTCTCTCATTTTCTACAAGTCGAATTCAGTATTAACTTAGTAATCATAAAGATTATGATATACTTATCATAAACAGTATATATATAAAAAAAAACAGTTGTTCACCAAAATTTATTCAAAAGGGTTGCGACTGACACACATCCGATGTTTCCTTCACGGAAAAGTCATAGGATGCTCCGACTGGGAAAACGGGCTATTGACATTTCTGTTAAGTTCCGCTCTACAGTTATTATGTACTTCTGAGAGAGGGATCAGTAGAAGGTGAAATTGTTTGTATTGGCAACATGCACATTAGAGAGACTGTTTGCATATTTTATGTTACTTTCATCTATGCACTATCTAAAGCAGACAGCTATGAAAATACCTGCTCCCATGTGCTCGAAAAATGAGCCTGAATTAGTCCAAAGTACACTAACTTTATCAGTTATTAAAATAGGGAAAATGAATTTTGTAAAAAAGTTATCGGCTCGTTTTTTTTTTTTTTTTTTTTCCAATTTACCTTTGAAGTCTAGGAAGTGAAAATGACCAAGTGGAGCTAACAGTCTTTTGAGAGGTGTAAAACCGGAAGTAAAGGCCAAGCGGTATACTCTATAACCTAATTACACCCATCAATCATAGAGCAAAACAAAGGGAATTCAAGTTATTTTAACAATACCTAAGATATACAAGGTCGTTTTTAAATAATCAGGATAACCCGTGAGGAAATCCTGGGATATTTTTTTTCTTTACAAATTAAAACCTATGCAGAGTGCGAAACTGTAGAGGAGAACCTTATGCGCTGGTTGACTGAGAGTCGTCGCGCCATTCGGACCACCTCAGCTATTTCTTCGAGACAAAAATACGCATAAGATGTATGGCAGTGCACTAATTTACAGAAAAATACATTTTGTTCGCAGGAAATTTCTTCGTAAAAAGAAACCGCAATATATTCGGACCACCTCTGCTATTTCTGCGATTGGATTGGCCGAGAAGTTGCGAATGAAACAATAGTTCGATGCATTCGCAACTTCTCGGTCACTGTTTCAAAAAAAGCCACGATGATCCGTAGGAGTTATCTCAAAGTTGCAAATAGGCCGAGAAGACCATTTTCAATTTTGCATAGTACGTGTACTGGTATTGAAACCCACAGTACACATATTATGAATTCACGCGTAACTAATGACTAAATTCAGTTCCAGACAATTGAACATTGTTTACACATGAATGACACCAATGTCAGGACACAGAAAACGTTGATCTAAGCGTAAAAGGATTTGAGTTCATGCTCAGTATCACCAGTGTGTCTGCATAAAGAAAGAGCTTTGAGTACGCACAGAAGAATAAATTTATTACTGTGATTATATTGGATCATTTGCTGACACATTTTAATACAGGGGTCAAGGTTTTTGTTCTTCAAAGAATATTTTGCACAAGAAGTAACAAGCGTACAGCTAGAAACCATTGTAGACCGACTTTTAAAATGATTTCAAATACAAAAAGTCTAGCGCTGGCGTTGAAAAAATAAATAATCTAACATTTTTATGTTTCATGCCTGGAAAAGAAGTTACGCTGAGATCTATCATATCGAATTAGTAAATGGAGACATTGCAACTGTTAATTTTTGTTTTCTGAATATAGTGTGGAATGTTTAATAAAGTCACGGTCTGTTTTTATTTTTTATTTTCCCCTTTCATTTAGAAATAACAAAGTCAACTTCATTGTAAATTAATTTAGGCTAATTCAGTAAATCTTTATATTTTCCGTCGTTTTCGGGAATACGAAGCAATTTGGCTGTCCACGAAGCGTTTTATCTGTCCACGAAGCGTTTTGCCTTTGCCTGTCCACGAAGCATTTTGCCTGTCCACGAAGCTTACTCAAATGGATGGACAGTTTTATCTGGGTTCCCTTTGACGTGTCTATAAAATATAGTAAAGTACTACACCTTTGTTTTTTGGGTTTTTTTTGGCAAATTCGTACCAGCGAAATTAAACAACTGCGGATTACATATTTTTTAATTAATTAGATGTATAATCAGTCACAGATTCGCAGAATTATATTGAAGAGCATTTCTTTGATGTCGAACATTAGCATGCAGATATTGAGAGAGAGAGAGAGAGAGAGAGAGAGAGAGAGCAAGTCACCGTTTGGGGAATACGTTGACTGTGTACGTGATTCTTCTCAGGTTACCTACAGCTATTTGTGCCTGTCAGATTTACTGATAAATATGTTGACCGTCACATTCCGTTGATCTTAAGCAGAACTATTTCAGTGTTGACTGAATGATTGTTTACAGCTGGTCATAGCAACCACAAAAGAAATAGTAAAGTGTGTATGGAACTAAGTTCATAAATTATTATTATTATATATGTTCTTTTATCTTCTTCTTCTTCTTATTATTATTATTATTATTATTATTATTATTATTATTATTATTCATTGTGTAATAATTGAACATGACAAGTAATGTTTATGTTTACTTTATCTTGAAAGAATAAAATGGTATGGAACTTTATTGTCAATAGGCCAATGAGCCCTCAAGCATCAATCTAATATGAAATAAAACATTTTTAGATGGCGGTAATGTGCTATCATTGTACATCAGTGTAAAATAAAATAAAACATGTTTAGATGGCGGTAATGTGCTATCATTGTACAACAATGTAATATGAAATAAAACATTTTTAGATGGCGGTAATGTGCTAACATTGTACATCAGTGTAATATGAAATAAAACATGTTTAGATGGTGGTAGTGTGCTCTCATGGTACAACAATGTAATATGAAATAAAACAATTTTAGATGGCGGTAGTGTGCTATAATTGTACAACAATGCAATATGAAATACAACATTTTTAGATAGCGGTAATGTGCTATCATTGTACATCAATGCAATATGAAATAAAACATTTTTATGGCGGTAGTGTGCTAACCTTGTACATCAATGTGATGTGAAGAAAAAAACACAACATTTTTTGAACGCGGTAGTGTGCTAACTTTGTACATGAATATAATATAGGAAATAAAACATTCTTAGATGGCGGTAGTGTCCTAACCTTGTACATCAATGTAAGAGAAGCATATAAACACAACACAAAACATTGGACAACACAAATTTCGAATTCTGAACGTATATTAAACATTTGTTAAAATGAAACATATGAATATACAATATATAGAAAATATTGTAGCTAATAACTTTAAATTTTATCGTTTAGAGTTCATATACGAAAGAACTTTGCGATAATAGGGATCCGATATCAAATACTTACCTATCACTATATACTATATTTAGTATTCAGTGTGCTTATGTATAATCAACAAACGCACCAATTCTCTAACTAACATCCGGATAAGACGTATTTAAAATGAATTTTTTGTTTAAAATAAGTATTTAAAATACTAACATCTGTTTGGAATGTAAATCTCTCTTAAAAGGACAAAGAAGCACAAAATAAAATTGATCCTCATTACAGTATCTACATAACCTGTTCTCAAAATTTAAAATTTTTGTCCATGGAAAATAAATGTTTGGAAAATGATGACCGCGCTCTTGATCATCATCACACATTGACTTTCTACAAAATATCATACTTATCATGAAGTAAGACAAACTCAGTAAATTCTTAGATTTTCTATTTATCAACTTCTTTTAAAACACAAATATTGTTTGACAAATGTTGAGAAATTTTTTTGGGGGGTGGGGGTGGGGGGGAAGAGAATTTTGTTTTTAAAATTCCCTTAAAGTTGGAGTTCTAAAAATTCGTATTTCTAGTTGATTCGAGGTTGTTTTTTTTTTTTTTTTGTTTTTTTTTTAAAGTTATATTTTCTTACTTTTTTCTTTCTTTCTTAAAACGATCTTTAGGAGAAATACGTACAAAATGGTTTTTAAGAAATGCATGAGACGCATAGATTTATGGTTCATTTTTTATTAGAATTCATGGCATCAATTCCAACAAAGACAAAGAAGTTGGGATCTGTGCATGCGCACTTTCACCTCTGTACCATCTACATCGTTACAGATTTGAAACTTCATGGGAATCATTGTGACATAAATATAGACACATATATGTAGTATCCATTGGGGAGGGAGAGAAGTGAATAACTGAAAAAAGTATGCCAAGTACTGTTACTTTGTTATTTAATTCATATGAAATAATGTAAAAAAAAATATATAAAAAAAAGGATACGTGTAAATTACGATATTTAGGAGACTCAACTTCGGAGGAGTTTATTGTAAGAAATAAGCTGTACCACTCAAATATCATTGTTTTTCACAGTTACTACTAGCTAGTATTTGACACGAAAAGTAGAAAATGTAAGCACAAGGAAGCAAGCATGCAGATATTGAGAGAGAGAGAGAGAGAGAGAGAGAGCACCAGAGTCACCATTTTGGGATACGTTTACTGTATGTGCGTGATTCATCGCAGGTTCCCTACAGCTATTTTTGCCTTATCAAGTATACTATTACATATTTTGACCGCCACAGTCCGTTGATCTTAAAAAGCAAACCAGTTCAGTGTTGACTGACGATTGTTGACAGTGGGTCATAGCAACCACAAAAGAAATAGTATGGTATATATATAACTTAGGTCATAAATTAGTATTCTATACGTGATGAAGGCGTAGAAATCTTGAACATCAATGTAATTTGAAATAAAACATTCTTTGATGGCGGTAGTATGGTAACCGTGTATATCGAAGTAATATGAAACAAAACATTCAGGGATTGGAGTAGTGCGCTAACCATGTACATACATGTAATTTGAAATAAAACATTCTTTTATGGCGGTAGTATGGTAACCTTGTATATCAAAGTAATATGAAACAAAACATTCAGGGATTGGAGTAGTGCGCTAACTATGTACATACATGTACATTTTTTATGGCGGTAGTATGGTAACCTTGTATATCAGAGTAATATGAAACAAAACATTCAGGGATTGGAGTAGTGCGCTAACCATGTACATTCATGTAATTTGAAATAAGACATTCTTTTATGGCGGTAGTATGGTAACCGTGTATATCAAAGTAATATGAAACAAAACATTCAGGGATTGGAGTAGTGCGCTAACCATGTACATACATGTAATTTGAAATAAAACATTATTTTATGGCGGTAGTATGGTAATCTTGTATATCAAAGTAATATGAAACAAAACATTCAGGGATTGGAGTAGTGCGCTAACCATGTACATACATGTAATTTGAAATAAAACATTCTTTTATGGCGGTAGTGTGCTAACCTTGTATATCAAAGTAATATGAAACAAAACATTCAGGGATTGGAGTAGTGCGCTAACCATGTACATACATGTACATTCTAATATGGCGGTAGTATGGTAACCTTGTATATCAAAGTAATATAAAACAAAACATTCAGGGATTGGAGTAGTGCGCTAACCATGTACATACATGTAATTTGAAAAAAAACATTCTTTTATGGCGGTAGTATGGTAACCATGTATATCGAAGTAATATGAAACAAAACATTCAGGGATTGGAGTAGTGCGCTAACCATGTACATACATGTAATTTGAAATAAAACATTCTTTTATGGCGGTAGTATGGTAACCTTGTATATCAAAGTAATATGAAACAAAACATTCAGGGATTGGAGTAGTGCGCTAACCATGTACATACATGTAATTTGAAATAAAACATTCTTTTATGGCGGTAGTGTGCTAACCTTTGTACATCAATGTAATACGAAAAAACACTGGGGAAAAATATCAGATTCTGAATGCATGTTAAACATTTTGTAATATTAAACATTTGAAAATACAATATATAGAAGTAATTGTAACTAATAACTTTTAAGTTTATTATTTAGTGTTCATATAGGAAAGAACTTAGAAATAATAGAGGTCCGATACTGCATACTAGTTTAGAACTATACTATATATAGTCTTCTTATGTATAATTAATTAGTAAACAAACGCACCAACTCTCTTAATTATATCCGTATAGGAAGTATTTAAAATACCAATATACTGGCGTATAATCCGGGTCCAAATCCAAACAACATAGACCATGATCTGCCGTCGCATAATGCGCCGGCAGATCAGGGTCTATGTTGATTGTTCTACTGATTAGTCCTTACAAACTGCATTGACCAGATCTGCCAGCGCATTATGTTCCAGCATCTGTTTTTGAGTGTAGAACTGTCTCAAAGTGCCATACAAAAGACGAAGAAGCGCAAAAGTATCCGCATTACAGTGTCTACATTATCTGTTTTGAAAATGTTCAATTCCTGTAAACGGAAAATGCTGTTCACAACAGTTTCAATTCTTGTCCGTGGAAAATAAATGTACTTGGTTTTTAACTTCCAATGAAAAGTCGGTGATCAAACATTATTCTGAAATTATTCACATTATTTTATGAAATAAACAATTACTTCACATAATTTGGTAAAATGGGCTGCACTGTGTTTCAGTTTTAATGAGGTGTCACCAGAGGAAAAAAAACCCCCATATTCTAAGTATTTTACTTTGTTTATCTTTAATTGTATTTTATATACCTTTTTAAGAATTTTGATATATTTACCTTGTTTCTTTTATCTTATAGGAGTGCATGTTTAGTTCTGTTTGAAAGAATTTATCTTCCCCAAGATTCTATCAAGTTTGTTTTCTTTAACTTAAGCATTTTTGTTATATAATGTTTGCTCGGCACCACATAGCCAGAATTGCGTTGATCTGCCGTTAAACCCATACATGATACAAAAATACATACATAGATACATACATACATACATACATACTGAATATTTTTTTTTCTTTTCTTTTTTTAGATCAATACATAGTGATACATTTCTTGTTATGACAATTTTAATCAATTATCCAAACTGTGATTGGCTGAATAAAATCTGTACTGTTCTCTTCTGTTCATGCGGAGTAACAGGATATATCCAACCTTTGGATTTAATAAAACCGGTACTGTTCTCTTGCTCACGCGTAATAACAGGATTTATTATACACCTACCAATTTTCTACCCAAGAAATAGCCAGAATTTTACCGTCATTTCCTACAAGCAATAAAACGATACTATCGTTTTCCAAACCCGTATCACCATACTCTCAAACGAGGCTGAAACTACTTTATCCTCGAGGTTTCCCGGTGACAATATCAGCGCCCCTAGCGATGGAATGCCAACACTAGCAGTAAACAAAGCTCTCACAGTGACGTTAGTTAAGAAACCTTGCGCTATATGTAAAATATCTGAAAGGTCTAAACCATGTTTTTGTCACAACAACAATAAAAGAGCATTTTTTCCTTATTTTGAAGTAGTAAAATATTGCCAAAATGTTCTTCTGAAACAAGATCATATTCGGAAATCGCGTACCAAAACATTACAGTTGTACAGTACAACCCATTTACGGAAATTCATAAATGGTAACGTTAGTCAGTTTCACGCATAATGGATGAATTTGAAATTATAAATGAGTAATATTCTCTGCAAAAAATCTGTACCATCAAGTTCCAACAATTTCTCCAATCCTGTTGTAAATAACTGTCAAAATAATGTTGTCATTCCCGTGTCAAGTTCCCATCGGAGCCTCTCACAATGTTTCTCCATAAACAGTTCAATCGCATTCAGCCTGGACTCTGGAAGAAACTTTCAGTCATTCATCTGGTGAAAACTTCCGTGATGCAAAATTTCAGAACTGCACAATAACTGTAAATCACATATATGAGTAGTCTGCCCTCAAGCGTCGAAGAATTCGTGTTACTGACAGTGATGGTAGTCAAACTGAGTGAGCGTTTTTTCACAAACTTAATTCATAAACTAATATTCATGTGCATGTCAGCCTTTCGAAAAGTAATTCGGTTTATGCTTTAAGATGAAGTTCGTATTATAGAGGTTGAAATGTTTAGCAATTTCTTGTGTTTTTTTCAACTACATATAGTGATTTTATTAAATTATCTGAAAATTGAAAGGTATATAACAAAAATATCATTATCACAGTAATGCGATTTTGATTGCTAGATCACGTCTCGTTGTCAGCATAAAAATGCGGATCATGACTCGACGCTTCGCGTCTCGTAATGATCCGGATTTTCTAATGCTGACAACTCGACGTGATCTAGCAATCAAGATCGCGTTACTGTGATAATACTATATATATCTCCGTCTTTTGGGTTTAATAAAAGCTGCACTTTTCGCTTCAGTTCAAATGGAGTAATAGGATATCTCCATCCTTTTTTTAGCACAGCAGGTATTTACTGTCTAGCTTGTTCCATTTAAGAGTGCTACGTAACTATGATAATATGTACGTTACCAGTGGGTTTGTAACATTAGTACCTACACGCTGAGACTTTATATTGGCGCAATAAAGCAAAACTGTTGACTTTGCGACGTTAATCGTTTATAGCAGCTCTATTTTTTAATCATGCCAGATTCTGCTCTTTTGTTTCATTTTATAAAGTATTAATTGATTGATTCATTGATTTAACAAAGCTGTTTAACTTTGGTGATAAGTGTAATCTACTTTCAGATTATACTGAGCTACTTGTTCTTATCAATGCATGGGTTCCATCTTATCAATGCATGGGGTTTCATCTTATCAATGCATGGGGTTCCATCTTATCAGTGCATGGGTTTCATCTTATCAATGCATGGATTCCATCTTATCAATGCATGGATTCCATCTTATCTATGCATGTGTTCCATCTTATCAATGCATGGGTTCCATCTTATCAGTGCATTGGGTTCCATCTTATCAATGCATTGGGTTCCATCTTATCAATGCACGGGGTTCCATCTTATCAATGCATTGGGTTCCATCTTATCAATGCACGGAGTTCCATCTTATCAATGCATTGGGTTCCATCTTATCAATGCATTGGGTTCCATCTTATCAATGCATTGGGTTCCATCTTATCAAATCATGGGCATGGGTTCCATCTTATCAATGCATAGGCATGGGTTCCATTTTATCAATGCATTGGTTCCATCTTATCAATGCATGGGTTCCATCTTATCAATGCATGGGTTCCGTCTTATCAATGGATTGGGTTCCAAGCCTGCCTTGTATTCAGATATGTTTGTTATAATAACCGCGGTGGCTCAGTGGTTAGGGCGTTTGACTCGTAACCAAATGAGTGTCGGTTCGACTCCCTGTTTACTCTTCTTGCCGTGGCGCAATATAACCTTCAAAGTGTTGCTTTACCGTAACTAATAGAGACAGGCAGAGGGGATGGTGCACCATATTCAGAGAGATTATGTTTTTGAAATGCAATAAAAACAAAATAGGTGATGAATATCATTTTTTTGTTGTTGAGTGCGATTATTTTTAAAGAGAAAACTGCACATACTTGTGAAGCTATTTCTTTACTGAGCCAAATATACTAAAAATTACTCAATTCCTTCTTTGGATGCCGCAGTAGCTCAGTTGGTACAGCGCCAGGCTTCGATACCTACACAGGCCAGCCCGGGTCGGCTGCCTCAGTGTATCCTTGGGACAGGAAATTGGTCCCCATTTCCTGGACATACTATTTGGTATAGTCAGTAATGTGTCAAAGATGCCGTTAAAAACCAACCAACCAACAAATATTTCCTCCACTGACAGAAACATTCTCAAGTCTCCAAGTTACTGTGTGCAAGCAATAATAACAACTTTAACAAGGCACGAACAATCCTCATAATTTAATTTTTCGATGCTGGTTCGCAGCTTACTATTAGTTCAGTGACAATTGAACACATCCCTTAACTGTCACCTATGGAGTTTATTTATTGCTTGACACTGAATTGTATCAACGGTATGTTAGTTAACTAGTTAGCTAGTTAGCTTAGGTAGTTTGTGTGCTTGTTACGTACATGTTTATTAGTAGCAAGGAAAATGTCTGTAACCGTTTCCAGTCTTGTTTATAAAAAAAAAAAAAAAAACAATATAAACTTAATTTAGAGATGTCGCATACACGAGGAATTTGTTCATTTAAATATAAATAGGTATATTTTGCGTTTGTTTATTTTTTTTTATTTTCTATCTTTCAGAATGGACAATATTCTTGTACTTCAGAACAGCAATGTAATTTTGTAAATATTTTTTTTTTTTTTTTTTACGCACTTAAAATGTTCATATTCTTTAACATCCTACTACTCCCCGCCGTTCCATCTTGTTTTTCTTATATGTTTGGAACGTTACTTTTAATCGGCACTATATAGCCAGGACTGTGCTGAGCATTCTGCGTCAAACTGTTCATCAGATGATGTCATAAACAACGTCTCTGCCCGCACAAGTCGTTGGACCTTGGGTCAGCCTCATTTTGAACTTAAGTTTCTGTTATTTTAGCGATGAAATTTCGACGAAAAGATCGATGATTTTGATACGACAACGCTAGATCTGCTAGCAGTAGCGTTAACTTTTCAATAGCATCCGTTACTTGGCAAATTCTTTAGAAAGAAAGGTTAAATCACGAAAAAAAACATTTCTGCAAGTTTCAAGCAGATTTCAACTTGAGGTGGCAGTGACGTTGTCCGAGCGGTAAGGGGAGGTAACTCACATTGAGGCTTGAATCTGAAAGAGTCTCGGATGTGATGGAAGTAATACTTCCCGAAGTGGTAAGTTTTAGGCTGGAGAACATACGGCTAGATCAATCGGAACATCCTCAGCCTTAAACTATTGCTTAAGTTGTTGTTGGAGCGTCCTCGGCCTTTTCCATTGCATGCTAGAGAAAACCTCGGATGAAAATAATGACTATTGTGAACTGCTCAAAAGTCCGTGGTTGTCACTACATCATAATAACTTCATGACGTCACAATGAATAGATGCCTTATGATCACTAACAGCAACGCAAGCAAAAGTTGCAGGCAATTGAAACCGATTGATTTCTTCTGTTTTTTTTTTTTTTGTTTTTTTTTATTTGAAAGTTGCAGGAATAGCATTAAAAATTAGATGTGCAGGTATTTCATTGATTATTGAAACGTCGTCGAGTGTTTTTTGCATGACCTGTCATGTTATAAGACTGTGTTCTTTGCACATTTAGCCGGGTGGTCGTCTGCCAAAAACTTACCAATTTGGGAAGTATCACTACGAAATGACAGGCGTTGCAAATAGCACTTTGTGACGTTTCAACAATGAATGAAATACATGCAATTTTAATTTTAAATGCTATTTCTGCAACTTTTTAAAGAAACAATTGAAATAATCATTTGGTTTCACTAACCTGAAACGTTTACTTACGTTGCTGTTAGTGATGACACGACCGTCATCTAGTCATCGTGATGTCATGTAGTTATTATAACGTAATGACAACTACGGGCTTGAGGGAAGTTCAAAATGGCCATTATTTACATAATTGTGACCTTGGAAATATGTTCAAGGTCACAATCTCATATAATTCACCTTGCTGGACTTTTAATTTCTCTCTTAAATGCCAGTGTCACAGTATGACATTAATTGTCATAAACAAATAAATTCTAGTCACTAAATCAAGTTCAGTCGTTCTTCTTTTCAGCTTAATATCATAAATTTTCGAAAGTTCTGTGTCTACCAAAGCTGAACTTGTAAGGTCTTAAAAAAATGTCCTTCACGACCTCGGCTGGAACTACTTTGCCCTGACAATATCGTCACGTCTTCGGCTGGGACTACTTTGCCCTGACAATATCGTCACGTCTTCGGCTGGAACTACTTTGCCCTGACAATATTGTTTTCCTGAATCTATAATAGAAGCCCTGTGTTTGTGCACTTCGTTTAGCTGTTATTTTGTGATGCTTTGTATCCATTTTTAATACGAGCCTTTACTTCGACATCTGTTTATATGTAAATTACTGAAATATTACGATCTCAAAGAAGTATTGTTTTTTTTATTACTTTCCCCCTCTTTCTCTGTGTGTGTGTCATATATATATATATATATATATATATATATATATATATATATATATATATATATATATATATATATACACACATATACACACACACACATACACGTACTTTGGTACGTACATACGTATATAGGTAGGTGTCTGATGGCTGTTGTGTGAAAAAGGTTTTCAAAAATAGAAGCATGATCATTTGTTATATATGACTGCGAGACATGTCTTACATGAGCAAATTAGATATTGTAAGCATTTTTTTTCTCCATTCTCTTCTTTGCACTGAAACTTTTTGTTATGCAAGTAAACCCTTACATAGGTTTGATAGTTTGCTATTTTAGCGACAATTTGCTTGCTTGAAGAAATCTCCTTCTCATCCCACCCGCACCCCTTTGTCGATTAGTCCATTACCTTTTGCGTAAATTATTAGGCAAGGGTCTGAGTATTGTCTGCAATGATACAAACCGGAAGTGGGTCAATCGGAAGCCGATCCTTTGTGTTGAATTATGGAGTGCGTTGCATGTTTACGTTTCCAACTATTTATCGCTGAAATACGTCACAAAACAAGCAGTCGATATAAATGGATTGATTTTCACAAAGTGCTTTTGAAGATGTTCGAGAGCATAGTTTATTCATCAAGTAAATGCGTTAGGTCGATAGCACTATTTTGACCATCGTCGCAAGCCACGGGCGATAATCCACTACGCTTCTTTATCACCGTGACCGCCTGTGCGGCGGTTTTTCATGGTTTCTCGTGAATATGCATAAACCTTCTTGACCAATCACTGCGAGCGCGAGTAAATTTTTCTCACCTTTGTGACCCAACATAACCTTTCACGCTGTTTGACTGAGCCAATCTAAGTTCCAAATACTAACCGATTGATAAAACGGACACTTTCATTGATGTATAGGAGATTGTTACATTGTGTTTTTGATGACGTGTTTTTGTTTATGTGTACTGATGAAAAAGTAGGAAATTTCAGTACAAGCAGCCACGGCTGATAAAGAAACGTAGCGGATTATCGACCGTGGCTTGCGACGATGTATTTTGACTTTAGTAACATGAGTTATTTGTTTTGACTGAAATAGCGGATCTAGATTGCTTGAAATTAAGAAAAATAAACGTAAAATTCATTTAAGGTTGCTTTACAGCACACTCAACTGACACACGCTGTTTTTATGTGGTGCAACATTTCCTTAAAGTATGAGATACATCTTTCAATGTCCTCCATTAATGTACAAGTCTCGTGTTCAGTAATTTATATTTTAATACCAGTCTGTTTGCACCTACAGCAGTGCATATGATATAATTGGAAAGAAAGGTAAAGACTATAAGAAAGAGAGGAAATAAAATTAGAGAAATAGACGAGGAAAAGTCGGCATTGTTGCAGAGAAAGAAAGGAAAAAAGAAAGAAAGAAGATAAGTAAATGTTGAGGAAATAAAGCACCGTATGCAGATTATAAATCACAAATTTTAAATTTATTGATCACTCGTTAGTTCCAGAATTATGAAAATGCCGATGTCAGTTTACTGGAGGATGAATTACTGATTCTCAATATTTTAATTAACTTTTTTTTGCGTAAAATGAACGTGGCTTTATATTTATTCTTTGAAGGATATCTTACATACGAACATGTCTCAATGTCAGCTCTTGAAGTCGGTAATGTTTTGTTTTTTTTCTTCCAGGACCAAACATTTAAGTTTTAAGAACGGGCGAGGTGCGTTGGAATTTCTGCTGAGGCATTACAAAAAACGAAACCTTATTCCGATGAAAATTCACTGGTTGCTACCGTTTATAGAAAAGTAAATTCAATATGTATCCGACCATTATGTTTAACTCAGCGAGCGTATATTTTCCATGCATGAATAATGAAAATTTTAATAAATATCCACATTTCACCCGTGGAAACTGAAATGCAGTTCACACTAGTGGAATTTACAGTGGTATCATTGTCAAACTAAATTACTAAATAAGTAACATAGATTAAGGTACAGTATAATGGCCAATAGTCCCAGATCAAGCTGTAGCATTATGCGTGGGCAGATTAGGACCTAAGCTTTCCACTTGAAATTATAAGTATAACGAACAGCGTAGACCATGATCTGCCTGCGCATTATGCCACGCCAGATCAGAGTCTGTTTTGTTGATTTTTTGCGGCACTTTTTACACATCATTGGCTTTATCATGCCGAGGAAATGGAGCTAAGTGCCAAGGACACACCGATGCAGTTGATCTGGTCTGGACTGGGCGGGTATCGAACCCGCGTCCCTTGGATTACGAGTCCGACGCCCTAGCACCTGGAGTTACCGGGGCTCCCAGATCAGGGTCTACGGTCTTCACAGTTAGGTGTATTGGAATAAATACGGTAAAAATATGTTTGCAAAGAGTACTCCTTTTGCTTGTACAGAACTGTAAGAAGCTAAGCTAAAATACATTAAAAGAAACGACGACTTTACACTCCTGTCTGAAATCGGGCGTATTATGTTGTGGTGTTATCCGATGGGCCGCTGTAGCTCAGTTGGTAGACTTGTAATCCAAGGGTCGTGGGTTAGATACCCACCAAGGCCTCAGCACTTAGCGCCCGTTTCCTAAGTATGATATAGCCAAATAAAGTGCAGACAATGCAGCAAAAAACCAACCAAACCAACAACCACCTGTCCGTCAATTGACATTTACTTGTCCTTCACATAACATTGTAACGGTTTGAGACATTTTCATGAAACTTTGCCCAAACATATATCATGACGAGACGGTGTCTCCCGTACCATAGCCACGCCTTCTGCCTCAAAGGTCAAGGTCATGGCAAAGGAAAATTGAATTCTTTGACTTGTATCGTTGTACAGGCCCCCTGTCTCAAGGTCAAAGTCACGGCAAGAGAAAATAGATATCAGTGACTTCTTTCCATGTACTGGCATAATAACGTTTGAACCAATGAAAACATTTTCATTTTAATGAAACTCTAACGTGTTTTATATATATATATATATATATATATATATATATATATATATATATATATATATATATATATATATATATATATATATATATAATACCTTGGCCTTAAGGTCAGTGTCACAAACAAGGGATAATGTAAGTCAATGACCTCATTCGTTATCCAGGCTGTGACTGTTTGATCCCTATAGATATTTTATTTGGATGAAACTTTACCCAGGTCCACGCCTTATTATATAATAATCAAGTTGCTAACTCAAAGTTCAAGGTCATTAGTAGGAAAAAGGTCATTAGCGAGGCGTATCATGTGCATTTTGTTCTGCTCGTGATGACGATGTGACGACAAACATATGTAGACCGTGCCCGCGATATTACTTTATCGTTTCCACGAGGAACGTATGTCATTCCAGGAGAAAGTAAATTTCAAGTTGCTTCCTTGAGAACATTTACAATTTCCCAAGACATCATTGGCATTCTTTGCAGTAAATTGCAATCGTCTCAACGACACAGTGATGTCGTCTACACGATATAGAAAACTTTAGATGCATAGCTATCACTACAACTGTATCTGTCAGACAGAAAGGTCTTTCCTTTGAAAAATACGTATTTATCTCTTAGGTACGACATGGAATTGTCCATCAAGTCGCCTAACTATCGTGTGAACGATAGAGGTTTCGTGGATAAAACCTGAAAATAGTGCCCCTTTCTCCACAACATGTCGCTACGGTGTTGTACTGGCCATTGGGCATACTGAGACAAATCCCGGTGGGCCGCCGCAAAAAAAAAAAAATCCGGACCTGTCCCGGCAGACAGCCGCATCGGTGGGCCGGTGGGCCGTCAAAAAAATCCGTTTTTACCGGTGTTTTACTGGTGTGAGCAAAACCCCGGGCCTGTCCCGGCAGATAAGTCCAGCGCCGAGTTGCTTACCCAGTACACTCCTGTGTCGCTATACTCACAAAGTTGTCCCATCCGCCGCAAGAATTTTTTTTTTATGTATCAGGTAAAGATAGTGTCAGTTGTAAGCACACATTTCTTTACGACAAACGAGTTCTCAAAATAATTAAGTCAAGGACATATTCACATTCTGCACGATTGTATAGCAACGTTCCAATTTTTGACTTTATTTCCACTGATGGTATTTGGCTGGTGAAATTGACACCAAAAGGTGCAATGGCTTGGTTTTGTGGGTTTAACGTCATTTTTCAGTACATGATAGTGTACATGTATAGTTGGTGAAGGAAGAACCCGGGAAAACCCTGAAAAGAACCACCAACCCACGTGAAGCTGCTGGCAAGCTTTCTTACATGGCCATGTTGGCCGAGCCGAGACTCGAACTCGCGTTGACAGAGGTGAGATGTGAGTAATCTGTAAAGGCGAACGCTTTAGACCACTCGGCTACCCTAACCCTTACCCTAGCCTCCTCCTCCCTCCCACCTCCCAACAAAAACAAAACAACTAGCCTCCTCCATCCTCCCAACAAAAACAAAACAACTAGCCTCCACCCTCCCAACAAAAACAAAACAACTAGCCTCCACCCTCCCAACAAAAACAAAACAAAAGGTACAAACAAAAGTACAAGTAATCGTAGTACCTGTGTTTATACCTGCATAAACACGAAACAATAAAAGGAAAAAGTCGTACTCATATAACCCTCCTTAAGTCACATGGTCCTAATGTAAGAAAGAGTGTAATTTTTTTCTGTAGTGCGAACAATAATGTTCAGGAGAATCTTCAATAAATATAAAGCCTGTATGATAAGAATTCAAGGGTTATATTACCTTCGTTTTTTTTTTTCTCCATTATTTAACTCTTGTTTGTAAATTCCCCATGTCGCTCGAGTATTTGTAATAGTCCAGGTTCTCTCTTCAGTGTTTGCTTTGTGGCTGTAAGTGTGTTTGTTCTCCTGGCTAAGAGCTCGTGTTAACTGGAATAAGTTAAATGGGAAACAAAGGGGGAAAAAAAAAAAAAAAGAAAGAAACTATTTGCAACTGAGGTTAAAATTAGATGGGTACAAGAAAATATGCTGGAAATATTAGATTATTAGATGACTGTAATCCTGGTTTCATTTTTGAAGTGGATTTGGAGATTCCATTAAACTTGCATGACTATTTCAAAGACTACCCCCATTAGCTGACGAGAAATAAATTCGGAATGAAAATGATATATCTGAGTTACAGAGGAAATGTATAAATTGATCACAACGTTACAAGACCAATTGTGCTAAAACTGTTATGTAACAAAGAGAAATATGTCATTTACCTCAGAAGATTTTAGCTTTACATGCATTTAAGTGTAAAACAGAAAAAAATCTCCACATATGTCTTGTCTAATAAAAAACCGTAGCTTAAATCTTTCATAGACCTGAAATATTTTTTTAAACAAAAACCAACAAATGATTTCGAGAAAGTCCTCTTCAAATTGTTGAACAACATTGTATACCGTAAACGATTGGAGTATTTGAGGGAAAGAACAGCGGTAAAAAATATTTACAGCTGAAAAACTATTTTCAAATGTCAGAAGGATCTATCATTTGCAAGAAGAACAACTATTGTTGATTACTTAGTGTTAATTAGTCTAAAAAACCAACATCAAATTAACAAAACTAAATGGTTGATGTGCAAATTCTATTACAACAAGTTGAAAAACAAATACGGCGATTCAGTGGGACTGTTAATAACTGATAGTGATTCATTGTGTATCCATGTTGAGACAGAACACTTTTACAATGACATGAAGGATAAGTTAACACATTCTCTCCCTTCAAGTCTTCCAGTCTGTACATGACTGAATCACCTAAAATTGATTTCTTCTGTAAAGTTAGGAAGGTTGTCCTTTTCAAAAATTATTTTGTGTTTTGAAATTCCGACTGTGTTACCTATTTTATATTTAGGAGTTTCAAATGAATCAGTTATCACGTACATGTAGCCGATTATGTCGATCCATACTTTTGATATGTTTTCATTTTTGCTTACTTATATAGAGGAGGTCTAATGTTAATTTCCCGCATGTCCCCGTAAATTTATGCCCCTATTTAACATGGGGCCCATCATCTACTACTTGCGGGTTTGAATACTACCATTGGACCAGCTCAGATCGGCTATCGTGGTATGTCCGTCGGCTAGGCACTTTACTCCGAATGCCTCAGTACTAAATAGCCTACTTGTGTTTCTTTGCCGTAAAACACCAAACCAAACCAAACCATATTTCGAAAAAAATTCAGTGGTTGCTACCTTGCATAGAAATGTAAATTCACTATGTGTCGGTTGATTATGTTTCACTCAGCGAGCGTAGATTTCACTAAATGTTCACATTTCGCCTCAGGAAATTGAAATGCAGTTCACACTAGTGGAATATACAGTGGTATCATTGTTAAACTAAATTACAAAATAAGTAACATAGATTAAGGTGCAGTAAAATGACGAATATGGTAGTCCCGGATCTGCCGCCGGATATATTTGTGGGGAGATTAGGATCAAAGATTTCCGCTTGAAATTATAGGTATAACGAACAGCATAGACCATAATCTGCCTGCGCATTATGCCAAGCGAGATCAGGGTCTGTTTGTTCTCTTGGTTTTAACGGCACTTTTAACATTATTAACTATATCATGCGGAGGAAATGGAGCTAAGTGCATTTCCCAAGGACTCACCGAGGCAGCTGATCTAGGCTGGCCAGGTCAGGTATCGAACCCGCGATCCTTGGATTACAAGTCTGATGCTCTATCACCTAGAGCGGTAAAAAATGTGTTTGCAAAGAGTACTCCTTTTGCTTTTACAAAACTGTAGAAGCGAACATACATTAAAAGACGCGATGACTTTACACGCCTGTCTTCGGGCGTATTATGTCGTGGTGTTGTCCGAGGAGCCGCTTTAGAGCGTCGGAATTGTGACCCAATGGTCGGTAGATACCCTCTTAGACCTCAGCACTTAGCGTCCGTTTCCTTCAGCATGATATAACCAAATAAAGTGCAGACAATGCAACTAAAAACCAACCAAACCAACAACCACCTGTCCGTCTATTAAAATTTGCTTGTCTTTTACATAACATTGTAACGGTTGGAGAGATTTTCATGAAACCCAAGTATATACCATGACGAGATGGTGTGTTGCATATTATAGCCATGTCTTCTGCCTCAAAGGTCAAGGTCTTGGAATGGGAGAATTTGATTCTCTGACTAGTATCCTTGTACGGAATATAATTTTTGAACCAAAAAAAGATATTTTAATGAAATGTTGCCCAAGAATATATCATGAATAATCAGCGTATCTCGTACTATAGCCATACACCCTGCCTCAAGGTCAAGGTCATGGCAAAGGAAAATGTAATTCTGTGACTTGTATCCTTGTTCGGAGTATAACGTTTTGAACCACTTAGGATATTATATATTACTTACGGGCTGTTGTCATACCCACGCCCCCTGCTTCAAGATGAAGGTCACAGCAAGGAAAAATTTAACTTATATCCTTGTCTGGATTATAACTTTTGAAGCACTCAACATATCTCAATGATACTTAACTAGCTATGAACCATGACGTGACAGTGTGTCACATACCATAGCCTCGCCCCCTGTCTCAAGGTCAAAGTCATGGCAAGCGAAAATAAAAATCTGTAACTTCTTTCGATGTACTGATAAAACGTTTGAACCAATGAAAACATTTTCATTTTAATGAAACTCTAACGTGTTATATATATATACTTACATCCATACTCCTTGCCTCAAGGTCAATGTCACAACAATGGATAATGTAAGTAAACGACCTTATTCCTTATCCAGGCTGTGACTTTTTGATCCTATGGATATTTTGAGGAAACTTTATCCAGGTCCACACCTTATCATGCAATAATCAAATCGCTAGCTTGTCAAAGGTCAATGTCATCAGTAGGGAAAAGGTCATTAGCGAGGCGTATCATGTGCATTTTGTTCTGCTCGTGATGACGATGTGACGACAAACATATGTTGATCGTGCCCACTATATTACATTCTTTTCCACGAGGAAGGTATGTCGTTTCAGGAGAAAGTAAATTTCAAGTTGCTTCCTAGAGAACATTTACTATTTTCCACTACATCATTATCATTCCTTTCAGTAACTTTCAATCCTCCCAACGACACAGCGATATCATCCTCGCGATACAGAAACCTTTACATGCATAACTATCACGAGTTGAACCTCACTACAACTGTATATGTCAGACGGAAAGGTGTTTCGTTTGAAATATACCTATATATATTACGATTTTGTTTTAAACCAAGACATGTATATCTTATGTACGACATTAAATTTTCTAACAAGTCGCATAAATGTCGTGTGAACGATAGAGGTGTCATGAATGAAACCTAAAAATATTGCCCCTTCTCCACAACCTGCCGCTATACTCACAAAGTTGTCCCATCCGCGGCCGCAAGGAAAATATTTACAGGGATTTTTTTTCATGTATCATGTAAATATAGCGTCAATTGTAAGCACACGTTTTCTTACGTTAAACGAGTTGTCAAAACAATTCAGTCAAGGACATTTTTACATCCTACACAATTGTATTGCAACGTTCAAATTGTTGACCCTTTTTCAGTGATAGTATTGGCCGCTATGGGCCATCGTACGAAACAAAAGTACAAGTAACTCTCTTTACGTCACATGGTCCTTAAGTAACAAAGAGTGTAATTTTACCTGTAGTGGGAACATTAATGTTCAGGAGAATCTTCATCAAATATAAAATCTGTAAAGCCTATATGATAAGAATTCAAGGGTCATATACAGGTATGTATGTAAATATAAGGGAGAATTCTTAAAATGTAAACTCAAACTAACAAGTTTTTAAGAAGAATGATGAAAGTGGTTATAATCGAAACATCCAATTCTATCAAAATGGAACTGAGAGAGAGAGACTTTATTTCCTGCATTGAACGAAGAGTATAATTCAACATATTAAGAAGTATACAAAGGTAATTAAAAAAGGATCAAATAAAAAAGAAACAAATTTTTGAGTAATATTGTTTTCTTATGATTATATATAGCTTTTGTTATAATTATATATAGCTTTTGCTATGACTATATATAGCTTTTGTTATGAGTATACAGATGTGTTTGTCTTTGTGTGTGTCTATATAGTTTACTAATTTTAAGACCGTTTTCTAATTATTTCTTCTTTTCTTTTTTCCATTATTTAACTCTTGTTTGTAAATTCCCCTTATCACTCAAGCATGTAATAGTCCAGGTTCTCTCTTCAGTGTTTGCTTTGTGGCTGTATGTTGTTTGTTCTCCTGCCAATGAACAAATGCAAACACTGCTAGTCTAAACCAAACCTACAGCCAATGAACAAATTGCAAACACTGCTAGTCTAAACCAGACCTACAGCCAATGAACAAATTGCAAACACTGCTAGTCTAAACCAGACCTACAGCCAATCAACAAATTGCAAACACTGCTAGTCTAAACCAGACCTACAGCCAATGAACAAATTGCAAACACTGCTAGTCTAAACCAGACCTACAGCCAATGAACAAATTGCAAACACTGCTAGTCTAAACCAGACCTACAGCCAATGAACAAATTGCAAACACTGCTAGTCTAAACCAGACCTACAGCCAATGAACAAATTGCAAACACTGCTAGTCTAAACCAGACCTACAGCCAATGAACAAATTGCAAACACTGCTAGTCTAAACCAGACCTACAGCCAATGAACAAATTGCAAACACTGCTAGTCTAAACCAGACCTACAGGTCTAAACCAGACCTACAGGTCTAAACCAGACCTACAGGTCTAAACCAGACCTACAGGTCTAAACCAGACCTACAGCCAATGAACAAATGCAAACACTGCTAGTCTAAACCAGACCTACAGGTCCCTTTATCTTAGGCAAACGCTCTTAAAAGACGCAAAGACCAAAAAGCAGTAATTTACACAGAAAACAAATTGTATACACAGTTGGTAAGATTATGATGAGTACGAAATGTCAGGATCCAGGTAATTCATTATTTGCAAAGATGCTAGCTATTTTTATGGATGGGAATGCCGGTAACAAAAAAACAAAAAAAAACAAAAAAAAAACAAAAAAAAAAAAAACAACAACAACAAAAATTGGTTGGCAACTGAGGACAAAAGTAGAAAGCAGCAAATGATTTCGAGAAAGTCCTCTTCAAATTGTTGAAAGAGGCTGTATTCTGTAAACATTTGGATTATTTGAGAGAAGGAAACAGCGGTAAAACTATGCACAGATGAAAACAAATTCTTCGTATGTCTGAAAGATCAATCATTTGCAAGAAGAACAACTATTGGCGATTACTTAGTGTAAGTTACTCTGAAAAACAAAAACATCAAATTAACAAAACTATTTTTTTTCAGGGCTCGAAATTAACCTTTTGCCGACGGATCACTAAAACCCAGGAGGAGCAGTGAAAATTACCACCGGTTTCTATCATAACAGTTAAGAAGTGGTCATAAGTCATATATAGCTTCAATGGTTAAATTCCTTTAATGGTTAATTGATCTTTTTATTGTGTTAATTGAGTACCTATCAATAGCATGCACTTGACGAGGTAAAATCAATGGTCGCAGCGCAAAAGGACAGGTGTTAAGGCACTCGTCCACTCATTAAGTAAATTACTGTGATTATTGGCAAAACAATTTTCGCGCACGTGGAACTAGCCTAGTGTACTGACATCCAGCACTGATTTCATTACTGCTTATAACAAAAGGTATAAGGTATTAGGTTAGTACTGACCAATCGGAAAAAGTCGCGTTCGCCGATTCAACGAATAATCCAGAATTATACCGAACAATTTGTTTTAATATTTATATCGTTCTTGATAAACATTAATTGCCTTGTACAGTGACAATTGTAAACATATGAAAGTATTAACAAGGTGCACAGCCTCCATCGAAACGGCAGAAATTAGTTGACAAGAGAGAGCGCGATCGCAAATATGATCAAGAGAAGAGACTGAGAACGTACTAGAAATGCTAGGAAAATAAACACAAATGGCTGAAGTATGACCCAGGGTAGGCTGTGATCTTGTACACTTCCTGCATTGAGTAATCGGAGAAATACGAAAGTGCGCAGGGTACTTCATTCGCGAGTCTTGTTGGTAAAATACAGTTGTTATTGTTTTGAGTTAATGGTAATGAATACAAATGTTAAATTAGAAACTAAACTGACTTCTGTTTGATTTTAGCAGGATCAGTGAAATTTAGGCAGGATCAGTAATAATTTTATTTTGGTGATCATGTGGGTTAGTGGATAAAAGAAAAATCCTAATTTTGAGCCCTGTAATTTACAGTTATCCAAAAGGTTGATGTGCAAATTCTACAACAAGTTGAAAAATAACTAAGGCGACATAAGGAGACTGTTAGTAACTGATACTGATTAATTAATAAAATCAGCAATTGACACAGAAATCATCAATTAACACAGAAATCAGCAATTAACACAGAAATCAGCAATTAGCACAGAAAACATTGCATGCAAAGATGAACAACTTTTGGCGATTACTTAGTGTTAATTAGTCTAAAAAAACCAACATCAAATGAACACAACTAAATTACAGTTATCCAAAAAATTGAAAAACAAATATGGCGATACAATGAGACTGTTAATTACTGATACTGATACATTGTGTATCCATGTTGAGATAGAACACTTTTACAATGACATGAAGGATAAGGTAACACATTCTCTCTTTAAAGTCTTCCAATCTGTACACGACTGGATCATCTAAAATTACTTTCCTTTGTTAAGTTAGGTAGGTTGTCGTATTCAAAAATTACTTTTAGTTTTGAAATTCCGACTGTGTTACCTATTTTAAATTTAGGAGTTTCAAATGAATCAGTTATCACGTACATGTAGCCGATTATGTCGATCCATACTTTTGATAGGTTTTCATTTTTGCTTACTTATATAGGAGTCATGTGTATTGAACTGTGACGAGTGTTATTGTAACCATCAATTAAATTTGGTAAAAGGTCAGTCCATTGTCTGGTTTCATTTTGAAAGAAATATTTCCACATTCTAGTTACTGACGTTCTGTTATGCACTTTCGCTACAGGTACAATTTTGTCTGAGTAAGTTGACAAGTATTCAGCGTGATCCCTTTTTATAGCAGATTCTTAACTTTTTGGTTGTAAAACTCATTTCCTTCAGCAAACTCTGTCTTTTCAGGATTTTGCTCTTATAAGATTTATTTGAAAACACCGTGTATGTCATTTTCCTTGTTGTTTTTCATTTTTTGTTTTAATTTTTTGTTTTTTGGGTGGGGTTGTTTTTTCAGCCCCAAAGTTTTGTAACAAATATATGTCACTGTCAAAATGTATTTATATTATTAATCATTGTTTTTCATATGCTTGCATGTCAGTTATGTCTGCCTGCCACTGGTCATCCACGTGACTTCCACAAATTATTTTGTAGGGAATGTTCTATTTCACGCCTGCTAGTGTAATATGTAAGTAGACTGTTCACTTACGCGGTCCTTCACTTCAACGTATTTAATTTTCTTTTTATCCAGTTTAATTTGTTCTTACAATTGATTGATATTTGTGTAAGCCACTGGACTTTACGAATTGTAGTAAAGAAGTCTTAGATACTACCCATTATCTTTCATTTAAACCGGAACATAAACATCCAAGAATACGTTATGATTGTTAAACTGTCTGTAAGTGGTTTTTTTTTTTTTTTTAAAATTCAAGACATCCGTCTAAAACAAGTACTTTTATTTTCAGCAATTAACAGTGTTTCTTCAGTCCTTTTATAAGAATTTCAGATTTATGTAAAATGATGGCATTCATATGGTTGAATCTAATGCAGCTACTTTATTTACCTCATCATGTTATGTTTAAAGTCCGACTTTGTCCTCTATAAATTTGGTCTCTGTTTGTGTCTTGTCGTTGTAGATTGACCGGCTAAAGTTTATTAGATCTTCAAGTGGTACTACAAATTTAGCCGAATACAAATATTTGTATTTATCTACATCAAATACGGAAATTATTCCTTCTTCCTATTGTACAGTTTTAGATATTTTCCTTTGAAAACTATTTCTTTCCTATTTCCATGTCATCAGTATTAAATTTAATCAGTAAATCTGCGTCTTTTCTAAAGCATTGTAATATATCTTTTTGTCATGTTTGAAATCAACAAAACGTTTGATTATCTTCAAAGTTATTCTTGAACACAACTATCTTTGACTACACTTTTTATTCCGTCCAAACAGGTAAGCAAATAAGCACAATCTCTACTGACATTTATTTATTCCTATCACCTCTCTGAAAAATGTTGAATGGAATACTATTATTTATGATGTGTAAAACATTTAAAACATTGTGTATGTGTGTGTGTTCTCTCCGCCAATTTCGTTCTTGCTTGAGCATCATGGTGAACAATATTAAAGTTTTACACTAAAGGTTTTGAAATTTTCATAACTTCTACATCAGTGGCATCATTCAACTAAACCTTTGGGATAATATTACTATGTGTCTAAAGTTTATGCTGACATGGTAGAAGTTTCTGTCTTGCTTGTATCACCTAGGCAAGCAGAACACTTTGGTATAATATAACAACAAGTCTAAAGTTTATGTTGACATACTAGGAGTTTCTGTCTTGCTTGTATCACCTAGGTAAGCAGAACACTTTGGTACAATATAACAAGTCTAAAGTTTATGTTGACATACTAGGAGTTTCTGTCTTGCTTGTATCACCTAGGTAAGCAGAACACTTTGGTATAATATAACAGCAAGTCTAAAGTTTATGTTGACATACTAGGAGTTTCTGTCTTGCTTGTATCACCTAGGTAAGCAGAACACTTTGGTATAATATAACAACAAGTCTAAAGTTTATGTTGACATACTAGGAGTTTCTGTCTTGCTTGTATCACCTAGGTAAGCAGAACACTTTGGTATAATATAACAACAAGTCTAAAGTTTATGTTGACATACTAGGAGTTTCTATCTTGCTTGTATCACCTAGGTAAGCAGAACACTTTGGTATAATATAATAACAAGTCTAAAGTTTATGTTGACATACTAGGAGTTTCTGTCTTGCTTGTATCACCTAGGTAAGCAGAACACTTTGGTATAATATAACAACAAGTCTAAAGTTTATGTTGACATACTAGGAGTTTCTATCTTGCTTGTATCACCTAGGTAAGCAGAACACTTTGGTATAATATAACAGCAAGTCTAAAGTTTATGTTGACATGGTAGAAGTTTCTCTCTTGCTTGTATCACCTAGGTAAGCAGAACATTTTGGTATAATATAACAACAAGTCTAAAGTTTATGCTGACATGCTTGAAGTTTCTGCCTTGCTTGTATCACCTAGGTAAACAGAACATTTTGGTATAATATAACAACAAGTCTAAAGTTTATGCTGACATGCTAGAAGTTTCTCTCTTGCTTGTATAACCTAGGTAAGCAGAACATTTTGGTATAATATAACAACAAGTCTAAAGTTTATGTTGACATACTAGGAGTTTCTGTCTTGCTTGTATCACCTAGGTAAGCAGAACACTTTGGTACAATATAACAAGTCTAAAGTTTATGTTGACATACTAGGAGTTTCTGTCTTGCTTGTATCACCTAGGTAAGCAGAACACTTTGGTATAATATAACAGCAAGTCTAAAGTTTATGTTGACATACTAGGAGTTTCTGTCTTGCTTGTATCACCTAGGTAAGCAGAACACTTTGGTATAATATAACAACAAGTCTAAAGTTTATGTTGACATACTAGGAGTTTCTGTCTTGCTTGTATCACCTAGGTAAGCAGAACACTTTGGTATAATATAACAACAAGTCTAAAGTTTATGTTGACATACTAGGAGTTTCTATCTTGCTTGTATCACCTAGGTAAGCAGAACACTTTGGTATAATATAATAGCAAGTCTAAAGTTTATGTTGACATACTAGGAGTTTCTGTCTTGCTTGTATCACCTAGGTAAGCAGAACACTTTGGTATAATATAACAACAAGTCTAAAGTTTATGTTGACATACTAGGAGTTTCTATCTTGCTTGTATCACCTAGGTAAGCAGAACACTTTGGTATAATATAACAGCAAGTCTAAAGTTTATGTTGACATGGTAGAAGTTTCTGTCTTGCTTGTATCACCTAGGTAAGCAGAACATTTTGGTATAATATAACAACAAGTCTAAAGTTTATGCTGACATGCTAGAAGTTTCTGCCTTGCTTGTATCACCTAGGTAAACAGAACATTTTGGTATAATATAACAACAAGTCTAAAGTTTATGCTGACATGCTAGAAGTTTCTCTCTTGCTTGTATAACCTAGGTAAGCAGAACATTTTGGTATAATATAACAACAAGTCTAAAGTTTATGTTGACATACTAGGAGTTTCTGTCTTGCTTGTATCACCTAGGTAAGCAGAACACTTTGGTATAATATAGTAACAAGTCTAAAGTTTATGTTGACATACTAGGAGTTTCTGTCTTGCTTGTATCACCTAGGTAAGCAGAACATTTTGGTATAATATAACAACAAGTCTAAAGTTTATGTTGACATACTAGGAGTTTCTGTCTTGCTTGTATCACCTAGGTAAGCAGAACACTTTGGTATAATATAACAACAAGTCTTAATTTTATGCTGACATGCTAATAGTTTCTGTCTTGCTTGCTTAAACAGCTAGCTTGGTTTATCATTGTTGAAGTTTTGTGTTAAGGATTCTTGAAGTTACATGCTAGGAGTTTCTGTTTTGCTTGTCTCGTCCACGTAACAGAACACTTTGGTCTAATATTACATGAAGTCTAAACTTTATGCTGACATGCTAGGAGTTTCTGTCTTGCTTGTATCACCTAGGTAAGATGAACACTTTGGTATAATATAACAACAAGTCTAAAGTTTATGTTGACATACTAGGAGTTTCTGTCTTGCTTGTATCATCTAGGTAAGCAGAACACTTTGGTATAATATAGTAACAAGTCTAAAGTTTATGTTGACATACTAGGAGTTTCTGTCTTGCTTGTATCACCTAGGTAAGCAGAACACTTTGGTATAATATAACAACAAGTCTAAAGTTTATGTTGACATGCTAGAAGTTTCTGTCTTGCTTGTATCACCTAGGTAAGCAGAACACTTTGGTATAATATAACAACAAGTCTAAAGTGTATGCTGACATGCTAGGAGTTTCTGTCTTGCTTGTATCATCTAGGTAAGCAGAACACTTTGGTATAATATAGTAACAAGTCTAAAGTTTATGTTGACATACTAGGAGTTTCTATCTTGCTTGTATCACCTAGGTAAGCAGAAAACTTGTTTCATCATTGTGAACTATGTTAAAGTTTTGTGTTCAAATTTTTGAAAGTCACACGTCTTCTACACTATATACTTGATTCAACTGAAACTTTGGTATAATATAACATTGTTTATAGGCTGATATGCTAGTTCTTGTCTTGCCTGTTTCGCCAGCTTAAGCAGAAAATGCACGTTTCATCGTTTTAAACAATTTTAAAGTTCTGTTAACATGTTTCAAACTCGCATATCTTCAGCATCAGTTGCTGTATTGAACTAAAAATTAAGGATAATATTACAGTAGATCTAAAGGTTATATAATAGTATGCGAGGAGCTACTGTCTTGTTTGTCTCGCGTACTTAAGCATTATGGTCAAGATTGTTAAAGTTTTGTGTGAACATTTTTGAAGCTCGCATATATTCAACATCAGTTTCTGTATTCAACTAAACATTTAGGATAATATTACACTAGGTCTAAAATTGATATACTGATATGCGATGAGTTCCTGTCTTGCTTGTCTCGCGTACTTAAGCATTATGGTCAACAAGGTTAAAGTTTTGTGTCAAACTTTATGGAAATCAGATACAGCGGTTGTACTGACAAGCAGATGGACGCCGGTGAGACACCGGGTTTCACGGAACACCTGCTAGTATTATTATAAGCAAACACTTCTGACGCTAGGAAAGCACAGTGGATACACTCGCTTTGAAACACTCCAGTTATGGATTCGATCCCCGTTCAAGAATTTGTGGTCGCCCGTCGAAGATTGGTAGTATTGAGCGCTTTTATTTTTTTTTTATTTTTTTATTTTTTGCTGCTGCTTTTTTTTAGCTCCCAATACAAGCAATGTTGATAGCGTTTAAGATTGAAGAATATTTTGATCTCATTGTCCTTCTAGGCTCCGGACTACACTGTAAGACGTCATAGGGTGGTATTTCACTGTGCCATAAACAGAATTGTAATATGAGATATTTTTTTTATTTCATATTACATTTCATCACATAACGTCCACATTTATTAGCGTCATATCATAATGTCATAAAAATCGCACGTCACGCTGCATCATAACACTTAGCATTACCATATAGCAACATTACAGAGTTATGTTAAGTCATTAAAGCTGTGTTATGAATTAGAATCTCAAACCCGTGTACATTTTTTGATATGAAGTTTATGAATAGAATCTCAAACCCGTGTACATTATTTGATATGAAGTTTATGAATATCTTAAATAATACTATATGTCTCTCGTTGAAGGCGGCTCGTGGCATATGCATGTGCTGTTATACAATACGTGTTATAAGTGTCATAAGAACTGAACACACGTGTTTGCAAACTCCTTTATGTACGATATGTTATTTCGAAATCTTTGGCTATGTTCAGTCTTTGTGTCCTACAAATGTTCTCTACTGTTCAGGGTACCTTTATGAATGATGTATTGCAATTTATTTCAGGACAAAACCTGGCAGTATTCAGGGATGAAAAAGGCGAGGCGCACGTGCTGGATGCCTACTGTCCCCACATGGGGGCCAACATGTCCGTAGGGGGACGAGTTGTCGGGGACTGCCTTGAGTGTCCCTTCCACGGCTGGAGGTTTAGGGGCCACGACGGAAAGTGCACATACATCCCATATGCTGATAAAAGTAAGTAAGGAGAGAGAGAGAGAGAGAGAGAGAGAGAGAGAGAGAGAGAGAGAGAGAGAGAGAGAGAGAGAGAGTTCGTACGAAACGATGTGTCCAATATGCTCATACAAATATATTTTGTATTTCCTTGCATTGGCAATTTTATGGATTCGCATGTAAACCACCTTTTATGCCTCCGCCATATTCTGAGGATGTGGATAAAGCTCTACCCTTGTCTGTCTGTAGGTCAATCCGTCCCGTTGCCCGACAAGTTATTTTTTCATCGTTGAAATGCTTGGTTAATTTACATGTGTCTCAAGACCGTACCAATAAGCAGAAGAGGCAGAAGAAAAAGAAAAAAGAAAAACAACTGCTCCTGCAATGGAATTAATTTTCATACATGACTCCTTCAGGTGACCAAGTGTACAATAAACTTTTTTGGCTCCCTGCTTCAGATATTATGCTCATGTTAACAAAGAACCTGTCTAAAAAATTCCATAGTACACTTAATACATCTAGTGACATACAATAGTGATGGATGAGTTCCAATCTAGATGGACATGTTTTAATTAATCTTTCACTGAAATTGGGGATATAGAAAACTAAAATTGGAATCTCTCAAATTTCCCAACATGTACTTTATCAAACTCGGCTTCTGCGCGTTTTCACATCTTTGCATATTTTGTGTCTTAATATATAATAAATTGGTGAATACATTTTTTCACCTCTGTAACTAGAGAAATCTTGTTTGAAAACTACAAGGCCGGGATCCGCAATTTTCGCAGGTGCAAGTACAAGGGGCTCCGGTTACCGTAAGGGAAGTATGAACAACAACAAAATTTGTTATCACGAACCCCAGAAAAACAAAATTCTTAACCCAATTTTAAACAAAAACACTTACAGGGGAGAATGAGTTGTGGTGAGTGCTAAACATTAGTGGGCCACATTCAGCAGAGAATAATAAATCATGCATTCCCAGTTTCGTGCGAGGGTGAGAACTTGAAGAATTACGATTGGATTGGGACAGTCGCAGAAACAAAGCCATGTGGAAAATAATATTGATATGCAGTAGGCTTGTAAGTTTTTTGATAGAACAAATTTACAGTACACAAACTGTCATCTTGTGAATGATGAGAATAGATCGTTTTCTGTCTTATTGTGGACTTATGCATGACTTGTTTGACTTGGCAGTCTACAAAACACTGTATGAATAGATTCAATGTAAGACGAGTTGGGCAAATTATACACTTTTAGACATGGTGTGTACCCCTATTGTGTATGCGTTTAGCTAATTATTATCCATATTTTACTTCATTAATTTTGATTAATAATTTATATTGACCCGTCAACAGAAATTGGCTGCTTCAGTAGTCTGAAACGTGAGTGCTGAGTTATGCATCGTACACGGTGGAACTCGGGAGAAAACTTCCACTGTACTAATATCTGGGACGTCCCGTCCGATTGGGTGCATTGTATACCCCCGCCAAAAGACAGATCGTATACTGTTACGATAGTGTTCGTCCGTCCGTCCGTAGTACGTCTGTACATCCATCCGTCTCTTATGTTTTTTTTCATTCCTGCACAATAACTTCAGTTTTACACTAGTGGTGCAGCAAGAAATGCTGCCCAACACACCACCACACCCGATCCCCGCAGTAGCGTGGGTTGCTGAGCGGTTGCTATGCAACTGTTTTACACCATCTACCTTTACCGAACGTTCTGATGACATACACTTGGAGTAAGAAAGAAGGTTTTATTTATCGGCGTTAAAAGGGTAAAAGGTCAAGGTCACTAAGACCGAAAGAAGAAAAAATGGTTTCCACACAGTAATCTGGACCAAAGTTTGTGGATGGTTTGCACTTGGAGTAGGAAAGAATCCTAGCGATTTGAGATTCAAAAGGTCACAGGTCAAGGTCGTTATGAATAAAAGAAGAAAAATTATTTCAGCACAATAGCTTCAGTGGTACGTCACAGACAAGGACTAAAGTTTGTAGCTGATTTTGCACTTGGGGTTTAAACAAAGCCTATTGATCTTGGGGTCAAACTGTCAAATCTTAGGTCACTAGAATAAAAAATGAAAAAGGGTTTCTGCATAAAAACTCCAGTTTTTGATCATGTACCTTCAGCAAAATTTGTGAATGTCTTGCAAATAGGGTACGAAAGAGGCGTATTGATCCTGGTGTCAAAAGTCAAAGGTCAAGGTCACTGTGACTGAAAGCTGACAAATGGTTTTCACATGATAACTTTAGTTCTAGACCACAACTTGACCAAAGGTTTTTGCACTAAAGGTAAAAAAAATGTCTATTGAATTAGGGGTAAAAAATGCAAAGGTTAGGTCTTTGTAATTCAAAGAAAATGGATTTTGTAAAATAACTTTTGTTCTAGAGTAAGTTCCTTGACCAAACTTTGTGGATCGATTGCACTTAGAATTTGAGGTCAAAAGGTAAAAGATCATGGTAAGTGTAATAAAATAAAAATATCTTCTGCACAGTACGTTTAGTTAAAGACTGCACAGTACGTTTAGTTAAAGACTGCATAGTACGTCTAGTTAAAGACTGCACAGTACGTTTAGTTAAAGACTGCACAGTACGTTTAGTTAAAGACTGCACTGTACGTTTAGTTAAAGACTGCACAGTACGTTTAGTTAAAGACTGCACAGTACGTTTAGTTAAAGACTGCATATTACGTTTAGTTAAAGACTGCACAGTACGTTTAGTTAAAGACTGCACAGTACGTTAAGTTAAAGACTGCACCGTACGTTTAGTTAAAGACTGCACAGTACGTTTAGTTAAAGACTGCATAGTACGTTTAGTTAAAGACTGCACAGTACGTTTAGTTAAAGACTGCACAGTGCGTTTAGTTAAAGACTGAATAATTTTAACTACATTTAAGCCTGTCCAAAAACAAATTTCCTCATCATTTCGGATTCCCTTTCTACACCGAAAACGTTGCAGAACCTTAAATTTGACAACCCGTTAAGATTCCAGATCTTATAGAAACATTATTTGCTCATACAATCTGGGGAAAAAAGTATTTTGTACTGTTAGCTGCCTAGTCACATTGTTAGTAAGAGTAACGACAGGGCAGATGAATCAGTCAGAGCTGCCCGTTTGTTAATGGACAATTGCATATAGTGACTTGTCCGATATACTTAGCAAAATATGTGGAATGAAAATGAAATGAACAAACTTAGGAAAGTCAAACCCATCATTGAAGAGTGGCATCCCTCGTACAGAACAACTCGCAGCGATGAGGTGGTATTGTGCCGAATAGGTATAGAATACATAAATACCTACTAAAGGGAGAACCTCGACCAGAGTGCGTACCCTGCTTGTGTCCACTGACAGTGGAAAATATTCTTGTCTAGTGTATCTACTTCCGCCCTGTGAACAGAAGATTTTTTTATGTGAATTCAATTAAAAATGTTATGATGATGTACTACAAGAGAAAGTCCTGGTCTTTTTTGAAGGAATGCGTTTTATATAATAAATTTTGACCCTATATTTTAAGGATTTTATACTTTTTACCTATTATTATTTTACATAATAGTGCCGTTTACAGAATTTTAACATCTTTACCTTCCATCTTTTGTTTTGTAGTACTTCATGTTTACCTTTTTTCGGAAGGGTTTATCTTCCAGTAATTTCTTTTGGAATTTTTACAACTTTACTTTTAATCTGAACCATATAGCCAGTATTGTGCTTTCGTACTGTTAAACTCTAATACATACATACATACTTGACTATCATTTGCCGCAGTGCCGTATTAAAATTTTATAAATCCGTTGTTATTTCCCATTTAGGACATGAAACAAAGAAAACTGAATATGGAGAAAAAAGATGTCACACTTTATATATATATATATATATATATATATATATATATATATATTAAAAAAGTTGCTTTGTTAAAGGATTGCATCAAGTTGCTCTGTTAAAGGATTGCACCAATCAATGATTTTATGATATTGAGGTAAAGATAATGTTAAATATCGATTGAGTAGTCTCTTGAAATGAACGATATCGACATCCTGTTAGGTAAGACCATGGATGACGTCAGTGATAAAGATAATTATTGGTTTGACAGTTACTCTAATCTCCTATACTCCAAACATCGGTGCAATAAGTACACGCCTTGCATATCTAACGTCTAAACTTGGTTTGGTTTGGTGTTTTACGGTACAACAACACAAGTTGGTTATTGAGTGCAGAGGTTGTTGGAGTAAAATGCCTTGCCAAAGGACACACCACGGTATTCGATCCGGTCGAACCCGCACCTTTTTTGTCGCGAGTTTGCACGCTAGCCACTGAGCAACAGCGGCTCCTGTCTCCATTAGTCGCGTCTTTACGACATGCATTCGGGCGCATCGGGCGTATTCTACATTCCCGAGCCCGCAAGGGTTTCCAAACTTGGAGTCCTGTTCATGACATATGAATTAACGGCTGTTCAGAGGTCGTTAGTTTCTGAACTGTATATAACGTCTTTCATCTCAAATAGATGCATTTAACAACATTTGTACTCGAGAGATTTGCATTTTATAATTTGTCAGCGTGTGCTGTATATATGTTTATAGTAAATGTATACAAATAATATTGAAAGCCATCATCTCATTTTGATGTAGCAATAAACAGCACCTACTTATTTCAACGTGTGTTAGAAGATTATGCGCGATTATAGATAAGTTTTTATGGTCAGTCGGCAAAAGCTATGTTCATATCTAACCAATTTTAACGGGGAAATGGTGAGAAACGTATTTAAAAAAAAAAAAAAAAAACCCAGCAAAATAAACATGTGCTTAGCATGGATTCTTAGTACCAGGAATTATTACAGCGAGCTCATTTATCAAAACAATTTTCCTTATCACCTATGTTGAATCATCAATCCAAGAGAAAATTTAATTTTAGACTCTAGCTGTTTGTCCATCTCTCTCGAACTTTCTTTTACCTACTTAACACGAATATATGCCTACTTAACACGAATATATGCCTACTTAACACGAATATATGCCTACTTAACACGAATATATGCCTACTTAACACGAATATATGTCTCAGATGGCAATTAAGTCGGTGGAGTTTGCTTCTTTATCAACAATGAGCACTTAGTGTCACGAAAGATGAATAAATGTTATATATTTATATCTATATGATAGGGAATATTTTCCTCTTTTTTACTTTGGGTATACAGTACACTTTCACAAAAATAGTCCAGGTGGAAGGGAAGAGCGATGGTAGAAGTTTAAAACTCTCTCTCTCTCTCTCTCTCTCTCTCTCTCTCTCTATATATATATATATATATATATATATATATATATATATATATATATATATATATATGTGTGTGTGTGTGTGTGTGTGTCTATCGGTCCATCTATCTATATGTATCCATTGGGCTTCTTGGCACGTTAGAGGTTGATCCAGGAGTGATCTCTTTGAGGTTAAATATGCTTTCGAGGTGTTTAGTCCAACCAGGAGCACCTGCGCCCGCTCGTCGCTCCAATCCTCTTTCTTTCCTAGCGTGCCAAGATTAACCACAACGTCTTTAACGCTTTTTATATCATACTGAACGGTTTAATGCTGTCATTTGTTTCCTACATATATTTTTAAAACTTGTTCTTTCGACTGTTATCTTGGAATAATTTTGATCAACTTACATAACGTACTCTGCATGGCAAATACCTTGGAGTTAGTGCTTCTGAAAATGGAAGAATCAATAATATGTATCCACGGGTAAAAGTCGTATTTTCTGTGGATGGAAGAATCAATAATGTTTATATATGGATAACATCCGTATTTTCTGTAGATGGAAGAATCAATAATGTTTATATATGGATAACATCCGTATTTTCTGTAGATGGAAGAATCAATAATGTTTATATATGGATAACATCCGTATTTTCTGTGGATGGAAGAATCAATAATGTTTATATATGGATAACATCCGTATTTTCTGTAGATGGAAGAATCAATAATGTTTATATATGGATAACATCCGTATTTTCTGTAGATGGAAGAATCAGTAATGTATATATATGGATAACATCCGTATTTTCTGTAGATGGAAGAATCAGTAATGTTTATATATGGATAACATCCGTATTTTCTGTAGATGGAAGAATCAGTAATGTTTATATATGGATAACATCCGTATTTTCTGTAGATGGAAGAATCAGTAATGTTTATATATGGATAACATCCGTATTTTCTGTAGATGGAAGAATCAGTAATGTTTATATATGGATAACATCCGTATTTTCTGTAGATGGAAGAATCAATAATGTTTATATATGGATAACATCCGTATTTTCTGTGGATGGAAGAATCAATAATGTTTATATATGGATAAGATCCGTGTTTTCTGTAGACGGATAAGATCCGTGTTTTCTGTAGATGAAAACTATTATTTATATATTACCACACGCGTTTTTGTTCTATTTCTGTTACGCAAAGACCTTCGATTTACTCTGGTCTTATCGCGCATCCGTCCTAAAATTCATAAATGTTATGATGACAGAATTTCTTAAATTAATATTGGAAACTGTCTTGTGAATAACTGTGTGCATGCTTTTTGCCATATTTACTCCAAAAACAAATATGGCGGTTTAGGAGCATATGATTCACTGTCACAGTCAAATGAGGTAACGGGATGAACACCGAGTTTGAATTAGCCAGTGAATCCCAAGTAGCGGCAAGGGGGGGGGGGGGGGTGCTTGTGAATTTTTTTTTGGTTAACATACTAGTAAATTAAAAGATAGGTTGACTTTGATATCATCATCGGTCCCTGTGAACATTTCTCAAGCACTGTATATTTTTTTTTATTTTTTTTTTTTTTTTTTTTTTTTAACTGTTATAAATGAAGCATAGAAAACAGATGAATAAATGTAGATGTACTTTTTATTTAAAAACGTTTTTCCCCAAACATAAAAACCAGCGATTTTAAAGGAAGGTGCTTACAGTTAAAGCAAAATGACCCATTGGGTACATGCCGAGTACTTAATCACTTCGAATGAACGAATAGTAGCTTTCTACCTGTCAGAAATGGCTAGACCATGAATTCATAACTCTTTAAAGAAATGAAACTGATAATTGAAACTTTTAGGATAAAATATTTTCAAAGTTAATGATAATAATGATATCGTATAAGGTGGGGAACTTTTCATGTCGTCAATGCTTATTGTCTCCCTTACAAGGACAGATTCATTTGTTGCGGTGAATTACTCTGTCATTACCGTTATAAAGCATAACGATTCCGACAAAAACTACAAGTCACTATATTTAATTAATCTCCATGAGCGTGTTGAATATTTGAAGAAAAGACCTTCTTCACAACATTATTTAAGTGTTTAATACGGCCAGTACTGCAAGAAAAGGTCTTAAACTTGATGACTGCATGAAGGATAACATGAAGAATAAAGACGAGATTTTCACCTAAACCAAATGAGGGATCACTTTTTAAAAAATACCTGATGCAAAAACTCCCCTATTGTCAGCTATGGCTTTTTTGCGTCTTTACAACATTTCTCCCAATTTTTAAAGCTTTCCATTTGATGGAACTATGGGTTCTGGCAAAGGAGTGTCAAGTAAAAGTCTTGAGTCATTTGATGGAACTATGGATTCTGGCAAAGGAGTGTCAAGTAAAGGTCTGATTCATTTGATGGAACTATGGATTCTGGAAAAGGAGTGTCAAGTACAAGTCTTGAGTCATTTGATGGAACTATGGGTTCTGGCAAAGGAATGTCAAGTAAAAGTCTGAGTCATTTGATGGAACTATGGATTCTGGCAAAGGAGTGTCAAGTAAAAGTCTTGAGTCATTTGAATGAACTATGGATTCTGGCAAAGGAATGTCAAGTACAAGTCTTGAGTCATTTGATGGAACTATGGATTCTGGCAAAGGAATGTCAAGTAAAAGTCTGAGTCATTTGATGGAACTATGGATTCTGGCAAAGGAGTGTCAAGTACAAGTCTTGAGTCATTTGATGGAACTATGGATTCTGGCAAAGGAGTGTCAAGTAAAAGTCTTGAGTCATTTGATGGAACTATGGGTTCTGGCAAAGGAATGTCAAGTAAAAGTCTGAGTCATTTGATGGAACTATGGATTCTGGCAAAGGAGTGTCAAGTACAAGTCTTGAGTCATTTGATGGAACTATGGATTCTGGCAAAAGAGTGTTAAGTAAAGGTCTGAGTCGTTTGTTAATAAGTTGTATGCATTCCTGATTAGGTATCAAGAAATGTCATAGTATTAGCATCTCTTCGTCATGGGCCAAATTTTCCTTTATTTATGCTTTCGTACCATGATCCTCTACGGTAGTCTTTTAAATCAGCTTTATATGGTGGGGTGAAGATGAAGGCAAAGACATCATAAAATAATCCTCTGTATTTCTCACAAGCTACATTAGAATCGGATTAATAAATTTTGCAGTTGATGCGATTGGAATGGTGGAGGTTGGGTTCTGAGTTCAATTTGTGTGCTCTCGCAGCTCGCCAACGTCGCAACCGATGTTTTAACCTTTAAGCAATCTGAAAATCCTTGTATCTTTCCGATGAGAATCGATTTTTCCTCCCTCTAGGCTGTTCTGATTGAAGATGAGTTATGACCATGTATAACGTCATTGATAAATCTTAAGATTTCGCAGATCCACACACCTAGGTATGGCGACCGCAGTCTCGCACAGGACAAAACGGTGGATTGAACTTAGATTTCAAGCACATGAAAAAAAGGAGTCACAGTTTCCCCTTATAGGGAAAAAAAACCCCAACAAGGATTGATCGACTGATTGATAAAAAGAGTGATAGACAGATAAATTGACAAACTGACATACAGACCGATAGATAGATCGATAGATAGATAGATAGATAGATAGATAGATAGATAGATTGTTAACGTATCTATTACCATCTCTAGTTCCAGACATAGCGAAGGTGAAGTCGTGGCCTTCCATGGAGATAAATGGCTGGATTTATGTGTGGCACCACGCTGAGGGTATTGACCCCACCTGGACCCCACCAGAACTGGAGGAAATTGCCAAGGGCGACTGGACCTATAGGGGCCGAACTGAGCATATCATAAATTGTCACATAGAGGTATCACAAAGACTGGATGATTTATTTCTTTTTTTCTTTATTTATTTCAATGCTTCTCATTGATAAAATTACCACTTTATGTCTATCTGTCAGTCTGTTTATATTTGTTTGTATCTCTGTGTTTGCATGTATGTATGCATGCACATATGTATGTATCTACGTGCATGTTTTTATGCATGTATGTATTGATTGATTGATTGATTGATTGATTGATTGATTGATTGATTGATTGATTGATTGATTGATTGATTACCGTGTCTTTCAGAACTCAGGACAGATAGTTTCTGATATTGCCTTTGCGTGATCATCCGTCAATTGGAAATACAGACTAGGGGTCATTATAAAACTAATATCATTTAGCCTGTACAAGACAACTCAGTTTTGATCTCGTTTCTCACTTAAGGGCTATGACTGGACAGTGGGGGATTATGCTGTGTAGCATTGGACACAAGAAGAATCACAATCGAATTTTGTTTTTCCATCTTTTTCACCAAATGAGGCTGTTTTCTATCGATGTCAAAAAATGAATTCCTGCAAAAAGTCCTATGACCTCCCCCTCTGTTTTGCTGCAGGTTACCAGTATTTAAAAAAAAAAAAAAAAAACATTACATGTGGCTGCGTGCATGCTTTGGACCTTTTGAGATCCAATGTTCCATCAGAAGTTCCTGAAGTTGCCATCAAAGGCCACAATTTCCTCCGCATTCTTCAGCCTTAAAAACCAACTCACACATCATCTTGGCCATCGGGGTGGGGGTGGGGGACTGGTTAAGTGAGTTGTAGCACCTGCCGTGCAGTCCACATATAAAAAGAGAGATTTACTAAACTTTGCCAACTTTTTCAGGAAGTTCCAGAGAATGGAGCGGACGTGGCACATTTACGGCAGGTGCATGAACCATGCATTGCAGCTGGAATTGATCTCAGCAAAATGTGGAATATTTTATGGAGTTTCTCCTATCACGCATGGAGCGCCAGTTGGGAGCCAAACACCGCACCAGAAGAGCACATCGGCACTCTCAAGCTAACCCATAGCATGAAGTTCTTTGGCAAAAGTCTGGCACCCCTAGATTTGAATGTCTTCGCTCGACAGGTAAGTAGCAAAACAGTCAGAAAATGTGCGGATCACCGACACTGTCTACATGTCAGTTAGACATTAAAACATTGCATAATTACGTCATTGCATCCACACAGACAGCTGTTCGGAGCAGCTCTGACATCTGGGAGATTTTCACAACATAACATATAAAAATTCAGATAGGATTAGTTCGTGTTCTTACACTGTTTTCGTGAAATATAAATATAATATATACCGAGACGTTTTTGACGGCAGTTAGACTTTGGTTGATACATAAAATGTTGTGTTAATCAGTGGGCGGAACTTTTTCCACTCTAGCCGCCCATCATATCCTGTGGAATTACATTTTATCACAAAACTTTTACATATAGCGTCACATGATGAGAACAGCTTTGCACACTGTGACACACATCACACTGTAACGTCTTTGAGTAACACATGATTTTTGCAGTAATATTATCAATGAAATAAAATTATTTGAATAATACAACACGCTAATCGCTGCTGGCAGCTTTGAGTATTAGCTCATTCATGCACTATGTATTGTGGTCACGTGAAGTACCTTTCGGATTGGGCAGCAGAATAACTGTGGAATATAGAAATATTTGTATAAATTGACGTCTCGGCTGGGTGTGAAATATTTTGAGCAAGAATAGGGTACCAAGCATTCCAATGGACATCTGCCCTATCTAACCTCCCAGCTGGGTGTAAATGTTTACCTAATTGCATTTCTATAAGTATAGTTAGGTGTTCGGACAAGAGTTTATCCAACCGAGTGGGTCACCTAGGCATTTTTGGCACAACAACATGTGCAATTTCAAATCTTTATAACTATAAATATTTTGTCGAATTTTTGTAATGAAATGTTAAATATAAAATTTAAAGTGATGTATCAATCATTGATTGCACTTTTTTCAAAGAGAAAAACTTCGATTTGAAAGAATTAGTTAAACTGATTAGTTGGAGCTATATTCTCTGTCTTTCAGAGAGGTCATTTTATCGAAACCAATACAATTTTTCAATTCTGTGCTAAAACCCTTCTGTTTTTTTTTACATCATATGATAATATATATGTAACGCTATGCTTCCCTTTCAAACTTTGGGGTTTAATTTATAACAATTATTCACATTTTCCATATTTTTGGGCAGCCATAGCATGTCATCCCGTCAATCACAAAGGCCCTAATATGATATTCAACTCTATACTTGAGTTTCATATATTACAAAATACTAATTGAAAATCCTTTACTGCATATGTTTCTCATTTTTGATATATCGTTCAGTCAGTTCAATAGTTTGATTAAAGATTTGTTTTCCTAGCTGGGTTTTTTTTCCTAGCCAAAAAAACCTGTACCCACACACGAGATACAGACCAGGATACTTCTAATATGCGATTTGTGTTATGCTTTCTGTGGCCTATCGGTTTCTTTAATGACATTACTTCGGCACCATGCATTTACTACTACACTACCAGGAGTGTAATGGGTAAGCAACGCCGCCCTGGATTTTGCTCACACCAGTAAAACACCGGTAAAAACGGATTTTTTGACGGCCCACAGGCCCACCGATGCGGCGGCCCACCGGGATTTGTCCCGGTATGCCCAATGGCCAGTACACCACTGACTACTACTACTACAAATAATAATAATAATTGTGAAATATTTTATGACGAATGTTATTGATTGGTCTCAAAAACAAGGAGTCATGAAACAATTTACTATTTAGTTTTGGTGTCACAAACAGTTAATTGGTACCATATAGCCATTAATGTGCAAAGATGCCGTACAATGCTACTAAATACTTACTACATACAAACAGTTAAGGTAGCTATTGGAAATTTTATTGCCCGTATTAGATAAGGCTTTTGACGTCTAAATAAATGTGACTTTCTGTATAAGTTATGAAACATCTTGCCTAGTTTCGATTCGCTCGCAGGTTAGCGGGGGCATTGGAATTGGAGCAACTGGGGCCACCACATTTCCCGCAAATTGTGAATACAGTATCCAGATCAATAGTTGTCGCACTCATTTTATCAAAATTCCATGGGCTCCACAGAAGTTGACTCACTTAAAAAGAATTTGTCCTTAGCTACACTTCGACCATATTTAAAAACTGGTTAAACTTGTATCTAACCTCATGTTAAATGTAATCAACAATGCTTCATTAAGGGTTCTCTAGCCCCAGTTTAAATGTAAACAACAGTGTTTCATCAAGGAGGCTCTAGCCGCGTGGTACATGTAATCAGCAGTGCTTCATTTCGGAGGCTTTTGCCCGGTGTTAATTTTAAACAGCAGTGCTTCATTTCGGAGGCTTTTGCCCGGTGTTAATTTTAAACAGCAGTGCTTCATTTCGGAGGCTTTTGCCCGGTGTTAATTTTAAACAGCAGTGCTTCATTTCGGAGGCTTTTGCCCGGTGTTAATTTTAAACAGCAATGCTTCATTAAGAGGCCTCTAGCTCAAAGTTAATTGTAAATAACAGTGTTTCATTAGGGATGCTCTAACCCGGTGTTAAATGTAAACAGCAATGACTCATTATGAAATCTCTAACCCCTCATTAGTTATGTTAAATAGTTATGTTTCATTAAGGGTCTCTAGCCAAAACATTAAATGTAAACAACAATGTTTCATTAAGGAGGCTCTAGCCTCATGTTAAATGTGAACGTTTCATTAAGGGTCTCTAGCCCCAACTTAAATGCAAACAACAATGTTTCATTAAGGGATTCCTAGCCCCAAGTTAAATGTAAACAACGGAGACTTTAGCCCATTGTTACATGTAATCAGCAGTGCTTTATTTAGGAGGCTCTAGCCCCATATTACATGTAATCAGCAATGCTTCATTAAGGGTCTCTAGCCCACTTGTTAATTGTAAACGGCAATGTTTCATTAAGGGATCTTTAGCCTCAAGTTAAATGTAAACAGCAATATTTTGTTAATGGACTTTTCTGGGGGTAATGTTTTATTAATGGGGCTTTTCTGGGGTATATCACGAGCACAGTTTTAGTTCATTTATGTTCATATTTTTTTGCAGATCGGTCCTGGTATTGTATATCTGGAGTTTTCGAGTTTTTTCGGAAAAGGAGTATTTATCCAGAGTCTGACGCCAGTAGAACCGATGGTTCAAAAACTGGTGCACAACATCTGTGTCAGCTGGACCTATCCCACCTTTGTAGCCAAGTTCTTTATGCTTGGAGAAGCCATTCAGGTATGTTTTCCTCTTCTTTTTAAGTATGATCGAGTGGAAATGTCTAGATAGGGTCGCTTTCGAAAGCAACCTACACGATTATGGATAGATACGAAGATTATGTTTGAGTGGTCTCTAGGTTTTGAAAATGTTGGAGTTATCTGATCGAACCAGGGTCATTCACATAAAGAACTGATAAGATTTGGGTTAGATAGGAGTATTACGCACGTACATTTGGAACATCTCGAGATTTTCAGGGGAAAAAACAAGCCTTTCGAATGTGTGCCCGCAGATCTGACTTAACTCGTTATTGGTACTGTAGGGACTATCGTTCACTGACCATTCCAAGACGACACACTTCTTTGCATTTTCTTATATCTTTCCGTGTTGTAAAGGTGAACTATTATTTATCTCACTTTGTGCTCGCATAGCTCAAATTAGATGGGTAACGTTGTGGTTTTTTTTTTTTTTTTTTTGTTTTGTTTTTTTACCAGCGGTCATGTAGGCTTGGGAGTTGCAATGGTTGTGGTGGTTGCTGTTGTTTGTGCTGGTCTTGGAATTCAGCTTTGCTATAAGGCATGGACACACACACACTCGCACACTTATTTCCGTGAGGGGTCAAACCAACAACCGCCGGCCTAGTATATATACCTTCTGGACCTCTTCCCATTCACTAATGGGAATTCAAATCTTTAATCGAAGATTATGTACGGTTAACGTGTTCGAAGATGTCGCACCGAGTCTTTGCATTCTTTTAATTGTTTCAGTTGTCATCCTTTATATGGTGTAAGCCCCACCCCACCCACCCCAACACATACATACACACAAACACACTTTTATTTTATTTCAGTATAGCCCAGTGGTCTAAGGCGCTCGCCCTTACAGATCACTCGCGTCTCACCTCTGTCCGCGTGGGTTCGAGTCTCGGCTCGGACGACGTGGGTATGCGAGAAAGCTTATCATTAGCTTCCCGTGGATCGGTTGTTCTTCCCGGGTTCTTCCTCCACCAAATATACTATCCGCCATGTATAGCATATCATGTGCTGAAAATTAAACGACCACCATTAAGCGAAACCAGCCACTCTATCTTCTAAATCCTGGTGTCTCCTTTTATTTGGGTTTTACATGTTTTGGCGGTTATTTTTGAACCCCTCCCCAGCTTTACTAGATGTAAAGTATCGTGGGTTCATTTGCCCCTGGTTTATATCTTATTAAACAAGCTTTAAATCAATAACAAGCCAGTATACAATACCCACGGATAGCCATTTCAATAAATAACATACGTCGCGATGTCTGACTTAATCATGAAATATTCATACACATATCGAACACGAATTTGCGATTTGATATGCATTTGTTCAAGAAGGTAACAGTAATTGGCTTAAGATCGATGAAGTACCATACCGTTTCGCATTTGACCGAGTCAGTGATAAACACTTGGTCATTTGCGGCATAGCACGCATTGGTCAAATGCGAAAAAGCACATGCATTATCAGTCAGATGCCACTTTTTACTTGAATTTTTGGTATTTTGCCTGTGATATGCAGAAAACACTACAAGTTAAACTTTCAGTAGACATTATTACTGAACGCGCATCTCTCTCTGTCTCTCTCTCTCTTCCATCTGTATAAAACACTGAGTTGCGCATTTATTTAATTTTTCTTTATTAATACACATAGACCATTTCATATGCTACCTTCAGCTCTCTTTGGATCGGCGTAAGTAGACAGCCACTTGTAATTGTACTAAGTCAATCCATGTTCGGCTTTAAGATTTCTTTTCCCCCAACTCATGACCAAATATCTCTCCGTTCTCTCACAGGTTGAGCGAGACGTTATGATATGGAACAACAAGAAGTATGTGGGCAAACCATTGTTTGTCAAATGCAAGGAGGACTCCCTGATCTCAAGACATAGAAGATGGTATTCCCAGTTCTACTCTGAAAATAGTCCCAGACTAAAATTCCAAAAGGACGCCTTGGATTGGTAGTCGCCATGACAACACATTAGAGCTCTACTCTAAACGTAATCCAAGATATTGACTCTAATAGCTCCAGAAGTACACATTGGATTAAAAGTCGCCGTGACAGCACACGGGATTTTTTTTTTTTTTTTTTTTTTTTTTGGGGGGGGGGGCAAAGAATGATTAAATTTTTTTGCGGATTTAAAAAAAAATATATCCGTTCAGATTTGGAACTATTGACTGACAAAAATTGCTCGCATAAATGATTTTCTACTCCGTAGATCATGATCATCAGACAGAATGACAACATATGCGAATGTTTCAGGAAATTGCGGAATTCTTAATCTCTTTGCGGCGGAACTGGCATTTATACGAATTTTCAGGAAATGTGAGTGAGTTGATCAAAGATATCTCTTTGTACACGTAAAGTTACACGAAGGTATTTCATTGTGTCGTAGTTTTTACTGGTAATTTCATCATAGACAAACTAACCTTTGAATAAAACAGAATTAGCAAAGTTCATATGGAGAGACATTCAGCTGAAAGATGTCTTTAAAACATGCGACGTTTGAAGGACAGTTTCTCAGTCCGATTAAAATAAGGCCCTAAAGTTACAACGACCTGCTCTCTAAGCTCTGAAACAGTCCAGTTGTAGTCTCGTTCAACCAGAGTCTCACGTGACTCTGAGAGATCTGCGCCAAGCGAGAATCTGGTTAAGGTCTGTACAAATGATTGTTACCGATAGGTGTCGCTTGTTTTTTCTCCTTGATCTTTTTTTTTTTTTTTTTTTTTTCTCGTTTGAAAAAAAATACACCCCATTATATCGTAAAGTGCATGAACACTATTTGTGCACAGGCGATAAATGTGAACATTTCTATTATGTACCAAAGAGGTGGTAACATGTATTGGTGATACTGCGTATAAAACGTGCAGTTTTCTATTCCCACTGAGTGTCAAATTCCGACAGTTGGCAAGATTTTCGCGCAGAAGCGAAAACCGATTTACCTGTACTACTGTTATGTGCGAGGTCCCTAACATGAACAAAAATATAAATGTGTGTATTCTATGTTCTGATTCTTTCGTAACTAACAGTAACTATTAGCTGTTGACCAATCAGTAGCGTTACCAGAGTTTTAGCAAGCCTCGTTTTGGGCGTTACATTCAGTTGTATAGACCAGGGGTCTCCAAACTTTATAAGACGAGGGCCATGTTAGATTTTTGAAGGGGGTTTGCGGGCCGAAGCGACTGTGAAAAATTTAAATATATGCAAAATCGTTTTAAAAAAGTACAACACTTTGCGGGCCGGACAAATCGAAGCCGCGGGCCGTTGTTTGGAGACCCCTGGTATAGACCTATTCCATACTCTTGCATGGCGTAGATAGCTCAGAGCCGCGCGAGAGTCAGGTTGAACGAGACTTGTCGAATGGAGAATCATGTCCGAATAACATATTGTATGGCGAGTCATTGGAACAATTGCAGATCCTGACGACGTAGTATAACGCCATGACCTTTATTCCACTCGTGTCTCGTTTCATTTGAACGATCAACGAGCACGATACGGGCCAGGGTACCAGACTACTTACAGCATTGATCCAAGTAAAGCTAGGATTCGAATTGATCAGACTGAACAGTTGCTATTTTCGTAATTATCAATTTCCGGCATTTTTCTACATCCTAGCTTAGTCATCCCAGAATATTGTCATAATATTTTCATAGAACAGAGTATACTATATCTAAATCTGCTTCTATTTAGTAGATCGGCATAGTATCTTTTTGCACATCCTTTTCAACATGAAGACTTTAATGATTATGGTTGCTCAAAATACCTGTTTAGTATTCATGAAAGTATAAAGCACGTGGAGACGCAAAATTAAGAGTTGCTGAGTACAAATACGCGGTATCTGAATTGTTCTCTAATTATAGGAAACACACCCTCCCCGTCGTTTTTGTGTGCACAATTTAAAAAAAAAAAAAGGAGCCAGAGGAAACTCAGACTGGCACAAATCTAGAATTCGCCCAACCCATTTCACTGAATAGTGTTGGATAGCATTTTTGAAGTAGAACCTTCGAATAACTTCCTTTAGTAAATTAAGCGGAATATCGTGTTTCTTTTTTTTCTTTTCCTGTTTGTTTTTCTAACTTTTGTATTCCCTTATTTTGTCACGTGTTATCTGTTGCTAATCTTAACGAACTGACGTCCTTTTCACCGTTCAATGCTTTCTTTGAATGGTTTGTGGTACGTCAAAATGAGATGTAAAACTAAAAAAAGTATTAATGTTTAATAATTTCTGATTTAGGTACATTTTGGTCTTTAACAGTGTGATAACAAATTATTTCTTCCAGATAATCTTTATGACTTTCGTTGCCTTTTTCAAGCGGTATTTCTAAAAAAAAAAAAAACAACAAAATTTTTAATTTAATTTCTAAAAAGACCTACATGCGTGCATATGCTTATTTGCTTTACTTTCTAAAGATACTCATGAAATTTGTCTTTTTCATGCACGTCATTTTACATTGTTGCTACTATTTAACTTTCCAAACGAGGTAAAGACCAATTGGCGATTGTTGTATTCGACCAAAATGGTATGCATTGACCGAAATAGTATGCATTGACCGAAATGGTATGCATTGACCGAAATAGTATGCATTGACCGAAATGGTATGCATTGACCGAAATAGTATGCATTGACCGAAATAGTATGCATTGACCGAAATGGTATGCATTGACCGAAATAGTATGCATTGACCGAAATGGTATGGATTGACCGTAATAGTATGCATTGACCGAAATGGTATGCATTGACGGAAATGGTATGTGGTGTATCCCGCTGACCGATGGTATGGGCCACTCGGTCGAATGCAGGGCCATTCGATTGAATGTGGCTTGGTACGCATCGCGTACTATACCCACGCCCCCTTCCTCAAGGTCAAGGTCACATCAAGTGAAATGTAACTCTGAATATTAGTCTTGTCTGGAGTATAACGTTTGAATCACTTTAGGTATTTTAATGAAACTTTAACCACTTATTTATCACTAAGAGACGGTGTATCAGATACCATAGCTACGCCTCCAGACTTACGGTCAAGGTCGCGACAAGGGAAAATATTAATCAATGACCCCTATGTACTAGTAACTTTTGAACCAATAAATATATTTTAATGAAACTTTAGCCTTTTATATATATTGACATGTCAGTGTCTCGCGTATTCATAGTCGTACCCCCGCCTTAAGGTCAAGGTCACAGCATGAGATAACGTAAGTAAGCAGCCCATTTTCTTTATCCACGCTATCGTGTTTTAACCTCAGCAGATAGTTGGTGAAACTTTAGGTTCACACCCTATCACACAATAGTCAGGTCGCTAGCTCGGAGGTCAAGGTCATTAATCGAGAAAAGGCCACAAAACGGCCGTATCATGTGCCGTTTATGGTACTCTTCTTGTAAACTTTAAAGGAAGCATTGGTACTGTTTATAAAAAGTTTTACGTACGATTGCTTGATTGACGCAGATAAACCAAAGTAAACTTGGGTCTCCAATATCATGGTTGCATAGTTTTCTAAATATCTTTAGTATTGTCCACAATATTTCAGATAGATGTTGTACCTTATTGGAAGTATTACAGTAGCAACATGAAGACAAGACATTCGTATATTTTGGGTTCAAAAGTCCATACCGTTAAAATGGTTATGATACGATGTGAAATGGTGTTGTTAACCTATTCATAGAGGCTATTCTAATTTATGATGTCATCAAAATGTAAGGGACAGCATTTCTTTAAGTCATTTTTAAATAAAAGTTTGTTATTTTGGCCAAGGGCGATAATCATTTTTACGTATGACGTGTAGCACTCATTCATCGAACCGCCCACTCCCCGCCTTCTTCAAAAAGGGAAGAAAATATTCTGATGCGGGGAAGTTTTACGACTAAATGAATCCGTCCTTTTTTCACTCTTATTGCTAGTGCTAACTTCAGTTTAGTTCAGAATGTTTTAGAGTCGCTGTCAGAACTATGCAGTTCCTCTCAACAGTCTGTCAAATCAGACTTTAAGAAAAAATAATTTGATTATTTTAGTAAGGCGCAAACATGACTTACCTTTGCATTGGTTGGAAAGTTCGTTGGGCCTGTCTGAATTTGTTCGGGAAAATATGCCTTAGCCGGAAATAAATGGCCATGTTTAACGTCCCGGTTTAACAGACCACTGCCACACAAGGATTACAACGGATATTATATTTGTTCTAAGACAGGGTTTGCATCGCCCTCATACATTTGGCAGTTGTATTGACTGCTTCAGACTACAAAGGTATTGAATAATTAATCTCAATTTTTGTAAAAAAAAAAATAAATTTTTTTTTCTTCTTTTTTTGCTTTTTGAGGGGGGGGGGGGTGTTTTAGCTCTACTGGTCTTGGACCAGACAAGCTTATGGGATGGTCTATCGTCCGTTAGCACAAGTTTTATATCGCTACTCCTCTTACACTACTTGAAGCCTGTGTATGTGTGCGTGTGTGTGTGTGTGTTGTTAGCTCTTCTACTGGTCATAGACGAGAAAAGCTTTTGAGATGGTCTGTTGTGAGTCGTTCGTAAGCAGAAGTTTTATATCCCTACTCCTGCTACACTACTTGAAGGATTGCCATGAAACTTTACAAGCACATTCTTCCCATGGTTTAGTTGGTCCTGAATAAAAATGGTGTCGCTCGGACATCCAAAATTGCCACCACAGCGGCCATTTTGAAATTTTTTTATTGCTACTTCTCCTGAATCGATGGTCATATCAGCATGGGTTTTCACTAACAGACTTCTTACAATGTCTAGTTGGTAATACATGAAAATGGCGTCGATCTGACGTCCAATATGGCTGCCATGGCAGCCATTTTGAAAATCTTGCTATTGCTACTCATCCTGAACGAAATGTCATATCGACATTGGGATTGCACCAGAAGACTTCTTATGATGTCTAGTTGGCTCAGACATCAAAGATGGCCGTCACAGGGCCATCTTCATAATCTCATTGCTACCCTTACTGAATGGATAGGAATGTTAGCATGGGGTTTTCACTGGACGATTTTTTTATGATGTCTAGTTGGTCCTGCATGAAAATGGTACCGCTAGGACATCCAATATGGCCGTCACAGCGGACATCTTGACAATCTTCCTATCACTGCTTCTCCTGAATGCATAGTCATATCAAGATGGAGTTTTCCCTAAAAGACTTATTATCATGTCTAGTTGGTTAATATAGAAATGGTGCCGATCTGATGTCCAGTATGGCCGTCATGATAGCCATCTTAAACTCTTGTTATCGCAACTGGTCCTAATTGGAAAGTCTTGTCATTGCTACTCCACCAAAATGGATGGTCATATGCACATGGGATTTTTACCCAAAGACTTCTGATGATGTCTGTTTGGTCTTAAATGTAAATGGTGATGATCTTACATCTAATATGGCCACCACAGCGGCCAATTTGAAAATCTTGTTATTGCTAAAACAATATCAGAGATGGTTTCAACACTCAGCATTGGAAGAGAAGAAATAGTTTTATCTTGAATTCCTGGAAATTCTTTTCGGTCAATACAGCGCCAGTCCCGTCGAGCGACTCTTGTTTTACAAGTATAATCCTTAGCCAACTGCGGCCAGTAGAGTGTCAGTTTCTTCGAGGGACTCTTGTTTTACATGTATAACCCATAGCCAACTGCGAACTCCAAAGATCCAGATTTTTCGTCATCTAATGCACCGGCAGACCGTGCATAGCTAGGCCTGGTGATCATAAAACTCTTAGATTTAGTTTTTTAGTATTAGCCAATCAGAAACAACCTTTCAAAAAGAACGTCATTTGTGATTGGTCGAAACAAAATCGTAAGATTTATATGATTTCTATGCCAGCCTTGACACTATTGTTTCTACTCATGACTTAAAGCAAAAAGCGTAGATCCTGATATGATGGCATATGATGCGATGTTAAATCTGGTTCGATACTGTTCGTAGCTTGATGCACGTTATACACGGGTCGGTGCCATATGCCCATTTCTATATCTTTTTTATCCTGTTATTCTACTTTTCGTTTCCACAGGTCACTGACAAGAACTATCCATGATGTTAGTAACACTGTGCTGGAATGTTTTAATTTTGTTCTTTGAATGTACAGTCTTGTTACAATTTTACGTCCGTAAGGCAATGGACATGGACCTAGAATTGTAACTACTTATATGGAGTCATAACTAGCTAAACTCATCTAAAGAACGTAATACAGTTTATTATATTTTCCTTCCTTTATCCTTCCTTCCTTCCTTCCTTCTTTCTTTGTTTTTTTCTTCTTCGATGTTTCCTAAGATTTATTAATTTTTTTAAAATCATATTTTTGACAACCAACTTGCATTGTTTTGTTTTTTTATCGTATAGTGTGCTTTTTTGTGTTTTATTGCTTTTTGTATAAAATATTGACGTTAATTATTCCAAGTTATTGAGGTCGTTTATATATTCTTTACCAGTTTTAAAATTCTATCGGCGTATTTTTGTATTATTGGCAGTGTTTAATTAATTTTTGTGTGATGTCTTCGTACAAAATCACAATTTATACTAATATAGTTTTGAAGAACATCTAAATTCCTTTCTTTCATACAAGCATACATGTATTTTGAATGCAGACGAATCTAATATTGTGTAGATATATATGTAAATATTGTATAGAATAAACAAATCATACATCTTCCGTTTTTATTCAACCAAATTTTGTATAATAGTTATGCCTTCTTAAGATTATATATATATATATATATATATATATATATATATATATATATATATATATATATATATATATATATATATATATATATTTGTAAATTCAACAGAATATCTGTAATATGTTCGTCATTTATTCCTTTAAGGGCTTTCGCATCATCATGATGGATGCTTTTCAGGTAGATACAGTATACTTTTCAGGTAGATACGATGATGAACTTACATTATACTCGCGTGCGACCAATCTGGTCATGTGCGAAGATCAGGTAGATACATTACACCTTCAAAATGTAATGTATCTACCTGAAGAGCATCCATGATGATGCGTTTGAAGGAATAAATGATGAACATATTACAGACATCCTGTTGAATTCTCAAATTTTCTATGTAAGAACTGGCACATGGACTTATTCACTTATATATATAAAGGAATAGTTTTCTTTCTATTCACCAATTGTAGTACTGGAACTGTAATGTAATTGTTTTGCATGTGGATTGTATTCATAAGCTGAATTGAGTAAGGGGGAAATTTCCTTGTTTAAGGAAATAGATATTGCTCCATGGCTGCACGAGTTACGTCCCTTGCTTCATTATTAACAAAGAATCGTCGGTAGAATATAAGCCATCTATCAAAAAGTTCAATGATTTAGATGGGAAATTTCATACAGTTTATTATTATTATTATTATTATTATTATTATTATTATTATTGTTATTATTATTATTATTATTATTATTATTATTATTATTATTATTATTATTATTATTATTATTATTCACAACCTCTTAATTGTATTCAATTGGCAGCTCTGTGTTCTGTGTTACCCGTGATCCAGAGACGTCATTTGATCTTAGGTTTCAAGGGCCTTCTACAACATCTTTGCAGTTCCTAAGAGTTTCCCATTCTTACGTTACTTCTAATACTACTACTACTAAAGTGGAAAAATCATCAAAAACTTTATACACAATTATATAAACTTGAAAAATGTTTTTTTTTTAAAAAAAAGATTTAGTCAAGTAATGTTGTATATGTAATTACTATGTCAAAATTACTAGTATTATCATTCTATTTTTGCATTACAGGAATTTTTAAAAAGAAAAAAAAATGATGGTGGATATATTTGTAATTATTGTTTTAAGATGTTTAATTTTAAAAAATATCGAGATGATATACGTTTATGTGGTATACAGTTTCCTTCATTACATTTCTAGTTTGTTTTTGTAATTTTATTTTATTTATTTTTGTTTAGATTTTGAAAAAAAAATGTTATTATCAGTGTAAAACTAGGGTAATTTAACGTCATAGTATAGTAACCGTATATATCCGTGAAAAATGCACTCCAAATTGCGAACTGCGTTGACCAAATTCTACCGTCGCATAATGATACTATTTCAAGTGGAGAACATAGATCATAAATTGCCGTCGCATAATGCGCCTATTGGCTATGGTCTGCGCTCTTCGCTTAAAATGTCAGCTGGCGTGGTGTGTCCCTGGGCAAGGCACTTTACTCTTATTGCAACTGCACGATACAAGTATAACCTGCATGTGTTGATGTGCGGAAAAACAGCAAACCGAGAGCCTGATCTACTGGCGCATTATGGATCTACGCTGCTCGCATTTGGTGGTGTGTATTACACAAATAAATACGGTATTTTGTAGTAGTTGGCTCGATTTGATCTCTTCTGAAACAGAAGAGCAGATCTACAAGAAGGGGAAATCGACGTCGAAACTGAACACTTTACCGACTTGGAAGCAGTATTACAAGATGGTTACCTCCCCTGCTGCATTATTGTTGTCAGTTGCCATATGCACACAAAACACGTGCCGATGTCTAATATCTCATGAGATGATTAAAATCATGGTTTTTACTATACCAACTTGTTTAACAGGAATTGTCTACAGCGTCGTACATATCCGCAAACGTAATAATACAAGATAAACGTTGACGTTCGAATTCTGCAAACTGTGCTTGTCTGTATGCGGACGCCATATTTCTTTTGTCTTCTGCATTCCTCTTCCACTGGATATTTGAAAGAGGCAGAAGATCTTCTGAGAAGAGAAGATGACAAATCGAACAACCAGAAGAGGCCCATTCTTCTTCTGAAATTAAAACTCGAATAGGCTACAAATCAGACGCTCTTTAAAATGGTTTTCAGAAATGTTTGTTTACCCGAATAATCTTTGAAGCACATGAACGCTACTATGAACAAAATGAATTGACCAAGATGTCAGCCGTTTAAGTGCAAAGGGCAACAACAAATAAACAATAGGGTAACACTATACAGTAAAGTGACAAATTGAAAATAACATATATCAGTATTTTTATTGATTAATATTAAAATCAGGTTCAACAATCCTCTTTATTAACAACACTGTAACTTTAAGAGTATTGTTCGAGGGTTCATTCACATTATTTACATTTATAATATACTACTGCAGCATTATTTTTAATATTTATATTTGCAAGAGAAGTGTATTAATTATGCTTAAGAGCCAAAGATAGTCCCCTAACACTGTAGATTACTAATACCTAGCAAGTAAAATTAGTACATTTGTATTAATTCCTTCATATAGTTTTACTTTATATTGGAAATATTACACTTTTTCCACCGTTGAATGTATTTCTGAAATTATAGGTAAGTAGTGTACATAAGGGCAATGCAAAAGTTTTTTCCATAATCAACACAATGCTTTCTTTGGACACTGCGCATGTATTTTTTTTCAGAATATCTGACTTTTTGGGAATTCTTTTTTTTTTTTTAATTATTGTGATTATTGTTTAAAATATTATTTTGTTTACTTTGACTGAAATAAATTTGACAAAAACAGTTTGTTCTGTATTCATCAGATATGTCCCACAGAGAGAGAGAGAGAGGCGGTGGGGGGGGGGGGGGTGATAACTCGATAAAACCGACTTTTTGTTTGTGGAGTCAAAATCATAAATGCAAGTATTTTTAAGACGAAAGTTGACAATGTCAGCTGAAAATTGACCATCCTATTAAACGACGTTTACTCATATTACTCATATTCTTCAACAAATTTATTCTCTCTCTCTCTCTCTCTCTCTCTCTCTCTCTCTCTCTCTCTCAACCTATTTTTAAGGCGAATCTCAATGATCGAGCTGAACTCTGGACAATAACTGATCTCATTGTTAATGGCTTGCTGCAGGTTAATCATGTTTTCGATTCTTCCTCATACTTACGATGATGTGAAACACGTCACAAGACTGGTTTTCTTAAGGTTAAGCTAAGTTTTCACAAGACTGGTTTTCTTCAGGTTACGCTAAGTTTTCACAAAATATTTCCTTCCCCACACGTATGTCGTCTGCTTGGAGTTTTCAGTTTTGCTGTGAAACTACTAAATAATGGCACTTACTTTTCGTCGTCTTTAATGAAAAGAAAGAAAATTGGCTATCAGTCTAGCTGATGGTTTTATAGTACTTGTAGTCATCATTTTTCCGTACCCGTTTATATCCATGATGTGAGAACAAGCAAAAATGCTTCAAAATTAGCTTCAGTTCGGTAATTTTGCCTTAGCCCCGTTCCGACGAACGAACTTTCCTACACATATGCTCATATGGATCTTAAAGTACTTTATTTTGCATTGCTGTAGACGAAATGTAGAGAAAATATGAGCAGCTCAAGTTTATGTATAACAAAATTTGATACTTTTTTTTTTCGCTTTCTAAAACTGGGCATACACTGAGCGCAGTTTCGCATTTTTAACCCTGTGATAACCACACTGAGCACGATATATGCAACATCTGATACAGTCTAAATGAAAAAAAAAAATTAATTTCATGCCAGCGTACCTTCTTCAGGATTCCTAGATTCCAAGGTTATAAACCCATGAGTCCAGTGATGGAATTTGTTTTTCATTTATAAATTCAACAACTGTGCAGAATAAGACAGTGTGGAGTAGAACAAAGAAACTAAAGTACGAGCTGTCTCGTTCAACCAGACTCTCGAGTGACTCTAAGAAACCTACGCCGACCCGTTCGGACCACCTTGGCGATTTCTGCGAAACAAAAATGTGTTAGATGTATGTCGGCCCGGAAATTTCTTCGCAAAAACAAAAGCAAAAACCGCAATCTATTCGGACCACTTCGGCTTTTTCTACGATTGGATTGACCGAGAAGTTGAGAATTAAAAAATAATTCGTTATTAAGGTTCGTATTTTGCACAGGGTTTGATTTTTAAAGAAAAAAGAATTTCCCAGGTTTTCCTCACTGGTTGTCCTAGTTATTTAAGAAAAAAGACCTTCTATATGTTAGGTATTGTTAAAATAAGTCACGATTTCGTTTATTTTGGTGGATGGGTGTAGTTTGGGTTATAGAGTATACAGATTGACCTTACTTCAGATGTGCATCTCTCAAAAGACTGCTAGCTCAATTTTGTCATTTTCACTTCCTGGACTTCAGAGGTAAATTGGAAGGGAAAAAGAACTAGCCGATAACAGTTTTTTGTGTTTTTTAAAAAATATAAATATTTCATAATTCATTTATTGCACTTCAGTCGTTAGTATTGTCTACTCTGGCAAACTTCATTTTCCCTATTTTACTTAGGGCTAGTTCAAGGTCATTTCTCGAGCACATGGGAGCTGTCATTTCGATCAGCTGTCAGCTTTAGAGAGCGCGTTTCGCTAATACCACATATAAAGAAATTTCAGTCACAGTACACGAAAGCAGCATTGAGGTATGCCAACATTCTCTCCTTTGTGCTTGTCGCAAATGCAAACAACTTCCCCTTATATATCTCCTGCTTTCATAAGTACGTAATAATTGTAGAGCGGAACCTACATTCGCAACTTCTCGGTAAATGTTTGTACGTAAATAGCTGAGGTGGTCCTAATGGCAGCTCTAAGCATATATTTGAGGTATGATCTATAGGACTGACCGAAAAGTTACGAATGACGCCGGCCTAGTACGAGACTCCGTGAGATCTCCGCCATACGAGGGTATCATTGGCAACTTCTCTATCAATCCTACAGATCATACCGGGAATGTATGCCTATAGCTGCCATTAGCTGCCATTCGGATCACCTCGGTTATTTACGGCACAAGGATTAACCGAGAAGTTGCTAATGCATTGAACTATTTTTACCGTCAATCCTACGACCAATCCAATCGTTGAAATAGCCGCGGTGGTTCGAATTGATTGAGTCAGCATTTTGTTAAGATTTTGTTTGAAGTTTTTCATTTACATTTATTTTCTAAACCCCTGAAGGGATTCTCATCATACCTGGCTTGTATCATTATGAAGCTGCGACAATTCATTCTGTGACACATTCATTTGCCCTTTGACCTTGGTCAAACTGCGTTAAGGAGTTTTGGAAAGTTTATCATTGGCTTATATTTCGTATATCTTTTGATGGATTCTGTTCATACATAGGTTGAATCATTACGAAGCGATTACATTTCATTCTGCGGCGTAGGCGTTCACTCTTTTGACCTTGTGGTCAAGGTCACGGTAATAGAACATTTGCGCAAGGGTTTTGGTTACATTTTTTTCGTTTGCTTATATTTCCTACATTTCTTAATGTATGCTGAGATATTCATTCTGCACCATACTCGCTCATCCTTTTAACATAGAAATCAAAGTCACACGTTTGAAAGCTCTTCTTCTATTGTGGGCTCAACATGCATGCCTTAGTTTTTTGTGTTTTTTTTTAGTTTTAGGAACATGGGTTAACCTTCCATCCAATCAGCGACTTTTCCATATTTTTGGTAAGATACGCGTTGAGCGTTACAATCGTTTGTCTATACCTTTACCAGACCCTCATATATCTATACCTTAACGAGACCCACGTATGTCTATACCTTTACCAGACCCTCTTATGTCTAAACTTTTACCAGACCCTCATATGTCTATACCTTTACCAGACATTCGTATATATATATATACCTTTACCAGACCCACGTATGTCTATACCTTTACCAGACCCTCGTAAGTCTATACCTTTACGAGACCCTCGTATGTCTATACCTTTACCAGACAATCGTATGTCTATACCTTTACCAGACAATCGTATGTCTATACCTGTACCAGACAATCGTATGTCTATAGCTTTAACAGACAATCGTATGTCTATACCTTTACCTGACAATCGTTTGTCTATACCTTTACCAGACCCTCGTATGTCTATACTTTTACCAGACCCTCGTATGTCATAGATCTTACTAAGCCACTCAAGAGGTCTGGTTGATAGAGACTAGCCAGAAGTTACGTGATTCTAAAACTGATAACGTAATACAATTAGGGTAAATACTAAACTGAATGAATAAAGGGTTCAAACATAATTTTGTAGCAGAACGTTTCTTTCCTGATGTCTTGTATTATATTATTATACAACAGTTCTGTCTGAAAATAAAAGCAGGGTTGCAGTATATACCTTCCTAATAAATCGAGCTCCACTGAAGCACAAAATGAGGCTTAAATAGAAAAATGACTTAATATACGTGGCTATTTCCTTTTATAAAAGGTAAAACGGCTCGAGTGTGAGTTTTATTAATTGTATATGTGTAATCTCTTCATAATAGAATTTTGTGCACAAACTTTGGGATTATGTTGCATGAAAGGTATATAAACTGATTTTCACTTTCAACCGAAATATAAGCAATGCCAGCGTTAACACTAGTTTTGGAAACAAGTGCTTTCCAAAAAATGTCTTCCGCATAATTTTTCTTCTAATTACGTGGTTAAACAAATCTTTACGTTTATTTTACTACCTTGTTTGAATTTTGTTGTTGTTGTTGTTGTTGTTGTTGTTTTTATTTTTTTGTTATTTTTTGTTGTTGTTTTTTTTTTTCGTTTCAAAGAGTGTTTATAAAAGCGGGAAATGATAAATGAGTCAAAACAAAAAATCTTTCTAAAACTTAGAAACAGGCACAGAATCAATCCTTTATTTGCACATATGAGGCATAATGGCTGACCGGTGAGATTTTACAACAAGACAGTACTACATACTGTTTTGATATAAACTATTTGCAAACAGAATAATAATAATATCAGAGGCAGTGAAGATTCAAGGCTTTAATTAGCTCACTATGTATTAATTCCTCTTTAAACGAAATGAGTGGTTTCTTAAACTTCTTCTTCTTCTTCTTCTCTCTCTCTCTCTCTCTCTCTCTCTCTCTCTCTCTCTCTCTCTCTCTCTCTCTCTCTCTCTCTCTCTCTCTCTCTCTCTCTCTCTCTCTGTACATTAATATAAAGGTAAATGTATATTTGTGATCATCTAAAGCACAGTATACCCTACACAAAATTTAAGTTTTCTACGTTCAAGATAACATGAGTTTGATAAATTACATAAATAAGATCTTTCCAAAAATATCAGCACTGAATGTCAACAATGCTTCCACTGACGAAATCATAATTTCTTTTAAAGGGAGACAATTCGCTCTCGATTGCTCATGCAAATCAGGATGCCACACGACAGAGTGGTACCGAGAAATACAGCCCTTGTGGGTAATCGGAATAAATTCGGCCTTTTCTGTAAATAACGGACAAAAATAACATGGATACACTGCGGAGGCTGCAATTGGGAAAACATGTACCGTTTTGCCAAAAAGATGATGTGACATCTTGCACAAGCATAGCGCGTTTATCGCGACTATCTTTGACTAAGTCAGTTTAGTTTTTCTTGACCCAAACATTTGTTGTATCAGTCTAAGTTTTAGCTCTTAGAAAACCGGTAAAACTACAGTCGTTCTAGTAAATGGTAATAAAGATAATGTATACTAGTTGTGATCAGTAAAGCTGACCAAATAGTGAATGTTATGAGATTTCGAAATGCCTTTGTGACGGGCTGCTCTGCGGTCAGCAAGTCATATTAAGACGTTTGTGTTTGACAAGTGGAAGCTAGTAACTCTATTAGATTTGGGCATATGGTTAGTAAGTTTGACTCGTTTTAGTTAGTGTTACGGGACCAAAGAGCAAGTAACTGTAACTAGTTTTGTCATTCAAACGACTTGGTACCTAGTCAATTTAACTTTGAGTCAAGTAAACCTATGTACAGTCAAATTAACTAGTTTTAATTGACTATCACTTTTATTAGTGGTGTGATTGTGAACGACAAACCTCTTTCCCGTTTTAATTGCAATCTTAGCTGACATTTTAATGACAGAAAAACACAAGGATTTTCTATTTGCTCGTGAGTGACGATCGCTGATTTTTCGACTCCATTATATTATTTTATTAGCTAATGATTACATCAATATCCCTTGACTTATTTTTGCAAAATTTTAATATTTCCCGATTTCTTCTATCCAATTGAATCTTAGAGAAAATTTCAAGGATGGGGACTGCGGAATACAGCTATTGCATGGCACACACCACTTGTTTATACATTTATCCATCAATAACATATACTCTTGAGAGACCATAAGCAAGTTAATATAAACAAGGCGTTTTTACATAGAAAAGGACAAAGAATGTGTAGCTAACAGCAGACGACATTTTTTTATTCCACTCTCTGACATTTTACATTGCTATTTTACTCACTTAAATGGTTTTGCATAAAACCATACTTCGGACCTGCAACGGTGAAAACGTAAAAGACACAAGCTCTAAGAAAAGTTCGTAATTGTATTGAACACATAAAAGTGGAGACTATATTAGACACAAAAATAAGTTTTTCACATCTCACATCGTTTGATTCTGGTAAAATGATAACATTACAACTGTATTGCGGAAAATTTAGTGGATGCATGTTAAAGAATGGTTCAGTTGACGACATCAATTCTCTCAAATGCAGAAGTCTCGCCTCCAATGGGTCGAGCAAGTCTCGGTTCCGGGCGACAGACAGTTATGGGAGATCTGGTCCGGTCATTTTCTGCACAGGAAGTACTTTTAGACGATTCAGAAAGAGGAATTATAGGTAATCGCATCAGCAGTGATCTTGAATTTTGCAGAAATGCCAGTCTCTGTTGACGTCTCCATTTTGCTCTTCTGTTTGAAAACCAAACCTAAAAAAGAATATTATACAGTAGGTAATACAGGCGGACACTTATCAAGAATATTGCAGAGTAAATGTTCAAGACGGGTGTGTCAGATTTTTTATTTATTTTAAACTCTGTTCAAATTTTTTGCAAAAACAACTCTTTTCTCCTAATTCCACAACCTAAATAGTTAAAATGTCAATCAATTACAATAAAATCGAAGGCTGTTTGATATACATTTTATTTATATTTTGGTTTCAGATAGCATATTCAGGTAGCATACACAATATGGAGGTAAAAATATGCTTTTCATGCTTGTTTGGAGCCGTAGAATATTGGAAAAAGAAAAATAACTTAGCTCCCAAGTGCCTCACCCGTGGTTTGCCTACGTTTTCCAGTATGAAATGATTGTGTTACATCTTCGTCGTTGACAAGAAATTCAGTTTGCCGTTCAGAAACAGTGTCTAAGGCAAACCGGGAAGCAACAACAACAAAAAGAAAAGTTTTGCAAAATAACGCTGATGGACTAAATTTGATTCATATTCATACAGTCAATTCTTTTATTCGAGTAATGTACGTGGTAGTAAAGAGCAGTGCGGTGTGGTTTTCTATGGTATTGTGTAGCATTAAGTTGTCAATTGCCACTTTGTGGAGTACAATGCGATAGAGTGTGGTGTGGGTTTCCATGGTATTGTGTAGCATTAAGTTGTCAATTGCCACTTTGTGGAGTACAATGCGATAGAGTGTGGTGTGGGTTTCAATGGTATTGTGTAGCATTAAGTTGTCAATTGCCACTTTGTGGAGTACAATGCGATAGAGTGTGGTGTGGGTTTCCATGGCGTAGCGTCAAGGTGTCAGTTGTGGTGCAGTACAATAGAGCTCACCTGAACTCTGGCCTCTGATAATAACGTCTTGCTGGCGAGCTCCTCGCGTATGTTGACGCCAGGGTAGTGGTTGTGCTCGAACTCGTGTTCCAGTGCCTCAAGCTGATCCTGTGTGAACGTGGTCCTATTCCTGCGCATTTTGGGCACGTCTTCTGTCGTGCTGGAGGGTGGGATTAGCACAGGTGTTGAGGAGACTAAAACAAAGAAGCATATTTAAATAATTATAAAAGTATCTGTCTATCTATCTAATTACCTACCTACCTACCTACCTACCTACCTATCTATCTATCTATCTATCTATCTATCTATCTATCTATCTATCTATCTATCTATCTATCTATCTATCTATCTATCTTCTCATCCGTATGTTTACTCGGATACATGCATACATATATAAATCAACAAACAGGATAGACCAAAGAAACAAAAGAGCAAATATACAAAGCAATCAGATTGATAGATAGACAGACAGACAGACAGTCAAACAGAAATATAGAAAGACGGACAGACAGATAAGTAAGCAAGAAAGTAAATTTAAAGCTGAACAAGAATAGGAATTTTTTTTTAAAATCCAGACAATAAACGATCGCATGGGGAAATATATTATACATGATGTCATATCAACGGTTCAGAAGGGGCATAGTTTTATATAATATTGACCTCTGTGGACTTCTGGCTTTATGTTTTCTCTCGTCTCTCTCAGCTTCCCAGCAGTTTCCTCACTTCGAAGTCTGTCTAATGTAGGTGTCAAGTACCATAGGGGTGGATAGAGGGATAGCATTGACCCAGAAGCAATTTTGGAATATTCTGCGGCTGCTTTCTCCGCAGCTCTATTACGTAATATACGGTTTATGGAACTGACGCTAGGCACGTTGCTATTATTACAAACTCCTGAAAGAGAAAACAAATTAATAAATCAATGAATGCGACAAATTCACCTGCAATTATTATATTGCAAATGTGTTTTCAATTGCCATTACCATTTTTAAAGTGGCAAAATGTATGGAGTTAGCGTAGGTTCCTATATTAACTGACACCACACGGTGGCACCTACAATGGTTCGAGAGGCATTGCGGCATCTACGTTTTACTCTGCAGTGGAAACGTTGTTAACTGAATATCTTCAATAACTTTAGTAAAATTGATGTGCGGTGTGACCTTTTGTTTGTCAAAAATTAGTTCCTTGGTCTTTTAGCCATACTAGTCTTCTCATTCTTTAAGTTTTGGAAGAAAAGAAAAAACAAAAAAAACAAAAAAAAACAGCGTTAATTATCAGAAAGCACAAAATGAAAAATAGAAACGAAAAGTTTTCCATCTAGGACATTAAGGTAGATGACACCATGTACGTAAGAGTTCGCTTCGCAAAAAAAATTGTTTGATTAAAAGTTTCATCTGTTTTTTTTTTTTTTTTTTTTTTTTTTTTTTTTTTTTTTTTTGTTTTTTTTTTTTTTTGGGGGGGGGGTGTTTTTTAAGCGAATTATCGCATACCTTCAGCTAACAATTTGTCTCGAATTTCCCAAGCGAAAATTGTTGGATTTTCTATCTTGTAGTCCTCAATTTTTGCTACGACACTAGGTGTCGCCACTTTCGGTTTGCTTCCACCAATTGAACTCCGTCTATGCTGCATCACAGGATCGTATAATTTACCTACGAAATGAACAGAATTGTCAGATTTTAAACATACAGTAGACCACAATTTTGTCACATTCAAGTGACAAATTGGACCAAGAATTTCAGTTTTCTCCGGCCTCGGTGTCAATTTCACACTATAGCCTGTGATTTCATTGGTACATGATCCCGATATGATTAACTTTATCGACAACTCTCGATCAAATACAGCCCATAAGTAATCCTAGTGGTAGACTACCGACCAATCATATCGTTAGCCACATGCTAATCATTGCGTAAAGACTCCTGTGCTGGTTCTTATGTCGGAACCCAGACAATAAGGAACTGGAGACCAGGGTAGTTTTCACTCCATAGCAAATACAAGTTCATAATTATTTTTTTTACGTGTCCTTATTTCTACCAGGTTGGGCGTCATTTTAAGCATATAATTACCGTTGATTTTAAAGGATGCATGCAGTTGTTTGTTTTTTTTACAAGGCAATCTAAGATTTTAAAGAATTATATAAGGAATATTGTTAACAGATCAATTGGCGAATCTGCAAACGCCACCTATCTAACAAGAGCTGTTTGTTAATTGTTGTTAATTCGAAATTTCCATAGCTGGCCAATCTTGTCACGAGCAACGTGTAACCTTTGTACCAAGCTTGCCTGACTAGGTGCCCAATGGTTAGACACCTAAACAGTTTTCACTATATAACATGTATAAATTCATTGTTTAAAAGCTTCTTTTTTATACGAATTGCGTGAACATTTTTATATTTGGTGGAAATATCTCTCGAATTAAATGGTAATATTTATAATATTTTCAAAAGAAAAAGGTTTTTTTTGTATTTTTTTTCCAAAATGCGATGCTATATAAGGTAAAGTAGACATGACTATCAGTTCTAGCGATTCGTCCGTTTTACAGTATTGACGTAATCAAAGTGAGAAATAGTAAAGTTTAATTAGATAAATTCAATTAAAGTACAAACCCCATAAGATATCAGCACCGACGTTGCCAGAAATAGAACAGTGGGGACTGCATAACTGATTGTGCGAGTAGGGCAGACACGACATCGTCGTGAAATGCGACTGTGCTACGTCCAGAAACCGGGGTGGATGATTAACGCTTCTTACGTAGTTCATTTGTCAACGTTATCCAGCTTTCTCTGTAATAAAAATAATAACAATAATAAAGAAGAAGAAGAAGGAGAAGATTAGAAGAAGATGATGATGATCTTGATGATAATGATGGCATCTCTGCCACTATTGCAACCATAACTGATGACAATAATACTACTACTACTACTACTAGTACTACTACTACTACTACTACTACTACTACTACTACTACTACTACTAATAATAATAATAATAATAGTAATAATAATAATAATAAAAATAATAATAATAAGAAGAAGAAGAAGAAGAAGAAGGATAATGGGATGAAGGAAGAAGATGTTGCTGATGAGGACAATGACTACGGCGATGGCAGCGATAATGATGATGATGACGACGAAGACGATGATGATGTGATGATGACTGTGATGAATTCTAAATCACACTTGGAATCTGTAATTTATGCTTCTAACCCTGGAGCACACAACGTATGGTAGATGCAAGTGTCATTTACACTGTACTTAATGATGCGTGTATACCTGTCGTCTCCAATCCACACAATTCCGTTATCTCGGTTCGATCTCTTCCACAGTTTGTCGCGTCAGATTTTGTCCGTGGACGAAAATGTGACAACCAGTATTTGCGGCATGGAGACGAACTTTGCGGTTGATCACATTTTATTTTTTCCATATTTTGCCGAAGACAGTAACATGTAAGATAAAGAGATCAAACTAAATAAAAAAAATGAAGAAAGAAAGAAAGAAGAAATAAATTCTGCAATTACATGATTCTTCAGCAGACCAGACACATCAAACAGCGTATAAGCAAGTGTCATAGTTTTCCCGGAATTATTTTGGATTGGCATGCATGCCATTTTCTTTTTTTTTCCCCCTAATATCGGTGGTTTTCTACTGTTTTTATTCTTTTTTTTTTTTCTCTACCTCAGAGACTACATTATGCCGACATTTGAGCGATAGAGAGCTCATTCTATAACTCTGCAATTGAAAGTACCAATGTCACATAGAATTAGGTTGATTACTTGAACGAATTTCTCAGCATTATACGGGTTTTTGTTTTAGTTGCGGATCTACGTACGGATAATCCAGAAGTGCAGAATTTTTATGTTCAAAGTTACATTGTTGAACTTATCTATCAAATTGTTTACATTACATCTTTGCTTCAAAATATGTTTTTATTGCAAGCTGATGGATGAGTTACGGAAATACCACGAAAATGATATTTTCCTAGAATTCTGTCATGCTATTTTTTGCAGCTTTATTGATTGATTTCATTTAAAAAGGGAAAAAAATCAGTAAGCACCTGTAACGTCATATATTCAACGCTTATATTATTATTATTATTATTATTATTATTATTATTATTATTATTATTATTATTATTTACAATCTAAATATTTTCATTAATTGTTCTTGTGTTGTGTGCTCGTGAAGGGGCATATATAAGCCCAGCCTTTGGCCCGATCCCGAGTCTCTAAAAATAAATAAAGAAAGAAAGAAAGAAAGAAAGAAATAAAGAAAGAAAGAAAGAAAGAAATAAAGAAAGAAATAAAGAAAGAAATAAAGAAAGAAAGAAAGAAAGAAATAAAAATAAATGCCTGGTGTCTTCATTTGCATATGGTTGTCAAAGCCCATCCAACGTTTTTTTTTTTTTTATTAAAAACCCACGTTCTCGTCAATTTAAATCAACATATCTTGACGGAATTTTCATTCCAGAGTAATGGTTGTGGCTTTCATATAACAAATATTAACTAATATTTAAAACAAACAAACAAATAATTAGATAAATAAAAAAAATAAAAAATAAAAAAAAATAAACAAACGAGCGAGAGAACAATAAATGAATTATTTAAATTAAAATTAAGAAGGAACGCAAACAAGTTAGGAGATAATGAAGAAGTAAGAACAAATTAATAATTCTTAGATAAACCCATTTACTACCCCTTTCATTTCTACTACAAATCAACATATCGGAATCGAATTACTTATTTACAGTAATAAAAAAATAAATAAAAAAACAACTGTTGGTAGCCATGGCTTTTAAAACCCCAAATCTGTGATTTTTTATTGTGTGTGTATATATATATATATATATATATATATATATATATATATATATACCTATGCGATGATGAAATTTCATATATTATAATTCTAGATAATTATTACAATATTTGTTGCTTTTTATTTTTCTGAATTTTTGTTTTATTGATATATTGGATTATCATAAGCCATCTTAAAAAAACCCCATGTATCCGCAGAGATACGTCAGAGTCGCAAATGTTACGAGAAACATACTTATAGATATGGGAGAAAACAGTAAGAAAAAATGAAATGAAAGGACGAGTAAATGAATTAAAGAAAAAATCGGAGATTCTACTCACTCTATACCAATTAGTGAACTATAGTATCTGGGTAATAGCGAGATCCCAACCTTTGTAATACGATTTTTTTTAATATATTTTTTTTTATTCGTGTTGTTAATTAATATTATTGAAGTAATTCTGAGACGTATTGAATTATTTCTTATTTTATTTACTTTTCTTTTATAGGCGATCAAAATGATTTTAGAAGTAACTGTACATTAGTGTCTAGCACATGTTCAAATGCTCCATTTCTGGAGGGAATCAGAGAAACTGAGCGTATAAATTTTAATTCGAAAACTCAGTATGTTCAATTTAGAAAAAGTCAGTTTAATGTCAGATTTATCATCTATGTTAAAAATCTTGATATTACCGTGTCATGGAATATTTATAAATAGTATTCTCAAATAAAAATAATTTTCTAGATTAACCAATTACCTTAGATATTCACTGGATTTGCAGCAATTACCTTAGATATTCACTGGATTTACAGCAATTACCTTAGATATTCACTGGATTTACAGCAATTACCTTAGATATTCACTGGATTTACAGCAATTACCTTAGATATTCACTGGATTTACAGCAATTACCTTAGATATTCACTGGATTTGCGGCAATTACCTTAGATATTCACGGGGTTTACAGCAGTTTTAAATCTTTTATAACGAGAGTTACTTTTAAAACAATATGGTTTAACCGGTTAATAAAATTTCCTATTGTGTCGAGAAATAAATTGTTTGCCAAAAAATCTGTTTAAAACACGAAGATACATAAGTGCGTAAGTAGAAGTATATTGTTGTAAGTTTTACAACTTATAGACGAATAATAAATAAGACAAATGCGAAAAACGCACAGCAGGTAAATGTATAGATTAGGATACGTGTATGTAGAATAACTGTATCCATAAATGTATATGTATGTAGGATTAAAGGAAAAAATAGCAATTTACATGGTTGGGATTTCCACGTTGTATTCATATTCTCATCTCAAAAGCATCATAAAGATACATTCCTAGTATTACCTGGGTATCTTAATTTGTTCCTGCTTTGTATGTGTGCACATATTAAAAATAAGTTTGTTTAAACATATTTTATTGCCAAATTAAAGAAGCAATTGAGGTTCGGCGACAAGTTCTAGAACTTAGGTACAGCACTTCCCAACATAAAAAGCCCATAACATAATACATGAAGCAGAGAGAGAGAGAGAGAGAGAGAGAGAGAGAGAGAGAGAGAGAGAGGACCACTAGTGAAATACGTGAATATATGTGATAATAATAATAATAATAATAATAATAATAATAATAATAATAATAATAATAATAATAATAATTACATAGGTATGATAAAGAATCGCTTACCTACATATGAAAAAAATCAAATATATATTGTCCGGTTTCTTTAATAATAATAAAACACATTACAATTTATATCATTCAATAGTTAAGATTACCCTTGAAGTAGCAAGTAGGAGGTTAAGATTTAGGCAAAAGTAGGAGATTAAGATTTAGGCAAAAGTAGGAGATTAAGATTTAGGCAAAAGTAGGTGATTAAGATTTAGGCAAAAGTAGGTGATTAAGATTTAAGCAAGAGTAGGTGATTAAGATTCTGGCAAAAGTGAGTGATTCAGATTTGGAAATAAGATACTGCATATTCTCAAATGGGCTCTAAACAATAAGGAGATGTAGCTTCCGTTGCCTCTCCACAATTACATCAGGATTATTTAATTACATGATTAATAAAAAGGTAATTATTTAGAGCGCTACATTTATTTCTAATTCTTGCATTGAGGTTATCATATTTCCTCCCACCATATGTATAGTATTTGGTTCGGCTCAAATTTTACATGAATTTTTAAGTCGTCTGAATTTACGAATTGATGGTGAAAGTCTTACATTTTATAGAAGGTTATTCCACAAAGTAAGGGTTGAATTGATAAGTGACTTCCTTGATATTTCTAATATAAAATTTGGAATTTCGCAATTAAATCTGTTTCTCTAACTTTTTAGATCGACAGTGAGAGGTGGTAATCAGTAATAAAGATAAACTGGGCATTTAACATTGATATCTTCACGTAAAACAAATGATCCATCTTAGCACACTTCATTATAATATTTTTGAGAGATAACAATATAATTTCAATATATTTTTAACAAAATTCTGAATTTAAGCTTTTTACTTACCTTGTTCCTTGTGTGTTTGCCTGTCTATTTGACTAAGTTATATGCGTATTTCTGGGACTGACTGGTAAGCAAATGATTGCTACATTTAATCAGAAACCAATTTATATTCTTATTTACTGACACAATCCTTTGATTTTCACCTCACTTTATATAATTATGATAAATCAATGATAATTATAATTTTCGTATTATTATGGCAATATTCAACAAAATATGGACCTACCTGAGCTAATTAGAATAAATGATTGTGAAATTTACATCAAAAAGACCGCCCCGCATAGACATACATGTAACGCTATTCGTTGATGTACTTCAAACGTCAATGCCGCTAGGATGCTGGAGGCAGAATCTGGACTTGGTTCATTGTTTGATTGGCCGACATTTATACGTAAATAGATTGTATGTCTCCAAATACTGAACCAGATACAGTTCTGTTTACACACACACACACACACACACACACACACACACACACACACACGCTTTAATTACATGCTTTCGGGACTATAATTGTAAAGTGTATGAAGTGCAACCTATTCCACTTCTTATGAAAGTTTTGGGTCACATACTCGGAAGTCAAACTAATTCCAATCTTGAAAATTATAATTCAATCTTAAACTATACGTAGTACTTGAAAAAGCAACGATAATAAAATCTCAACGTCCCCTTAAATTACCCATCATGTTGATTAAAAATATATGAAATTACAATTTGTTTTTACTTAGCTCTTATATAGTACTACTATTCTACGAATCATTAGATCTCCGGATACGAGCTATGATGTTCAAGACAATGGGTGTCTTTAAACAGAAGAGTACGGTATAGCTATGAACCGATAACTCTAATTTGTACTATACATTCAGTTTTGATGAGGCGCGTGACGCCCAGAAACGTTCCTAACGTAAATTGGCTTGCTGAGAGTAATTAGTTTTTCCGTTAAATTTATCCCAGCATACTTTGCGCATCATTTTATTAGAAAATAAATTGCTCAAATACAGAAATATGTAAATATAATAGAAACCCTCAAGGCGAGAAAGCCAAAGCGATGCCGTTATCAGTGGCCTTTTTGAAACGATAAATTTTCAACAAATTAAAAGAGACAATATTTTCTTCCACATACTACAATGCGATGTTCGGCAATTCCTCAAAAAAAAACAAAAAAACAAACAAACAAAAAAATAAAAAAAGAAGAAGATAAAAGAAAAGGAGAAGTTTATAATGGTGTGAGCGAAAACTGTACTAAGAGATATTAAGGCAAACATCCCAATTTTACCTAATATGTTTAATTGAAAACTTATCCCATTATTAAGATTTTAGATTAACCTGCTTGTGATACTTCGTAACCATGATAAAATCTTCTCAGAGGCAGAAATAGTAGACAGGATGAAAAGGACTCTTCGTGTACAATTGTACACCGGGTATCTTTTTATACTTGTACAATTGTACACCTGGGTATCTTTTTATACTTGAACAATTGTACACCTGGGTATCTTTTTATACTTGAACAATTGTACACCTATATATCTTTTATACTTGAACAATTGTACACCTATATATCTTTTATACTTGAACAATTGTACACCTGGATATCTTTTTATACTTGTACAACTGTACACCTGGGTATTTTTTTATACTTGTACAATTGTACACCTGGGTATTTTTTATACTTGTACAATTGTACACCTGGGTATTTTTTTATACTTGTACAATTGTACACCTGGGTATCTTTTTATACTTGTACAATTGTACACCTGGGTATTTTTTTATACTTGTACAATTGTACACCTGGGTATCTTTTTATACTTACACAATTGTACACCTGGGTATTTTTTTATACTTGTACAATTGTACACCTGGGTATCTTTTTATACTTGTACAATTGTACACCTGGGTATTTTTTTATACTTGTACAATTGTACACCTGGGTATTTTTTTATACTTGTACAATTGTACACCTGGGTATCTTTTTATACTTGTACAATTGTACACCTGGGTATTTTTTTATACTTGTACAATTGTACACCTGGGTATCTTTTTATACTTGTACAATTGTACACCTGGGTATCTTTTTATACTTGTACAATTGTACACCTGGGTATCTTTTTATACTTGTACAATTGTACACCTGGGTATTTTTTATACTTGTACAATTGTACACCTGGGTATCTTTTTATACTTGTACAATTGTACACCTGGGTATCTTTTTAAAAAGAAGAGTTGAGTGAATTCGTAACTACCGAATATACTCGCGTATAAACCAAATCCAAATGCAAACAACATAGACCCTGATCTGCCGCCGCATAATGCGCCGGCAGGGTCTATCTTGTTTGTTCTACTGATTAGTCCTTACAAACTGCATAGACCCAGATCTGCCGGCGCATTAGGCGACGGCAGATCTGGGTCTATGCAGTTTGCAGTTGGTGAAGGTTTATACTCGAATATAGACAGTTGGCTCTTTTTATGAAGAAAAAGAAAGCAAAATAGTATGACTTTTTTATTAATACTTGATGACTGCTGAACGTCGAAAGGAGAAATATATTCGAAAATCTCATTTTAAGAAAATTATTTGAAACATTAAGTGACACGGGGGCCAGGAGCACACCTCTGTTCAACTTCCTTACTTACTTGAATATAATATAGCCTAACAGAACATGCTTCATACAGCATCAAATTATTATTTACACAGATTTAGTTACTCCTGTTAGTTTACATCTGCGAATCAAAGAGTGTCCACTATTTTCCGTCCACTGCAGATTATGTTAAAGTTTTGAAAAAAATTTATCAACTCCAACCAGTTCAACGCTATGCACGTATAAAACCACTTCCTTGTTCATTCTCTTTCACTCTTTATAACTGATGTTAAATCTAAATGCTTGGCGAATTGAACAAGGACTTAACCGCATTAAGTTTTCTTTTTCGTCTTCGAGCTGAAAAAATGATACTTTTACGACTGCATCCAAGGTAACGGAAACGGTGACTATGTATAGCACGTCACCCATATTTGTTATTGTATTTTATTTTATTTTTGTTTTTTCTTCATAATTTTTAGATGTTGGTGTATCTGATATTGTCCACGTTACAGCGTCCTAAAAATTCGTTGCAAAAGAGCAATAATTTAGCAATAATCTGCACTTACCAGGGATTTTCACAGCATCATTCAATTACTTTACAAGAAACTATTCATAGAAAATCAATCAATCAACTAATCATTGACTGCAGGAAGGCGAGCATAGGACATAAAAATCTATTTGAGCAACGCAATAGATCTTAGGTTTCACCATTAGTGCAGGCCACTCGACTTTAACTTTTTTGTTTCTTTTCTTTTTTGTTGTTTGTTTGTTTGTGGGGTTTTTTCCTACTAATTTCAGCCTAGTATATAGTAATTCGAATTTGATCAGTAAGTCATCTAGTGTATGAGCTACAGCTAGGAAAAATGGAATTACGAGTTGTCGAAAACAAAGACGGGACAAAAAGTTATATACAAGCTGGAGGACATAGAATGAAGATATACAAATAGTTGCAAGAAATACAAAGAATAGATGCTGAAAAAATAAATATTACCCAGCTAATAATATCCTTAAGATGAAAATATGGCTATAATCTGATTAAAATAAGATTGTAACAGTCCTAAGAGGAGATCTGATGGACACCGATAAGAGATCATGTTCTGTTGACATTGCAGTTCACCAATCAAATCACAGCTTTTAAATTTCTGAAAGTGACACAGGTCATTCGGAACATATCGGTACTGACGATAACTCTCCCTAGCACGAAATGCAAGGCTTTATCTGAGAGTCTACTTAAAATACGCAGACTGGGAATTTCAAAGGTCACCACAACATGAACTTTTATCGGTGTCTGCCAGATCTCCACGTAGGACTGTGGAGATCTGATTTGAATCCGACTGATACAGGTAAATCTTTAATACTGGAGTCGTTCCATTGGGTTACAATTTGTCGATCAAAGGGTCGTCATTACATTTACATTTCTCGCCCCGACCGTTTTCTAATATCAAAAAAGTTACTTATTTACAAAATAGAGTTATGATCATGCTTAAAAGGAAACATAAGAATCAATTTTATATATATATATATATATATATATATATATATATATATATATATATATATATATATATATATATATATATATATATTCCTCCATCTATCTACATGACTACCATATATGTATGTATGTATGTATGAATGTATGTATGTATGTATGCATGTATGAAAGCATGCATGCATGTATGTATGTATGTATGTATGTATGTATGTATGTATGTATGTATGTATGTATGTATGTATGTATGTATGTATGTATGTATGTATGTATGTATGTATCCATATGTGGATGTATGACTATATATAACATTTAATATTTTACAAAACATAATGTCTTTCTTTCTCTTCTTTGGTAGAAACGACCCATTAAATGACTGTAGTTAATATGTGTCCATTTCTTCTCTCTCTCTCTCTCTCTCTCGCTCCGATAAAATCATCCTATCGCACAATGTACTGCATGCAAGATATTATAAATGTCAGTTTAGAGAAGGAATTTCAACTGAAAAGAGGGAAGTAAGTCATCTCAATTTTGTTTTAAAACAGAAATGGATTAATTTTAATTCATAATATTTATTTATGTAGGAATGTAATCTGTAGACATTAACAACTTTGGTGGTGGTGGTGGTGGTGGTGTGTGTGTGTGTGTGGGGGGGCTCTACAACGTCTTATTTTCATTTAAAATACACTTAGTAAGCAAGTGAGAAATCGAAGCAAAATAAAGCTGTAATAGCCTGTTTAGAGAAAGAAAAAAAAATAAGATTATTTCTCGCTAGAAAATAAAAAAGTTATTGCAGAGAATCTTTATTCAAAATTTTCCGCCAAAATATCAACAATTATAATGCATGTAAAATATATATTGGTACATGAAAGTTTAGAAAGCGTTTAGAAAGCGTTTCTAATTTATTATTATGACACACGTTTGGCTAACTTCTTTGCACACATCTTGAATCTATCATTTTACAACCACTAAGACCATCTGAAAGTTGTTTTATAAAACGATTGATATAACGACATTGGACACGAGTCATTCCAACTCCTAATCATCAACCGTAAACTCATAACCGTTTTTAAAGTAATTAAAGTGGTCTATTAGAAATTTTATGGTGTCATGACAGACTGTTGACAGACTGTTTGAAAACAGAGCCGACTCACTGGTCGTATGTTTCAATTTAATAAAACATTTTATAATGGCAACGGTGCTTTTTTAAGTTCATTGTCAAATCGGTCGGCAATTGAGGGCTAGATGTGAGTGTTCCTAGTTCCTCTAAATTACAAATAGTAACTTATTGATACTTGTGTTTTTAAGTAATTAAACTTTTTTTGTAATAAAGTTTATGGTTTTGTAATCACTTTCGACACCAGACATTTTATCAAATGATCGATAAAACAATCACGTCAGCTTTTTGCCAATCACTCGAAGAGATGAACCAAGCAGGTGTTCACAATACAAATGAAAAGTATAAATGTTCGATTTGCATCAATTAATGAAACAACTTTAAGTTTGCTGAAACACATTCAGGATATTTTGTTTAATTGGATAATAATTAATACAGTGTATACCCTATGAAAAGAATCTTTTCAAAGAAAAAATCTGAGTGCTGTTGTGTACATTTTCGTCAATTCAAAATTTCACTTTTTTTGTCACCACTAGCATTAAATCAATCCTAAACTGGTCTATTAAATTACCTGTTCATTTGAAAATGTGATTTGCTTGGTATTATTATTATTTCCATTGGTGCTCTCTAGTGTGCTTTATTTGTTTCATAAATTATAAGTTATATCAAATTGTAGCCTAAAATTTATTTATAATATTTTTAACCTTGATTTTTAAAAGTATATGACTATAACATTTTGAGAATGCTATGGCAGGATGAACGACACTATCCGAGTAAACCAAATATCGTCACGTATTGGAAACAGGCCAAGAATATGAAAATAATCGATAATCCAAAAGCCTTTTCTTCAAGGAATCGCAATAATTTGTCAGATAACTACAAAACTTTTCCTTTGAAAATAGCACGTGAACTTAAAAAAAAGACAACAGCAACAACAAAATTTGCTTTCGTCTAGTAGAAAAATGATCGCATTGTTGACCAATATTTTAACACTCAGCGAGTTCTTCCACTATTATATGGACGGAGTTTCGACCTGAGACTGTCCAAAAATTCGAAGTTCGGCCGTTTTCACGAAATGGCATTCGAGGAAATGTCTAGGGTTTCGTAGAGAAAAGGAAGAATTTGTATTATATTCCTGCTTGTCTTATCGCTTGTGATTAGTTAGGATGTGATTGGACGCTGTGACCAGAAAATTATTTCACCTTTACTTTTATTGTTTAGGTGAGTTAGTGACCTTGGTCAAAAGGAAAAGAACGGGTTTAGTTAGATTTCAGCTGAAATAAGATCACCAAAAAATGAAAATGGTGAATTATGCCAAACTATATTTCTAGTCAAAAGCGCTATAAAGTCACCACATATCATCTCATATTCACTAATAAAACTCGTAGTCGTGTATATATATATATATATATATATATATATATATATATATATATATACATATATATATATATATATACATATATATATATATACATATATATATATATATATATATATATATATATATATATATATATATATATATATCGTCATGTAACGGAAACAGGCCCATATATAGTCCTGCTTGAAGCAAATTGTAACTCTCTATAACTTGTATCATTCTATATAAATTTATTTCATATAATCATGTATACAAACATATAATGTCGAATCCAGGGATAAGCGCTTTATTCTCTGTTTGGTATATAGGTGTCAATATAGGTGTCAATTTATAATTATAACTTCATGTATAATTCTTTCATTTCTAGTTAGAAATCCAGTGGGTTTGTACATAGAGCTGAACGTTTAATTCACTTACCTAGCGAGTGAATTTTCGTGCTCTTTACTTTCAACCTTGAATCATCCTTTTTTGGGGATGAGCGCATGGCCGCGTGTGTTAGAGGGCTAGAGCATGAAAACTAGGCGATAGGTGCCGTTGTTTGTGGCATGGGCTCGATTCCGGCTTGGAAATAATAATAAATCCCTAACCTGTACAATGTATAATTATATATCATAATCATCATTCAGGTGCCAAATCCTTCCACGACTTTGGCGATTATGGTCTTCCACTGTTCTCGGTTTCTAGCAGCGCCCAGCATTTCATTTGGCTTGATGTTCTACTCCTTGCTTATTCTGGTCACGAAGGTTTCTCTCGGTCTCTCCCTGCTTTTTTCCCGCTATTTTTCTGGCTACGATAATGTTCTCGGGTTCTTCTTCCCTCAGAACATGCTCCAAGCACAGCAGTTGCCTTTTCCTGATATTGTACTAAAATGTTCTTTTTGTTTTAGCTCTCAGAAGCACCTCTTCATTAGCTGTGTGGATGGTCCAATAAATCTTAAACATTCTTCCCAGGAACCACATTTCTGCCACTTGATACGTTTTTCCATAGTTGGTGAGATCGTCCAGCACTCAGATCCGTATGTTAAAATCGGAAGAACATAGCATTACAAAACTCTCATTCTTGTTTTCATGATTTGTTTCCTGTTGGTTAATATATTCTTCCTTTTTTGAAAAGCATTCTTTGCTATTCCAATTCTTCGCTTGATTTCATGATCCGTCTGTTGTTATCATGCTTATAAGGTAGTTTAACTTTTCTTCTTGCTTATTACACTGGTCTACAGCCAAAATGCTTCCGCAATAAATGTTGTCAAACTTTACTAATTCTGGGTCACTGAGAATGAAAATGATGCTTAGAATTGTTGATTGGCTCTAGTTTTAAAGATATGATACTGGGTCAGTATATAAGACCCTTGACTTGGGAATGGCGGACGATAAGTGAGTTATAAAGGGAAGGGATATCAATTTAAACCAGAAATGACTAAAATACATCTTTGACTGGATCTATGAATAAATATATGACTGTGTTTGGACAGTACTTGTTTTTTTAGGCAAAACAATGAATGATGGAATCTGAAGCTGGTATTGCGTCATACATGATATGAATTGCATCATGTTATTCCTATAAGTCATGGATGATGCAATCATAACTAAGCTTACACCACTCTGCTGAAGAAATTGCCCTATATCAGCTCTACAAATCATACAGTGTTGTGCTCTCTTATTTGTCAGTGTTTGATTTTGCAAAGCGACACATTTCTGTTTAGCCAAAGTGAGCAGAGATGCCTCGTACTTGTGTGAACAATGCAGATAACTTCTGCTATGTTTGTGGTGAAATGACTTTTGCATCACAAAAGCGCAGTATAACCACTATGGCTAAGAAAGCCTATCACCTTTATTTTGGCTGCAAAATTGGAGATCAGGACAAGAGGTGGGCCCCACACATATGCTGCAACACTTGTGCAACAAATCTTCGCCAGTGGTTGTACAGGAAAAGGAAATCTATGCCTTTTGCAGTGCCAATGATTTGGAGAGAGCCAACATATCATATCAGCAATTGTTACTTCTGCATGGTGCCTCCAGTTGGGAAAGGTGTGTCAAAGAAGAAAAAGTTGACTGTGCATTATCCAAACATTCCATCAGCTATACGCCCAGTACCCCACGGAGAAGGACTGCCGGTTCCTGATGCACCAGAATCATTCCCACTTGAGTCAGACGAGGAAGAGGATGAGGAAGAGGATGAAACTTCTACTCCTGAACGATCAATGTCACATGACCTATATTTTCTCCCATCTTCCTCTTCTGAACCACACCTCATAACACAAGGTGAACTGAATGACCGTGTCAGGGATTTGGAACTACCCAAGAGTAAGGCAGAGCTGTTGGGCTCCAGACTAGAGCAGTGGAATCTCATGGCAGGTGATGTTAGGGTTTCCATGTTCCGTGACCGTCAAAAGGATCTTGTCCCATTCTTCTTCATGGAAGGTGATCTTGTAGCCTGCAACAACATCGATGGTGTGATGGCAGCCCTCAACATAGTTCATGATCCAGATGAGTGGAGACTGTTCATTGATTCATCGAAGACGAGTCTTAAAGCTGTTTTGCTGCATAATGGCAGTGTTTTGCCATCAATTCCAGTTGGTCATGCAGTCCATATGAAGGAAACCTATGAAAACATGAAACAACTTTTGAGGTGCATAAACTATGACCAGCATCAGTGGCAGCTTTGTGGCGATTTCAAGGTTCTTGCTCTCTTGCTTTGTCTGCAGACTGGATACACAAAGTACTGCTGTTTTCTCTGCGAATGGGATAGTAGTGCGAGAGATTCCCACTACATCAAGAGAGATTGGCCACTCCGACAGTCATTGGAGCCTGGGATGAAAAGTGTTCAGCATCCACCATTTGTTGAATCAAGGAAGATTTTGCTACCACCCTTGCACATCAAGCTGGGTCTAATGAAGAACTTTGTCAAGGCCATGGACAAACCACAAGCAGCTTTCAAGTACCTCCGTGGAAAATTTCCAAGGTTAAGTGAAGCTAACATAAAAGAAGGTGTCTTTGTTGGTCCCCAGATTCGTGAACTTCTTCGAGATGATGCATTTCACCGTGCACTGCGTGGCAAGGAAAAGACGGCATGGAAAGCCTTCCAGTTAGTGGCAACAAATTTTCTCGGAAACAACAAGGCAGACAACTACAGGGAGTTGATGAAAAATCTCCTCAAGGCATACACAAGCCTTGGTTACAACATGTCACTAAAGATACATTTTGTGCACTCTCATCTAGATTTTTTTCCGCCGAACTGCGGAGCAGTGAGCGACGAGCACGGCGAACGATTTCACCAGGACATTGCAACAATGGAGAAACGCTATCAGGGCAAATGGAGCCCACCAATGCTTGCAGACTATTGCTGGACAGTGACAAGAGATGCTCCATTTAATGAATACAAAAGTCAAGCCAAGAAGCGCCGAGTAGACACTGAATAAGGACTAAACTATGTACTTATATATACATAATGTTTTTTTTTACTTTTGTTTCAATATATTTTTTATTTATATCACCCTTTTGCAGTTTTTTTAAAGTGTTACATAAACAGGACAGGTGAAATATTATCATGTAAAGCAACCATAAACACACGAAAAGACCTAGGTTTACAATTTATGATTAAAAGTGTACTTTGTACACAATATACATAGACGTAAAATGTAAAAACTTAAACATCTTGGAAACAGTAGCCAATCAGTTGTTTTAATTGTCATATTTGAATTCAGCACATCAAAATCCCTAATAAATAGCACACTTTATCTCTGAAGCAGACGACTTCGAACAAATTGTAGACCAGTGTTATCATTGCCGATACTAATTGTGCAATTTGGGACAATTTTCTTCTTTGTTATAACCATAAATATACGTAAATATACGTAAAGATTTTGTCTGATTTTGGTGGATTTTGTGATTTCCTAATTAGGATTAATCTCCTCTTCCAACATAATTATTGCACTTTCGCAAGGTTGATACTCCCCTTGTATTCCGACAGAGACGAATGCTACTCACCTAAATTTTTCAAGGTTCAGAAAAGGAGATGTGTGTGTGTGTGTGTGTGTGTGTGTGTGTGTGTGTGTGTGTGTGTGTGTGTGTGTGTGTGTGTGTGTGTGTGTGTGTGTGTGTGTGTGTGTAGCTTTGCTAGATTTTAGTTATTATTTGTTTGATTATGGGGAGTCGGTGTTGGGAAGATGTTTCTCGGCCCGAGTAATTAGCCAATTTCTGGGGGCGGACGTCGTGGTGTACAGTGTTCACGAGACTTTCTGACAGCATGGATTAGTTTCGTACAATGGACTCTCCCTGGTTTCTTGGCGTGGGGAATTGTCTGGATGTTTAGGCATGCGTGTTTAGTGGTTTGAGATGACAATGGTTCTTTGTGTTGGGTGTTTGGGTTTTGTCGTGTTTTGCATTGCATGGCGTGAAGTACTAATATGCGGCTACGAAAAGCTTACTGGTGAATCATGCAAATGTGAAACAAGAAAAAATATGCAAGTGTGAAATTAGAGTTTTGTTATGTGTGGTCATTAGGTTATTAGAGGAAAATTATTTGTAGTGTTTGCGCGTTTAAGAACCTTTCAGTTGACAACGACTGTTGTCTTGATGTCCTTGAAAATGATGGAAACATGGACTATCAAGCCACGCACACGCAAGTGTTTGATTCGCTCCGTAGAGAGACCCTTTGCATGTGTGTGTGTGTGTGTGTGTGTGAGTGTGTGTGTGTGTGTGTGTGTGTGTGTGTGTGTGTGTGTGTGTGTGTACAAAAGGTCACCTAGATACCTGTCACAAGGATAAACCGAGCATGGACTGGATCACTAAACAGTAAAATAGACTAAGTCCCGTTATCAAAGTAACAGGTTTATGTTCAAGACGACCGAAAGGGTGCGGGTTCGAAACCTACCATCGGATCAGCCTGGGTTGGATACCGTGGTGTGTCCTTTGGCGAGGCGCTTTACTTCAATGGCCTCGACCCTAAATAACATATTTGTGTTGCTTATGCCGTAAAACACCAAACCAAACCAAAGCTTTATTTACAAGAGAAACAAATGATAGATACAGACCTACTTTATCATGAGCAATTTCTACACAAAGAGATTCAGACGCGTCAAATTCTGATATGGTACGCCATTTAATCTATACAAGACATTTTCTACTTACGGCTTACGCATGCGCTAAAATATTGCTGCTCAAATGATACTCAGCTATGTGCACACAAACCCACTGGATTCAACTTTATGCACAAATCCACTGGATTAAGCTATACGTTTGCACAAACCCACTTTATTCAGCTACATAGATATATCCCTAAACCTACTGAATTTAGCTATATGCATAAATCGACTGGATATAGCAATATGCATAAAATATGTATAGCTGAGCATTGAAATCAGTGGGGTTTGTGCATATAGCTAAGTGTTAAATTCCGCTTTCCTAGCGATTGAGTTCTCGTGCATCTCAAGTCCTTACCTTCGCATAACCTGTCATGTCTCATGCATTGCGTGTGAGACACGCGCATTTTGTACAGAAATCACGCTCACACGCACATCCTTAATTTTCTCACGCATTCAAAACAAATATTTGGACTTGTGTTTTCAACATAATAAATCTTAAAAGTACAGTGAGTTTTGTTTTTATACACGTGTTTTCAATATATTTACCGTAAATTGTAGGTTCAGTAACAACAAATTATGTTAAATATTGTTGTTCAAAAACAAGCCAATAGAAGTATTAAATTGGTTCCTGATATAACTACAATGCGTTGGTTTCGGTCGGGGGGGGGGGGGGCTTCTGCCTCCTGACCCACCACCGGGGTTTCGCCCCATGTCCCCGAACAGGGAGCCGCCGCCCCCTTGACCACCATCTCACTCTTGACACTTAAGGACCCTTGACAGTTCTGCTTTTGACCTTGTTTGATCCTTCTTGGGGATGAGCGCATAGCCGAGTGGGTGAGGGCGCTGGTACACGAGAACTAGATGATAGATGCCATTACTAGCGGCACGGGTTCGTTTCTGTTTGAAACGAATTTGGTTACAGGCATTTGTTGTTAAAATTAGGTAATAGGTCGTGAAAGTAATCAAATAGAATGGGTAAATATTTTTCGATGGACATATGGGGACAGTGACTGCATGCTTTGCCCCACACCCCTTCTCTCTCTCTCTCTCTCTCTCTCTCTCTCTCTCTCTCTCTCTCTCTCTCTCTCTCTCTCTCTCTCTCTCTCTCTCTCTCTCTCATTTATATCCACGTGGTGTTGTTTCTTTATTGTGTTCCGATTGGATGTCATGCAATCAAATCCTGTACTTGCTTTAATATCGACTGATGACGATGCTGGTAATATTATCTATACAAGAGATCACTGTGAATACGTTTTTAATATGAATATAGATCGTGATAAGACGAGAGGCTTTTTGTACTTTCTTTAAGTCCTTGAAAAAAATGTCATATTCTTCTAAAGGGTGTTGTTGATTAATGATCGTAAACAAGAGCATACCTGCAGGTGACATTTAAGGAGGTAAAAAGTTCCTACGTGGTTTCTTTGTTATGAAAATTTTCTCACTTGCAATCTGATCACTAGTAGCGATTAAATAAAAAAAAAAAAGAACGACACTTTCAATTAAATTATTACACATAACGTAGGTATGGGCGTGTATTACGAACTTTGTAATAATATTTTAGTTTTCAATTTTTCTTTTATCTGATTGGCAACCTTGCGATTATTAATGGAAGTTCTTTTACAAAAGGACCTTTTTTAAGAAGTTGGCGCCACTCATCCTGAACAAACTGCTTCACAGACATGTTTCCTCAGATTGCACAAGAAAATGTAATCGCCAAGAAGTGGAGAAAAAAAGTATATTGATGTCAAGGATCACCGTTTTTTAAAAATTTATTTAATTTTTTTAACTCCAAAGACTGTCTGACATGAAAATATAAAAACTCTATCCGATAACTCCAAAGACTGTCTGACATGAAAATATGAAAACTCTATCCGATGACTCCAAAGACTATCTGACATGAAAATATGAAAACTCTATCCGATAACTCCAAAGACTATCTGACATGAAAATATGAAAACTCTATCCGATAACTCCAAAGACTATCTGACATGAAAATATGAAAACTCTATCCGATGACTCCAATGACTGTCTGACATGAAAATATGAAAACTCTATCCGATTTTGTTTTTCTTTTATAAGGTGTATTGCTTATCGCAGTCGGGGTTGTATCTTCAAAGTCAAGGTAACGCATCCACATTACTGACGTTTTTCTTCTCAGCTCTATATTTCTGAAAGTTTTGAATTACAGACATGAAAATTGGCACATATATCGATCCCTGCATGTGAATATGTCGTATATCATAATCAGGATATTAGTTTCCTAGTCGGGTTCAACGGTCTCCATTTCTTATTTTGCGTTTTCTCTCAATAAGTCTAGAACCCATTCAGATAGGGAGATCAAACTTGGTACATTGATGTATTCGTTGGTTGGTTTTTAACGCACTTTTACACATTATTGGCTATATCACGCACTTTTAACACATTATTAGCTATATCATGCACTTTTAACACATTATTGACTATATCACGCACTTTTAACATATTTTTTGCTATATCACGCACTTTTAAAACATTATTGGCTATATCACGCACTTTTAACGCATTATTGGCTATAGCACGCACTTTTAATACATTATTGGCTATATCACGCACTTTTAACACATTATTGGCTATATCATGCAGAGGAAATGGGAGCTAATTGCCTTTTCCAAAGACAAACAGAGTAAGAAGGCCTGGGGTGGCCTGGGCGGGTATCAAAACCGTGACCCTAAAATTACGAGTCCGATGCTCTACCACCTAAGCAACCGTGATTACCTACACTAATGTAAAATGTATCACTACAAGCTGATATGCATCACATCACTTTTGTCAGCCTCAGTGTCAAGGCCGAGGTGCACTTTATGATTCGGGTTTTGCACAGTAGCACAATCAATCTTCAATCTTCACTATGTGGGTCACAGAACAACTACACTCATTCAGATGTGATATTAACATTTTTCTTGTTGGACACTGTAGCAAATCATATTGTTAACTTGGTACATTATCTCATCTGTCTAGTACACGAGATTCATTAAATAAACAGAGGAAATACTCAGATTCAGATATTCTTTCATAGGGTTCAAACAGGGTTAACGCACCCAGTTCCGCGGTAGCTCAGTTGGTAGAGCGTTGGACTCGTATCCAATGGTCGCGGGTCCAATACCCGCCCAGGCCAACCGGGCTCGGCTGCCTCGCTACGTCCTTGGAAAAAGCACTTAGCTTCCATTTCCTCGCCATGATATAGCCAATAATGTATTAAAGTGCAGCTACCCCCCCCCCAAAAAAAAAAAAAAAAAAAAAAAACAACAACAAAAAAACAAATTCCGGATAAAATCGTAAATAAGAAATGATAGAGAATATCAGCTTTCACACTCACGTGGGGTGTGGGAGACTTTTACAGATCTATTCATTGTACTAGTAGCTAACGTAAAGTAATTGTGGCAGGGAACAAAATATGTTTGCATTTTAATGAAAGCCACGATATCTTTGAAAACATGAGTTCCACTTTCATGAAAAATCCACAATTTGCCAGTTCTGCCAAAAATCCACAGAAACAAGGAGAGTTCAACAATCTGAACAGATATCAGCCAGCGTTGTCAGTACGTGCATACTGTTAAGTGACGTTTATCTGCAATACCAAAGTTTGGAGTTTTTTTCAAATGGTGCATTGTCGGGGATTTCTTTTGTATTTATTTTATTTTATTTTATTTCATTTTTTTTTTTTTTTTTTTTTTGTGTTTTTTTGATGCTACTTTGGCTGAAAGCGTAGTCAGATCAATATACACCAATATGTAAATGTAAAATTGAATATACAATTACAAATAAATACGGAGTCTTGAAAGTTACGCGTGTTTAATTTTCGTAATTTTGGAACTTCTAGGCACGAATTGCTTTCTTTCCGATTTTTCGCGAGATTAAATATTCGCGATTTTCCACTCGACCGAGAATATCCCTTTTTCAAGGCGGAATATACAACCAAATAACAATTTTACAAACACAAAAACGTGAACAAAATATTATTTCACATACATAAGGAAGCTTTGTTTTCTTTTCCCCTGCGCCGTTTTCCAACTCTGTCATATATATATATAATCTTCCCAGGCTTCCCAGGTTTATTGTTATGGGTATTTTTAGCATCTACTTCAACATGTCCTATGAGTTTGCTTACTGCTGAGAATTTTTCCAGCTAGCCGGGGCCCCAGGTGGCTGAGTGGTCTATAAGATGCTTGCCTTTACAGATCACTGACATCTCACCTCTGTCCTAGTGGGTTAGAGTCTCGGCTCTGCCAGCGTGGGTGCGTGAGAAAGCTTGCCAGTAGCTTCCCGTGGGTTGGTAGTTATTCCCAGGGACTTCCCGGGTTCTTCCTCCACCAAACATACTGGCCGCCATGTATAGCCTATCATGTGCTAAAAATGGCGTTAAACCCACACAAAAAACTTTTTCATTTAGCCGTTATTATCTCTGACCAATAAACAAATACCACTGAGACATTTCTTTAAAAATCAAATCCTCACTTTTGCTCTTATCTACTATACTGCTGCTCTCCACACAGGATTTAGTTTGAAACATAATTTTTTGCGAGGTAAATTCTTCTTAAGATGTCCTGCTTCGTTCATCACAGATCTCAGACACACAAAGCAATCGACGTCCTGTAAAAATTATTTTTGTTACTATGCCCTAATTTGTGTTCCCATCTTGTATCCTTATGATCTTTGTCTTACCTGCTTCGATTTTCCAGTCCACCTTATCTAGCGTGACCTTTTTTTTGTTTCTCAGTGTTTATCCACATAATCTTTGTCTCGTTCACATTGGTTTTCAGGCCTACAGTTTCTGCTATTTTGTGAACCCTAGCTGTCTGATCATTTATGTGTTTATATGTTCCGGATTGCAAAGAAATGTTTTCTATGTATCAACAATAACATCCTTTATTGTTGTTATAAATCTACATCTACATCATTGTTTATGATCTATATCTGTCATTTTTATTTTTAAAACTGTACCGACGATGAACAAAATCCATCAAATAACATACTCTTGACTGACCCCAAGCTTGACTGCAAACCATTCGGAGTTTTCTGTTGTGTAACACACAATATTAACTTCCAGCATACACCCCCTTGACAAAATTCATACTTTTTTCTTTCGAATTATAGGACTCACGGTACTAATTATATGGAACAACTGTGATACAATAGAGTATATACGGGTTTGGTGATCCATAATTTTTAATAATAAAAAGTAAAATTTTAGTAAAAAAATCTTTTGAGAGCTTATCCTATGTACCTAAAAAAATAGAGACAAGATTCTGTTGATGCAATTTTAGTATTTTTACAGACTTGACTTAGGAACAATCAATAACAACAGTAGCACCTGATTCATTCGATGCAGAATGGATAACACATGTTTCATGCACATGTAGATCCAAAAAAATATGCCGCGGCTCATGTTGTTTTCTTAACACAGAAGCTTGCATCAAGGATGTGTCTATACTGATTAATATGGGTTTGATCATGAGCATTTAGAAATTTAAAGTTATTGAATTTTTAATATCATGGCGTTACCATAAGTTTACTATGGAGGGTGAATTAGTACCGTGAGTCATATAAACAGGGAAGCGGGTGATTCGTGGCTCTCTGCAGTACCTCTGTGTAAACATGTGTTCTTTCTTAAACTCCTGTCAATAACTTGTCTGATTCTTTTCGTCACTTCTTTGTGACTTACATACTAATTGTATTACCGTATGTACTCGCGTATAAAGCGAGTCCAAATACAAACAACATAGACTCTGATCTGCCGTCGCATAATGTGCCGGCAGATCAGGGTCTATGTTGTTTTTTCTACTGATTAGTCCTTACAAACTGTATAGACCCAGATCTGCCGGAGCATTATGCAGTTTGCACAGTTTGCAGTTGATATTGGCATATACGCGAGTATAGACGCTAATTTATGCTGCTTTAACACTTGAACCAAGTTAAGCATTTTCTGTACTCTGATACATTTTGATGGATAAAAATAGATAGGAAAATTGTGACTTGATGAAACAAAATGAGGACAACTCTTGGGACCAGATGAAAATGTTAGTTTTGAGCGGTTTCCTGTTTATTGAGCAGATGCTACTGAAAGAAGGACAAATGTGGGAGCAGAAGAATTATATAGGTTTCAATGAGATTTCAGTTTGCTGCCATTCTGTCTGGAGAAGCTTCACTATCTATCTATCTATCTATCTATCTATCTATCTATCTATCTATCTATCTATCTATCTATCTATCTATCTATCCATCTATCTATCTATCGATCGATCTATCTATCTCTAAAGTTTACCGAGAACAAGTAATCTCATCTTCGCTAGCCTAGGCTCCATCCTGATCTCATCGCTAGAGACGGGTAAAGTTCGGAAACTTGGCAATTAAAAAAGGTCTAACTTAAACTCTCAACAAAAAACCAGACTTTTTATCACTAAACGACTAAAAAAATATCACTCATAAATGCCATGTGGATACAGATAAAACAAAAAAACGCACTTAAATTGCAGGTGATCACGTGACTGTTGGAGGTTTTAGCACGTGCCTAATGTACAAGAAGAAAGCTACTTTTCAGCTCCTGTTTCTGATTATACAACCACGCAAACGTGTGAATTGAAAACAGTGTCTCTCATCTCGAAAAATTATTCCCCCCCCCCCCCGCAACTTATACTTTCAAACGGATGTAAAATTCCAGATAAAAAAAGGAACCATAGGTTAGATATTCGAGTGCGTTTCGCAAAGGTGTAGCATTATTATCAAACTTGCAATGTATTGGAAATAAACATAAGTTCTGTAGTCCTTGGCCTTAAGCTTGAGGTTTCCACTTTTTTTGTTCTACAATAAATTACTGATCTACTGAAAGAGAGGAGTTTCATTATTTACCTTAGAACACAGCTTAAATTTGAGCTAAACAACTTCCTTAATAAAAAATAATAAAACTTAAAACGTTGATTTTTAAAATCAAACTGTAACTAGTTCCATATAGAAAGCACATTGGCGCTTAACAATCATTTCATTTCCATTTTCTCTGTCCGGTTCTTCACTTTCCCTTTCCATTTGGATTTATTTATTTATTTTCTTTCTTTTTTGTTCTCTTGTTTTTTGGGGTTTTTTTTGCGTCTCCATCAGGATTCAAATTTCATCCTTTGTCAATCATATTCATTTCCTTCCATGACCCTAAATATAATGGTTATATGTACTTACTGACGGTTTTAACTTACGTTTTATCAACTTGTGCATACTTATCTTCTTTAGCCGCAGGTGCAGGACGTTGTCCAAAGATTTCTAATAAACCAGGAGTCTGGCAATGCTAATTAAATTCATGCCTTCGGTAGGAAACTTTAATCACCAGCAATTCTGGGTTGGGCTACAGTCAATTGAACACATCAATACACAATAATTGGGGATATCATTAAAGTTTACTTAATAATAGAACTGAAGTCATCTAACGGTAAATAGAATCGGGCCGCTTTAATGCACTTTCTATCTCTGTTCAAATCAAGGATGATTGGAAAACATTGCCAGAAGTGATGAACTGCGGTTAACCGATGCAAATTGGTCTTGGCTCGTGCAAAGTACCACTAATGCCACATCTGTAAATCAAGCGACAAACTAGCAAACACCTGTCGGACCAATTTAGATAACCGACCTTTTATTGACGGTTTACAAAGAGATAAGATCTTCTCGTTTTCGGCTTGTATTTCATTATTGTATCGTTGCATCAATAATTCTTGCTAATAGCTGGATATTCAATATAATCATTACTGTCATCGAAGTCAAAGTGACAGGGATTAATAATATCTGAAATCAAAGTAACAGGGATGAATAGTATCTGAAGTCACAGTAACAGGGATGAATAGTATCCGAAGTCAAAATGAGAGGGATGAATTGTATCTGAAGTCAAAGTGAGAGGGATAAATAGTATCCGAAGTCAAAGTGAGACGGGTGAATATTATCCGAAGTCAATGTGAGAGAGCTGTAAAGTATCAAAATGACAGGACTGTAGTTCTTATTAAAAATTTTCATGTATTTCATCCTGTATCCTTAATTATGCAAAACCGTGTACTGTTTTTGCTCCAATACAAGAAGGTTTAACTTCCGACCATCCAGTTAGACTATATTTTACGGTATCAGACAAATAAATCTGTCTTAATAAAAATATTTTTATCTGATGGTCATTACAAACTTGTGGCCGGGAGAGATTTATCACGTTAGGTTTATATCGAGATGTTTTATATTTTTAACACAGAGCTAATGTTTCCTGAAAATATTAGCTAAAACATTACATTTAACAGTTGTTGGTCATTGTAAAACACATTGCATGAACCCATATAGGACTAGGTTTTGTTGCAACGTTTGTGAAAGCAGTAGGCAAAAGGTACAGTCGTTCACCTCATAAATGAGGCATTCATTCATTAAAAAAAAAAAAAAAAAAAAAACAAACCAGAAATTTTGTGCATGACGTCACGGAGAAATCGCCGACAGAAGGAAATTCTCGCAGAAAAATAAACAGAGCAGTGACTTTTCAAATACATGTCCACGAAGAAAGAAGGGGTATTGTCATGATGATGATGAAGATGACGATGATTATACTCATCATCATCATCATCGTCGTCGTCGTCGTAATAATAATAATAATAATAATAATAATAATAATAATAATAATGATAATAATAAATGTTGCAATAATGTTGCAATAATCTGAACATTTTCCTGTAGATTAATTTTTAGTATTTTTGAGAGTCTCTAAGAAAAATAGCAATTAAAGCACGCAATTTTTTGTCTCCCTTCAAACACGTGAAACCATGTACATGCAAGCAGCAAATTCGGATGCTCTATTTTTTTTAATATATCACGATTTGAAAAAGTATTAGCGAAAAATAAAGTATTCCGCAAATTCGTTTTTTTAATAGCATACACTTTTACGTATATACAGAGTTTTCTTTCGTATTAAAGCGAATTCCTTTGTAACTGATATATTTAATAAAATTACATCAAGTGAATAATTACTAAATCTGTCGTTATTTGTCCATAATTATAATCTGTAAACGGCAACATGATTGGTGCAAAGAAAAAACGTAATCCCTTAAAACTGTTTTGCTAAAAAAAAAAAAATTTTATCTGCCATATTTTTGGTGTAATTTCTCTCTCTCTCTCTCTTTCTCTCTCTCTCTCTCTCTCTCTCTCTCTCTCTCTCTCTCTTTGTGCGTGTGTGTGTTTTGTGTGTGTGTGGATGCTTTCGCTAAGTTTTTTTAATATGTGGTATATATTGGTGCCATGCTCTCGATGTATCTGTATATATATAATGATTGTTAACAAATAGTGTGTCACATGGGAAAAGAGATTATTAATTACTGAGACCTGAGATTCAGCCAGTAGAGGCTTCATGGTTTCGTTATGGTTTCCTCTTAGAGTAGGTTCCTTTTCGGGAAAATGATAGACTCGGTCTTTAGTTTAGTGTATATGCGTGTGTGCGTGATTTTAATTTGCATGACAGTCAACCAAAGGTGATTTTAATTTGTATGACAGTCAGTCAAAGGTGATTTTAATTTGTGTGACAGTCAATCAAAGGTGATTTTAATTTGTATGACAGTCAGTCAAAGGTGATTTTAATTTGTATGACAGTCAGTCAAAGGTGATTTTAATTTGTATGACAGTCAATCAAAGGTGATTTTAATTTGTATGACAGTCAATCAAAGGTGATTTTAATTTGTATGACAGTCAATCAAAGGTGATTTTAATTTGTATGACAGTCAATCAAAGGTGATTTTAATTTGTATGACAGTCAATCAAAGGTGATTTTGATTTGTATGACAGTCAATCAAAGGTGATTTTAATTTGTATGACAGTCAATCAAAGGTGAGAGTTTGTCCATAACTGGGTCTATATAATATATTGCCTGTCACAAAGACGACGATTGCTATGATTTGTTCATGTTTTCATGAGGCAATCACTTTTCCTTTCAAACAATATTATTTCATTATGCATTATTTATTCCAAACAATCTGACGAATATTCTTCCTTAAATAACTGACATAAAATCTCTGTTTCTCGCAGCAAAAGCATTTGATTTTTCCCATGTCTTCATTACTAATAGTAAAAAGTAATAAGTAAAAAGTCGCATGAAAGTTACATTCAGGATATAATTTCCGGTGACTATCCAACGTAATTTTCAACCTTGAAATGCATGTAACTTAATTTTGTAAAATGTAACTGGCTTGCGAGTTTGTTTTGATGATGCGTGTCACGTTCGCTTATGTTGTTGGGATGGGATCAAGACCGTAATATCTACCTATTAGAATTTTTTTATCCTCAAACCCGTATTATTATTATTATTATTATTATTATTATTACTATTGTTATTATTATTATTATTATTATTATTATTATTATTATTATTATTATTATTATTATTCATTCATCACTTTTAAAGGCTGTCTCTCAGACTAGGAATATTAATGTCTAATAACAGAGCTACCGTCTGTACTCGTGTATAAACCGATACCAACTGTCAACTGCATAGACACAGATCTGCCGTCGCATAATGCGCCGGCAGATTTGGGATTATGCAGTTTGTAAGGACTAATCAGTAGAACAAACAACATAGACCCTGATCTGCCGGCGCATTATTCGACGGCAGATCAGGGTCTATGTTGTTTGCGTGATGGACTAGAATAATACGCGAGTAAAGACGGTAAGTAGGTTTTTGGACTATAATAATCCACCATTGTTTTGAGCACACATACAAGAAGCATAAACTCTAAGCCTCGCTTTCGATCAGCTAGCTAGTGCGATTATCCGAGTTACTTTTGATTATCGGTGATTATCGAATTCGTCAATTACTGTGCATAAATTCTCAAATTAAAACCGTTTCAGACAAAACGGCACCATCTTATGACGGTTATTGTTTAAGAATTCCAAACAATAGTACACATAGGGGTGGGTGGGATATCTTGTGTGTGACGTCGCAACGGACGATTCCATGGTAAACAAGTAAAAAACTAATGGGGGAGTCGGACTGAAATTTTGAAGAAGCTGCCACTTTAAATTGTGAAACAAAATATTAAAAATGATATATATGAAATGAAACAAATTTAAAAGTAAAAACAACATGTTGTTGTACATAATTTGTTTATTTTCACGGGTTAAAGGGGCGGTTTCTTAGAAATTACGATATGATTCACCTGTTTTCTTATTACAGTTGAATTGTCATTTGCGACGTCATGCTTAATATTTCGTACCCGATGTGTAGCAACAGATCAGAAATTTACAGGCATTAGAGCTAATACTTAATTAAAAATATGAGAGGTCGTGCAGCATGAAGGTAAAAGGTTGTATCTCTCCGTTGATTTCTCTTCTGAGTATGCGGTATATAGTATCGCACTGCGCATGCATGGTTCGACCACGAACTTGAGCAAACAAACAGCTTTGTATAACTTGCACGTTGACACTGACTCGTTTTCGAATGGCGTGAATTAATTTATTTTCACGGGCATTAATTTTCGTGGTTTGGCGTACATTTTTTTTTCGCGGTTACTTACATTCCTGGATTTGGAAAAGGATCTTAATGTCTGAATATTTATTCGTTTTATCTTTACATTTTGTTGTTTGCAGCAATCGCGAAATGTACGATAATTGGTGCACCACGAATATAGGTGAAATCACAGTTTCCTTGGATCATATTTCATTGCATGTGAAGTGTGGAACTGTAGACGGGTGTATTGTACATATTTGCGAAAATATAGGAACTCTGTATACTGCAAAATATAAAATGGAGAGTCAGCTCAAGTCATATAACGTCTGATAAGTAGTACAGTTCAACCGGACTCTCGCGTGGCTCCGTATCATTCCGCCATATGCATGACGGAGATCTCAAGGAACCACGCGAGAGTCTGATTGAACGGGACTTGTTTGATAAGGTAGTGCTAAACCCTTTTTGGCTACTATCGGTGCTGAGGGTGGACCCTACCAGCTTTAAAGCCACGCGCTATAAAAAAAAGAAAGAAAAAAAAAAACTCTGTAACAATCATCATGTGTACATGTTCAAAACTCATCAGAGAAAGGAAAAACAGAATAAATTAGCAGATTGAACGCTGATACTGCTATAATTATCCCCCTTTTAAATCATACCAAATCCCACCCGAAGACATGTCAGATAAAAGGCGGTGGCAATTGCATCACTGGTACTCTGTTCTTACCTTAGTGGAAAGGAAAGTGGACTGGTTTTACACAAAATCAATCACTATGAAAATTTTCCAAAAAACAAACAAAAACAGAGACAGGAGAAAATGCGCTCTGTAGGCCGAACTTAAGCTCGAACCAGACAAGCACAAATTTATTGCTGCACTAGAATCGTCCCCATCTGTAAAAAGACTGAAATTGGATCAATAGAATATCGGCTCTATTTTTTTTCTTTTCTTTTTTTCCAGTTACAACAAGGATAAACTCTCAAAAGTTCAAAAGATCTTTTTCCCATTGTTTCCCATTGTTTTCCATGTAATAAGTACCGTTATTCCGTTCGTCTTTAACACAAGACCTATTGCGAAAGCATAGAACCAGATCTGCTGTCGCAAAATGCGCCAGCCGATTAGGCTGCAGCTTGATTTGTTTTATTCACACGTTTAGTGAAAAGTCTAGACTAAGATCTACCGGCACGATGAACCACGGAGATACGGCATATTTGAGCCTGTGCTGTTTGTAATTGCATGCTTTTTATACATGGGTAACAAGGGTGATTATCACTCTCGGAGACAACTTCAATAAAAAGAGGAGAAATTCACGAATTGGTACCGAAGCACTATATGTATGCGTCCATCTGATGCCACACAAGCGTATGACTTATCGTCTTTTTTTTAAAGGCACGTGGTAAAAAAAACAGCGGCTCATTCTACACCTTGTGCGGTCCCTCGTCCTTTTTTTAACATTGTTTAAAATGTCCTGAATGCAAAATGTGGATCAGATAAAACATGTTTAAGTCGGCTGTTCAGTTATAAATTCCTTACACAGAGTCTACACTATTGAACTTATGATACCAATCAACGTTACAGAAAACTGCACGCGCTGCTAATGAATTGTGCAACACATTGCGTCACACAGATAAGAATTACGGAACCGGGCGAATTTATTCCGCACGTGTAAATATGCAATAATATCAATTGAGAGATTATTTCAGTTGAAATAAGATAATATTTTCTGTTAATTTAAATAAATTAAATTTTCTGTTAATTTAAATAAATTAAAATAAGTAAAGGACATTAAATGTTAGATTGTTATATCTTTGGCGACCCACTGTCGCGCAGAGCCCCCCCCCCCTTTTTTTTTTTTTTTTTTTTTACAAATTGTTCAAGGGTTCTAAAGCCAGTTGCTTTCCAAAACTATCATTCTCTTTTTGAATGTATAAAGACAATTACTATTGACTTTGAGCTAAAAGACATAATGAATGGGTTTTAAATTATATCAAGGCTGTATATGCTTCAGATTTCGAATAAAATATAATTCTTAAAACAGAACAACTGCCTTGGTAGAGCAGTTGCATCAGGAAATTTTCACAATAAAGATCAGTGTGTCGACTTATTGCCATGAGGCGTAAGATCGGTCTTTATCCTTATAAATGAATCCGGATAATGCCCTTAATGTCAAGTATAAAACGGATCGTCTCGGTCTTTATCCTTATAAATGAATCCGGATAATGCCCTTAATGTGAAGTATAAAACGGATCGTCTCGGTCTTTATCCTTATACATTAATCAGGATTATGCCCTTAATGTGAAGTATAAAACGGATCGTCTCGGTCTTTATCTTTATAAATTAATCAGGATTATGCCCTTAATGTGTGGCATAAAACATATCATCTGTTAAAAAATGACATAAAAGCCTGGCATAAAACGTCTTAGCCAAAAATATGTATTGGAGGAAGGAAAATAATTTACTTATTTCGTTAAAACCGTACTAGGCATCACGGGAAAGGCCTGACGGTTTACCGTATCAAAGATGGCGATCATCTTTAAAGGAAGCATTAAACAATGGTGTATAACGTCACGACAAAAATTTAAAAAAAATTACTTAAATACTGCAGTCGAGGCTCTCATATCGGAAACCAGACTATCTGAAATTCTAAACAAGTCTACTTTTCAATCTCGAAGGCAAAAATCATAATACGACGAGTGTTTTTCTCGTCCGACTCCCATGCCATTCTGGACTATGTTTCTGATTTCAGGTGTATTTGGAATGACTAAATATCACTTCGTTTCTGATTTTGTCTCATTTTCTTGACTATAAATATTCGCTGTTACAGTAAACCATTTTGTTATTCTATGATATCCCTTCTTCGGTTTCTTACTCATAGTCTATAACATAGTGTAGAAATGACTTGTGAACATATATGGAATAGGCTGGTTCAAGAATTTCCGATTGTTTAAAAAGTTAATTATTTTGTGAAACAGTCTTGACAATCGAGATCCAGTTTGTTCGAATATTGTGTTTTATGATAGTTAGGAAACAACATGTCCATGCCATTTCCAAAATGTGATACAATAAATAGCGCTATTAAGACTGGCAGTGTTTTATTTCCTTCTTCCTTCCTTCTCAAGCTGAAGTGGCAACAGTCAACGTGACATCAGCATCATGGTATGCACATACTATATGCAGAATAGCTAAAAATGCCAACGCCAGAGGGCGAGCTAACGCAAAGTCAAGACCAGAGGGCGAGGCAACGCTGGAGGTAGTAATACAATAACGGAAATTATAGAATTACGCCGAAGTTTATAATAGCCGTTTTTAAGCTGTGCGTGTTTATCCTCCGTCGATGTCATTTTTATACTACATGATAAGGCAGGTTTCTTCAGGCGTTGACGATGTTAGTAGTTTATTATTCAGTGTGTGGTATGGTGCTTCATCAGGCAACCGGCTTGCGTCTTGGTTCTTCCCAAAGAAATCTATATCTGAACCAATTTTGATTAAACTTGATGTTTTGGATTACTTCAATAACATCCCATAGAATTTCATCATAAAAATCCGCTCATACTATGAGGTGATGGTGGTATTTATTTGTCCGAACCTGTGACCGCACTAGATGTTTTATTTCCATACAGTGTTTGATAAACCTTGTTATGTAACACTTCGTCCACGAGATCTTGGTCAGGTTCGATAATGAGCAATATTTGTGAATAATAATAATAATAATAATAATAATAATAATAATAATAATAATAATAATAATAATAATAATAATAATAATAATAAGTGATTTCGCAGTAGTTTTATTTCTCATAAAAGGATAAAAAAAATAACAATAAATTAGACCAAGCAAGGTATTGGACAAGCTTAGAATTGAGTAAAGTCGATGTGTGTCCATGTTCTGTGATTTATTGACTGAGATTGTCTCCCATGCAACTGGTCTTACTTGTACGTTCCCATTGCAAGTGCAACTGGGGCATCTTGACTATGTCCTGTCGGCCTGCCCGTCCGTCTGTCGCAGGTACCTCGTTAGTATTGTGTCTGTCGCAGGTACCTCGTTAGTATGATTACACAAAAACTATACGACATTAACAAATGAAATTTGAAAGACATGTTTACATTCATTTGCAGATTACCTATCTTAAGAGGTTTTCGGAGTTATAATAAGTGTTTAATACGTGTTTAACTCTTTTGAGTTAGACTATTCTTCGTTAAAACCTTCTTAGCATGATTACCTGAAGCTGCTTAACTAAGGCAAATTTAATTTAGTATGTATATTTATATGCTTTAGTCATTCCTTCATTATTCCTTTGTTAATATTTTTTTCCCCTCCTTTAGGAGATGAATTACAACATAGAAAAAAAAAAACAAAAGTAAAGATATGAAAATGACCGTGACATGGCATACAATTATAAAAATATAATGAATACATATACATATAAACGACAGAACACATTTTTATAATTGTTTCGTGTGATCTTTAATGGCTGTACCCAGTGCTGGATTACCCAATAGGCAGAATAAGCACGTGTTTAGGGCACCAGCAAAGCAGGGGCACCAAAAAAAAAGAAAAGAGAAATTACTTTTGTTTTTAAATTACATAGGGGGGGGGGCATAATCTTTTCAGTGCTTAGGGCCTCTAAAGGTCTTAATCCGGCCCTGGCTGTACCGTTCCAGCGTTATCCGATGAGGAATGGTTCCGGCCATTCGGCAGCCGTTACAGTCTCCTCTTGTAGGGAAAAAAAAAAACGATATAGCCATCCCTTACCGAGTAAATGGTCGTTCGAAGTACATCCCCATGGACAGAATAACGCAACATTACATTCGAAACAGTTGATATATCTCGAACGGTAACCAAACTACTGTGGAAGCGATCCTGTGAATTAAATATTTTGCCAAAATGTTACTTTCTTCCACAAAAATGTGTGGTGGGTTGATGGATCAAATGGATCTACTAATCCATATTTTCTGGCAGGTTTGGGACCCCGTAGAGTCCCCGAATATTAGAGAACGAGCGTCCTCTTTATTGATTATTATTTTTATTTGTGTTTTACATATGGGTATTTTGGAGCTGTTATTATTTCTTGAAGTAAAAGAGTACTTCCTTGTTGGATTCTCTTTCTTAAGTTTATAAAGATTAGTTTAACCCATAAAAGAAGAATGGTGTACTCGGCACGTACGATGTAAATAGAATTGCGTGCCCGACAATATTGGACTGTTTCTCACAGGAGTAAAGCAGTTTGATCCGCTATGTTTTGAGCAATAGATAAAGCAAGTCATTTGTTGTGTGGACGTTATCTCAGTGTTCACTGAGTTGAAGTTTACCCTATAACGTTCTCTCTCTCTCTCTCTCTCTCTCTCTCTCTCTCTCTCTCTCTCTCTCTCTCTCTCTCTCTCTCTCTCTCTCTCTCTCTCTCTCGTACACCCTTTACTGCTTGTAGCTCAGTTTCCTAGACACTGTTGTAGGTGTCATCATGCAATTTCACATTTATCATTTATGTTATTACACATTTATCATTTATGTTATTACACATTTATCATTTATGTTATTACACATTTATCATTTATGTTATTACACATTTATCATTTATGTTATTACACATTTATCATTTATGTTATTACACATTTATCATTTATGTTAACACCTATTACAAGTAAATAGTAAACAACCTATTTTTTTTGCTAAACTGACTGAGCTAAGTTTTTGGATTATGTACTGTACAGGCGAAGCAGGCAAGACATATCTTTCGATTGGTTCATTCTTAGCACAAACCTTCAAATTTGTATCCAATTAAAAGCGTGAAAGAAGAGAAAAATATTTCGTTTTGGATTGATATCATACATGGAAAACGCAGTAAAAACTGTTATATGTAATATTTCCCTTGCTTTGGTAGTATTATGGTCTATTTCAAATCCCCTCCCATTCTAACCAATCTTGCGGTTGGCAGAAAATTACGGTCAATCATCATATGGAAACTGTGAAGTAGGGAAGGGCAAAACATATTTCGGTAAATTGCAACAAGTGGAATCAAATCAATCCGATACATGGCTTCATTCAGGAAGTAACAATCCTTTAATACATGTACATCAATGTATAATAATCCCCCTACTAATCCAGTAATCCTGACGTAAAATGTTAGGACGACAAAGTAGCGTTGACTTTTTAAATGTATATAGATCCTAACTAAAAAGTAACGATGATCTCGCTTTAAAATGCAAGCTTTACAAAACTGATAATGGTACGATGGTGGTGGGAATTAACTAATTGCACTTTCCACAAAAGTTCCATGAAAAAGCATTATTTTTTGACAATAAGTCGTCAACAGTATTTCTGTTTCGTTGATGGCCTCCTAATTGGATGAGCAGTGGAAAATTATCAGGGGTATTGTTCCATCAGAAATTGATGGGGGGGGGGGGGAGAGAAAAAAAAGCATTATCATGTGATTTTGGTACAGTTGCGTCGAACAGAGTAATACACAACCAGTTTGCCACATCGTTCATAAGAATACAACTACGCAGTATGCATAGTTAATACCGTGTCCTTGGATGAAAATCATGGAAAACCGTCGGTATTATGTACTGCAGGAAAACATACATTTGTGTCGGGACTTGAAATATCATCAAGGCCCTCTTGCCGTACTCGACACACTTCCTTTCGTCACCCATGCGTTCCCTCTATTTGTATAGCTGTTATAAAAATATATGCATTAGTTCAGCCTCATTGCATCTAAACTATTCTTGCCTAAATTTGTCCTAAAGTACCTTTCAGAGTAGGTTGCATAGCACCTGACTCGGGCGATGGATCCTGGGAGCTAATTTATTAATGACTGCTGGTTAATTTTATTTTATTTTTTTATTTTTTTGTTTGTTTACCGCATGAGCACCTTTTTCACTCTGCGTACTTACTGCCCAACATTGAATTATGAAATTTGGCAGGGGATGTATATCTGAAAGTAGTGTACACCTTAAACACAAAACTTAGTTACTTTGACGAACAGTTCATGCATGAGCGTCCGCAGAAAGAAATCGTTTGATATGGCATATGAATACATATCGGCCTGACGGTCTCGACGTATCCTTACGCCATATCAAACTCGTTCTTTCCGCCGACTCAGAACAAAACACATATGCAGTTTTGTGTATGTATCTTACACAAATGTTATCTATCATTGATAATAGCACAAAATAAAAAACGCGGGAATAATGAACAATGATCAGGGGCTGGGAAAATAAAATCAAAAAATTTCATTGGTTTTGGGTATGTATGTATGTATGTATGTATGTATGTATGTATGTATGTATGTATGTATGTATGTATGTATGTATGTATGTATGTATGTATGATATCAATTGTAGAAAATGTAGTTAGTTTCTAGCGTGGATTTTAGCTTTGTTTCAATTTTATTTTCACTCAGTAAGAGAGAAAGTTTGTTGTGTGTGTGTGTCTTATTTTACTGCCGTGCACATCATTTACATATATCCATTTAGTAATGGTGTTATGCAATAATCTCTTTCAAAGTACATAACTGTCCAGCATTATGTCCTCAAAACAAAATTGAAATTGTCCTCCGTTGATCTGATTGATGAGATAGACATGCATTGTATCACTGAACGCCCACTATAAAAATGCAGATGTTGAATTATGTGTGAATACTAAGTCAAATTTCATCGTGTTATACAGATTGTGGGAATCATCTTGCCTATAACGCCTTGGCGCTTAACACCGATCTTTGACTCCATGACTTGGACCTTCGGTGTTATCGCTAGGGTCCATCACGTCATAAAATCTGACAGAATTCTCCGATCGCTCAGATCTGGAGATTTCCGGGTACGGTAAAATTGGTAAAATGAACAGCCTTGGCACGAAACGTCATAACTATGCCCGTCGTCCATTTCTTAGCACGTCCGTGGTATTGAATAGTGTTTGGAATCGATTGAAATAAGATCGATGATTGGTTCATCATAATCGATCAACCATCGATTTTAATCGGTTAGAGATATTTTTCATGAACAGTGCTCCCCGTACGTGGTAATTGCTGAGTTGCTTGTATCCCATAACGTCGAACGGGTTTATCGACATATTTATCGTATTGCACTCAACAACATCAGGCTATATTAAATGGAAGTTGTTATTCACATATTTTCCTTTTTCTGAAAAACTAGATCACAAAAGGTTCAACTGTTAAAAAAGAAAACTATACCTGTTTATATTCTATTATGGAAATCATGATCATACGCTTGGTCGTTTGAGTTTTCGGACCAGTCTTAGATTATTTCCATTAATCTTTGCACCATTACCATGGAGACGTCATAAATTCCTTCTTATTTGCATTATGAGTAGCTAAATAAATTTCTCAGTCGAGCTTATCCGCCTGACGATTTTGCATTTGTTTTTCCCGCACAGAGATGAGTCTCACAAGGTAAATAAATGCCTCCTTATTCGGTGGATGTGCTATGAAATAATTGTAGAATATATTTGTGGGGTTTCTTGGTTGTATATGTTGGCATTTTCCTAATTTATTTTTGTAATTTTTTATTTTATTTTATTTTATTTTATTTTATTTTATTTCTTCTTCTAGAAAGAGTTATTCAATAATCTACGGATTCCCCGACAAGACGTAAGAGTTATACCGCTTTGCAATAAGTCAGAGGTCACCCGGAAATAAAGATCTACATTTAGCGGCGATTTTGGAAAATTCAAGCTAAAATCAGCGGAATTGTACGTATGTTTTGTAAAAGTTTTTCTGACGCGTTGCCCCATTGAGAGTAAGGCATTGATTCCCCCAATGACCTCTGACCTATTTCAAAGGGACGTAACTCTTACGAAAATACACTCTGTAAAGGAAGGAGCAATAAAGGTAAAGAATTTAGAATCGAAAGCACATTTCTTTTTATTTTAATTTTGCCTTATTTAATAACTATGTAGAGATCTACCAGCGTCAAATATCAAGTAGAACAAGGCGACTGGTTATTGAAAGAAATGTATTATCTCAGAGTTATTGCGTAAACATTTTCTTCTTCTCATTTACTGTCTCTATTTACGGCTTTTTTTTTTACCGGGACAGAGTTATTGTTAAAAATTTTGACAAAAGAGATTTTGTTATGTATATAATTTCTCTTTGTGACTAATTTTTCATACATAGAAAATACACTTTGTAAATTCACGATGATGAACTGCACATTATCATCGTAATTATTCAATGGTTTATTGTTTGTTTGTTTTTTCGCTCTTTTCGTTTCACCCATGAAGTCTATATAACCTGTAGGTGGGCTGTAGCGTTTTTTCGGTACTCTCCAACAATGTTATCTCTGCTTTAATCAGTTAATCGTTCCACAGCTGCCTCACATCCACGCATGTATCAGGAAGAAGTAGTAATGACTGTTCCAACTTTAGTGAGGTTAACCCTTTTCCACTAAATCATTTGTGAAGTAAGCAACGTCATTTTTTTTTTTAGGAACAACGTATATTGGTTTTACACAGAGGTGCAATTAAAACCGGTACGGTCAGGAACTCTGGAAATAATATCGTTTCATTTTTTGTCACAAGCTTAGGGCAATCGTTCAACACTAATTATACAAATTTGTTTCTTATATTTTATATATATTGTTTTAATTCTTTCTTTTTTTTTATAGATAACGGGAAACATATTTCCAGAGACTCGTTTCACAATATTTGGATTAAAGTTGGCACGCTTGAGACGCGTGTCGGGATAGAGGGTATATTAATCATTTCCTAGTTGTGCTCAAATATAGCAATAGAGCATACACTTTTTAATTAAATATCCGCCCTCAAAGCATTTTTTTAACTAGTTCTTTATGTAAAAAACGTCAAAGGCTATGAAAAAATATAATTTACTGGGGACTCGCATTCCTTTGTTAAGAACATTTGTGACTTTCATGGACCTTATTTTTGTACAAGAGTAAAAAAAATAATGACCTAGTCTTTGAGAGTTATATTGCATGCGAAACATCTTTCCCTGTGTAATTAAAAGAAAGAAATAAACAAGAATTTAAATGATTTTCATTATAATCTATGGTATTCCATAATTTTGACCATATCTTCTTTCATCTTTATTTTCTCTCTGTTTTCGCAAAAAATTATATTCAAACAACCATATAAATCAACAGCGGAGCAGCCTAACTCATTGAGCACAGACCGCACTGACAATTATCGCGGTCGATGGGAAACAAATTTAAATCTAAAACTAAATCTAATAATATTCCAATAATTTAATGTCTATTTATAATGGCGTAGGGCGAACACAGCACAACGAATGCGTACACAAGTGCGCACTTTACGTGTGCAAGCAGTAGTATCCCCTTATGTGCGAACATACATGTCTCTTTCCTGTATGTCACTGTATGTATGTATGTTTGTTTGTATAGAAGGATGGCTGTATGCAGTAGCGTACTAAGGGTAAATGGCGCCCGGAGCGATGATGATGGCCCAGAGGGCCAGAATACGAGGCCCGAATTTGTATCAGCTGTTTTGGCGCCCCAAGACCTCTAACGCCCGGGGCAACCGCTCCGTCCGCCCCCCCCCCCCCCCCCTGCGTTAGTACGCTACAGTCTGTATGGATTAATTGACATATACAAATACATACACACATCCATGCATACACATATAGAAAAAATTTTTAAAAAAACAAAAACATAAGAAATGAATTTTTCCAGCTGCATAAGCAGCACGGCTTAGTTTTCAAACAATTTTTCTATTTGTTTTTTTCTCCTCTATGTTCTCGTTTGTCGTCGTCTTTAAAAACTAAGGGCCAATGTAGCGACAGCATTCATCCAGACAAAGGTCGGGGGTTGAAAAGTGGTGGGGGTTGGAGTCGAGGAGAGGGTGGGTGTGAACATATAGCATGGGGTATGTTTCATATTTTTTTAATATTTGTTTTATGAATAGGTATTAAAGAGGATAAAAAAGGCGTTTGGGTAAAAAGAAAAGAAAAAAGATAAAAAGAAAAAGCCAATTAACATTATTGGGGTAAAAGCACATTCTTCTTATTTTTCTTCTTCTTTTGTCAGCGACGAAGCAACAATGTAAGGTTTGAATATGACTGTAGAGACCTAACTGGTTTCAAATGTGTGTTGATGTCTTCATTATAAAATGTGTATTGATGTCTTCATTATAAAATGTGTATTGATGTCTTCATTATAGTCATAATACAGGTTAGTTATAGGCTTTTATCTGTCATATGATTTTACATAACACCTGTTTTTGTTTTCCGTGTTGTTCTTCTTGTGTGTAGCTAATGATGCATTGTTTCTTAACAGTGGCATTTGCCTTTGTTTACTTTGTCGCCCATGACGATTCGTGATAGCGCTTGCGTGCATGTGGAAATATAATGATATATCCCACGATATAGATGGGATGCATATGTTTGTAAGAGCTGTTCAGTCCTGTCTTGAAATACGCGTGTAATTAAACAAAAATGTGAGACATACTTGGGACGAGTTTGGTACATAAGTCACATATGAAAGTGAAGAAAAAGGTATTCTAATACAGTTTAAATTGAAACTAACCCAGGTAAGCAACAATAGCTATTATGGTTGAGAGAGAGAGAGAGAGAGAGAGAGAGAGAGAGAGAGAGAGAGAGAGAAGATTCTTTATAGTTTAGTGCCTCCATGTCCTATGCATAGAGAGGATATATATATATATATATATATATATATATATATATATATATATATATATATATATATATATATATATATATATATATACATGTATATATATATATATATATATATATATATATATATATATATTATATATATATATATATATATATATTGTAGCGTACTATCGGTGGGGGGGGGACAGGGCGGTTGCTCCGCGCGCCAGAGGTCTTGCGCCAAAACAGTTGATAAAAATTCAGGCCTCGTATTATTCTGGCCCTTTGGGCCATCATCCCATCATCGTCGCCCCGGGCTCCATTTAGTCCAGTGTAGTCATCACTCCAGGCATCTGCCCCCTCCACCCCCACCCCGCCCTCTTTTTCTTATTTTTTTATAGCTTAATCATAATTTTTGATAGGATTGTGTTCAGAGGTCATGTTAGATTAGTTGTGTCCCTCCGTCCATCCCTTCGCGCATTCGTCTGTTCGTCTCTCCTTCACAAAATCTAAAGTGCTCAACTTTGATATATTCCGAATTACAGTAAAACGTCTATTATCATGACGTATCGGGAGACATGGATCTTGTCCGAATAATTGGTTGTCCGGATAACTGATAAATTTATGCACCATAAGACATGTATTTGGAGAAATTTCGTTGGTACTTTTTGATTTCAAAATGTCCAGAGCAATGTTGTCCGTATCATCGACGTTTTACTCTTTTGTGATTCAATTTGCATGAACTATAATTTAATAACTTATTTTATGATATGCGTATCACTCACTCATTAGACCCCTGCGAATTTTGGCAGTTATTCCCTAATCCAGCCATAAACACATATATACGTAAGTACGTACGAAAATACAGATATACATATATGCGCAGGCATACATACATACATACATACATACATACATACATACATACATACATACATACATACATACATGCATACATACATTTTTTGCATTTGACAAGTATTCTTTGTGACACTTTTTTCAGCTTATTAGCATATTGAGCTAAGTGTGTTCTCGTCATCATCATACCGCGCTTGCACTTTGCTGAAACATTTTATTTTGTATGCTCCAGCCTGAGTATGGTCCAGATCATATAGCGTTAATCACGTCCGTTTGTTTCAAAGTCTTGCTTTAGCAACTACTCTCACCTTTTTTGTTTTGTATTGAAACAACGTTGATAAATATTATTATTTGTTGGGGAGTAGGGAGCACAGGAGTGAGGTGTGTTTCTTATACTGAATACACCGTATTTGTATTAATCCACCGTATTTGTATTAATCCAAAGTATTTGTATTAACACACTTTATTTATATTATACACCGTATTTGTATTAACACACCGTATTTGTATTAATACACCGTATTTGTATTAATCCACCGTATTTGTATTAACACACCGTATTTGCATTAATATACCGTATTTGTATTAATACACCGTATTTGCATTAATCCACCGTATTTGTATTAACACACCGTATTTGTACTACTACGCCGTATTTGTATTAACACACTTTATTTGCACTAATACACCGTATTTGTATTAACACACTTTATTTGTATTAACACACTTTATTTGTATTAATACACCGTATTTGTATTAATCAACCATATTTTTATTAATCCACTGTATTTGTATTAATACACCGTATTTGTATTAATACACCGTATTTGTATTAATCCAACGTATTTGTATTAATCCACTATATTTGTATTAATACAATATATTGTTATTAATCCCCTGTATTTGTATTAATCTACCGTATTTTGTATTAACACGCCGTATTTGTATTAATCTACCGTATTTGTATTAATCTACCGTATTTGTATTAACACGCCGTATTTGTATTAATCCACCGTATTTGTATTAATACACCGTATTTGTATTAACACACCGTATTTGTATTAATCCACCGTATTTGTATTAATCCACCGTATAATCCACCGTATTTGTATTAATACACCGTATTTGTATTAATCCACCGTATTTGTATTAATACACCGTATTTGTATTAATCCACTTATTTGTATTAACACACCGTATTTGTAGTAACACGCCGTATTTTTATTAACACACCGTATTTGTATTAACACACCGTATTTGTATTAATACACCGTATTTGTATTAGTCATCCGTATTTGTATTAATACACCGTATTTGTATTAATCATCCGTATTTGTATTAATACACCGTATTTGTATTAATAGTCCGTATTTGTATTAATAGTCCGTATTTGTATTAATACACCGTATTTGTATTTGTATTAATCCACCGTATTTGTATTAATACACCGTATTTGTATTAATCCACCGTATTTGCATTAATCCACCGTATTTGTACTAATACACCGTATTTGTATTAATCCACCGTATTTGTATTAACACACCGTATTTGTATTAACACGCCGTATTTGTATTAACACACAGTATTTGTATTAATACACCGTATTTGTATTAATCATCCGTATTTGTACTAATACACCGTGTTTGTATTATTCCACCGTATTTGTACTAATACACCGTATTTGTATTAATCCACCGTATTTGTATTAACACACCGTATTTGTATTAATACGAACTGCTTTCTTTTTGGTAAGATCTGAGCGAGAATACTACAGTCATGTACTCTTGAAAAAATGTTTAATTATTGAATCTTCTTATTATCTTTTATTACCCGTACGTCTATTGGTCTGTCCATTTTGTTTTATCTGGCGCTAATTAAATTACGCTTAGAGAAAGTCTATCGCATTTAAATTTAGAGATTACAAATTGGCCTGAAAGAGAAATCTGATATTTAGAAGGCAGTTGTAATATTTATTTTGCAGAATATTTCTGTACTTGTAAGAACGTAAATCTATTATTATCCAAATATTTCAAGAATACTTGTAAAGATTTGCTATTAACGTCGAAAATGTTATGAATTCATTGATCCATTAATACTATGAGAATTTCGCAATTTTACCAAACTTATCGAGGAGTATGGTCGGCCTGAATCACAAAGTTTTTGACCACAATGTGTAAAAAAGAAATGGTAAAAAGATAAGTTTTAAAAAATCTGCACATAGATTTCGGGGAATACAGTTTTAATTGTGTGACTTATCCTTCTGTTTTTTAATTTTTTTTTTTTTTGTCTTTTGGGGGGAGATATTTTTGTCTGTGCGAGTTATCCTCCTTAGTTGATTTTGATCATTAGAAATACCACTCAGACATATCCGTCGACCATAAAATAACTTCGGGCAGTTAGTCTGGCACCCTGCCTTCTTCTCTATTTTGCCAACGCAGTGAAGAAGTCAGGGTACCAGACGGCAAATGTATAATGAATCCCATACAAGAGAAACTGAGGAATATACTCTACAACAACACCAACACCATCATATAGCGGATGGGACGTAATAGTGTCATTACGTCAGCACACAATTATTTTCCCTATATATTCTATACATTTGCTTGTCAGTACTGAACTTTCCAGTGTGTTCAAATTCAAATAAATCATATGTTAATCAAAAGTATATTCCTAGACAAACTTAAAGTTAAGTTCCTGTCATAGGTTATCCTGCATACTTTGGAGAGGCTGAACTATAAACAAAGCAACATGCAATGGGTCACAAATTTCACTTCCGGTACCGAGTTAATGCCTGAATACTGACTGTGCACTGTACATACATACATACATACATACATACATACATACATACATACATACATACATACATACATACATACATACACAAAATAATCTTCGTATTCTCACGAATGAACAATTTCCTTTAAATCAGTACCAATCTTGCCTACATCCAAACAAAGGATCACCACGAAATAAAGAGAGGGAAAAAAACTGTAAAAAGATATACGGACTACATTAATGGTACATATCCAGAAGTAATAATTGTGATCTCAGTCCATGTATAGGCCTCTCGGGCAGTGCACGTCCGTAATATTCAGAACTATTCTAGGAAAGATAACCACGTGATACCTGCTGCTATGGCAACAAATAGTGCCAGCTCCTTTTATGCAAGATACCTTAATTTCATGGACAATTTTTCATCAATTTGAGGAAAATAACAATGCCGAACACTCTCTAGGGTTGATTGAAAGGGACGAGCGATATTCCGATTAGATATTTGTCTTTGTGAGTTATCTTTCTCAGTTGATTTTTATCATGCCTGCATCATCAGCAGATAGGAAGACATGGGTATCTTATTTCCTGGGGGCAAAGGATGTGACGTCAGCGTAAGCGCTGAAAACAACTAGTTAGTTGAGGACGCTATTGACCTTCTGTTTTGGATGCATGGCTTTAGCTAAGGTCAAATGTAGACGTTTGGCGCTAACTACTAGTATGTTTAAATTTGCATTAAAAGTTAATAATACACAATAGTACTGTTCGCAGGCGAAGCGCAGTTTTGGATAACCATTAACCAGTGTGATGATTTTACTATTCACAACTCAGTATTGTAAAGATTGTTATTTAATTCCATTTTCTTTTATTCATTCTAGGCTCAAATGCAACGAAAAGGGTTCGGCTTTCTAAACTTCAAACTTCCCGAAGTTCCACCAGAGGAAGCCAACTTGTCTTTTTCTCAAAGAGTGCGAGAAGACATGAAAAATAACGGTTCCGGCAGTGCTAAAATTGTCATGCGCACTTTGATGCTTTTCCAATTTCCAACTCAGCTCTATATTACTTTGAAATATATTACCCCATACTTATTTGAAGATATTAAGGACGAATGGCTACAGTATTATTTTTGTGTGTTAGTCTGGTTTGTTGGACTTAATGGAATAGCAAACTGGCTATGCGTTATGTTGTATAACCCAGCTGTACCCAAATCACATGACCGCCCTCGCATTATGGTCCAAAATCGTTGGGACAACCCACCTGAGAAGTTCGTTCCGTTGATACACGAAACAGCTCAGCAAAACGGAAGTGCGGTGTATGACATTTCCGTCAAAGATGCGTTACCATGGGAATATTGTGACAAGTGCAAAATACATATTCCCCCACGCGCGCATCATTGTGATTATTGCAAAACTTGTATCCTAAAGAGAGACCATCATTGCTTTATGGTAGGAAATTGTATAGGATTTAGAAATCAACGATATTTCGTCATTCTGTGTTTCTATACAATGATTGCTGGAGGGCTAGGCGGGTTTCTGACATATAAATACATAAGAGAGGTATACTGGGCAAAGGACGCAGAATCTTGGATTGATCTACTTTTCCCCATAGCCATCTATAAATGTATATTTGGTTCAACGAAAGTAATACACTGTATTCTGGTGATACACCTGTTTCTAGAACCTTTTTTCGGATTAATCGGTTTTGCGCAGTTTACGTTACAGATGATGTTGTCTATGGACGGCAAAACGTTGTATGAAATGACGAAAAAAGTTCCTGTGATAAATTTCAACAGTATAAACAAAAATCTTCGGTCAGTTTTCGGAGATTGTTGGGCCCTAAATTTTGTCTTTCCGATGACGATAATATTCCGTCAGAGAGAAGATGGAATGCATTGGGAAGGCATCATATATGATCATAATCCGATCACAGAGAGGAAGGAAGACAAGGATAATGACGTGGTATGAAAGAGGAACATGAAAACTTGCATGTATGTTTACTTCATATAATACACATCATGCAAAACTGACATTTGTTTATAATCTTTATCATAATTCTGATATTTTCTCCAAGAATGCAAATGGCAGCTTCGGAAATGGAATATATTTGTGGAAAAAAAATCTCTTCTTTTAAGCAGAGTGTCAGGTGATATTTTTTTTACGTACTGTAATAATATATCCATAACAAATTAATCCATGTAGTAATAATATATCCATAACAAATTAATCAATGGCCCCAGGTGGCGGAGTGGTTTAAGGCGCTCGCCTTTACATATCACTGACATCTCACCTTTGTCCTCGTGGGTTCGAGTCTCGGGATCGGCCAACGTGTGTATGTGAGAAAGCTTGCCAGTAGCTTCCCGTGGGTCGGTGGTTCTTCCCGGGGTTTTCTCGGGTTCTTCCTCCACCAAATATACTGGCCGCCATGTATAGCCTATCATGTGCTGAAAAATGGCGTTAAACCCATAACAACCAACCAATCTACAAATTAATCAATGTAATACCGGTAATATACCCATAACAAATTAATCATTGTAATAATATATCCATGACAAATTAATCCATGTAATAATATATCCGTGACAAATTATCAATACATAAAGTCTTTTGTTTCAAATTAATTTTTGTTCTCTTATGAAAACCTTAATATTGACAGAGATTATGTTTCAGTATTTAGATAAGTTACCAACTTTGCGGTCCAATCTGATTGCTTTTTTTGTAATAGAATTGATGAAACAAAACAAACTGTTCCAGGTCAGTAACGTAAATGCAGGTTGTTTAGTGACTCTTCTATCTATCTTTAGTTTTTTCTTTCTTTCTTTTCTTCCTTGCTTTCTTTCTTCCCTCCTTCTTTTCTTTCTTTTTTCTCTGCTTCTGTCATCAGTAGTGAAAAGTGTTAGAAAACAAAAAAGATAACGATATATTTTTGTTTAAAAATGTATATATTTTAAAAAAATTACTACTACCCCCACCCCACCCCATTTTTCTTTTTTCTAAATATAATTATCAGATGCCACATATTGAAACCATTAGTTTTGATGTTACAAGTATTTATAACACGATTTGAGATAAATAATAAAAATGTAAATTTTGAAGCGATGATCTCTCTCTCTCTCTCTCTCTCTCTCTCTCTCTCTCTCTCTCTCTCTCTCTCTCTCTTAGTCTTGCCTAATTAACTCTGGCATCGTGACACACAATACAGTTATAAATAGATGGTTTTGAAAATTATTATTATAATTGAAATATTATAATTATATTAATAGTATTTTATTTTATTATCATTGAAACTGTTAGTAAATTGTTATCTTTAGGAATTGTTTTTAAGACAGGTGACTCGTTTGTAAAAGCTAAAGAAAAAAAAAACTTTAGCAGGACAAGGAATGAAATTTCGTTTACCTATATTTGAATTCAATTCAGTTTTATTGGCATACGATCCAATTACATGATTATCACCAAAACAACAAATGGTTCCATAAACATGCACATACACATAACAGGTGATGCACATTAAAAAGATAAAAATAGAAGAACATATCTTGTTAATATTATTATCAATCCCAATAAGGATACATTTTTTATTATTATTCATTTCTTCATATTTATTGAGGTTCTGAGCTTATTTATTCCACAAAGTGTCTCTCAGTTTATACAAGTTGAAAGCCATACAAGATCATATCTTGTTAGTATCATACTCATTCCCACTAAATATACATTTTTGCATGGTCATTCATTTCACCGAAAGATGGTATAACATCAACTAATTTGAGGAAGTTTGTCTCTATAGGACAGAAAAAGAAGGCTTTTCCACATCCGTGAATAAGTACTTGTATACATTTTATAATATACCGCCACAACCTTGACTAAATACTTCTATACATTTTATAATATACCGCCACAACCTTGACTAAATACTTGTATACATTTTATTACATACCGCCACAACCTTGACTAAGTACTTGTATACATTTTATAATATACCGCCACAACCTTGACTAAATACTTCTATACATTTTATTACATACCGCCACAACCTTAACTAAATACTTCTATACATTTTATTACATACCGCCACAACCTTGACTAAGTACTTGTATACATTTTATAATATACCGCCACAACCTTGACTAAGTACTTGTATACATTTTATTACATACCGCCACAACCTTGACTAAGTACTTGTATACATTTTATTACATACCGCCACAACCTTGACTAAGTACTTGTATACATTTTATTACATACCGCCACAACCTTGACTAAGTACTTGTATACATTTTATTACATACCGCCACAACCTTGACTAAGTACTTGTATACATTTTATAATATACCGCCACAACCTTGACTAAATACTTCTATACATTTTATAATATACCGCCACAACCTTGACTAAGTACTTGTATACATTTTATAATATACCGCCACAACCTTGACTAAGTACTTGTATACATTTTATTACATACCGCCACAACCTTGACTAAGTACTTGTATACATTTTATAATATACCGCCACAACCTTGACTAAATACTTCTATACATTTTATTACATACCGCCACAACCTTGACTAAGTACTTGTATACATTTTATAATATACCGCCACAACCTTGACTAAGTACTTGTATACATTTTATTACATACCGCCACAACCTTGACTAAGTACTTGTATACATTTTATTACATACCGCCACAACCTTGACTAAGTACTTGTATACATTTTATTACATACCGCCACAACCTTGACTAAGTACTTGTATACATTTTATAATATACCGCCACAACCTTGACTAAATACTTCTATACATTTTATTACATACCGCCACAACCTTGACTAAGTACTTGTATACATTTTATAATATACCGCCACAACCTTGACTAAGTACTTGTATACATTTTATTACATACCGCCACAACCTTGACTAAGTACTTGTATACATTTTATTACATACCGCCAAACATTATATGCAATTTATTTGATAGTCTTATTGCCCCAGCACAATCATATGGTGCAGACGTGTGGGAATTTATACCAGGTGAGGTCGTTGAAAGAGCTAATTTGCGTTTTTGTCAAAATATTTTTTATATATTAAACAGTCAACACAGAATGACATTGTATATGGTGATTAAATAATCAACACAGAATGACATTGTATGTGGTGAATTAGGGACAGTTGCCGTTAGAATATTTAGATTTTTTGGAATTATTAAATATTGATTAAAATTGTAAATTCTAGCAGTATGAAATATTCTTAAATGAACGTATGGCATTTTAAATGCAGAATTTATAATAAACCCACAATTTTTTTCATAGGAAGTAAAAATTAAAGAACTATTAGAAAGACTTGGTTTTGAAGAGGAATGGTTATAGCTAAGTGTAGATAATGTTGATGTTTTCCTACAATTAAAAAAGCAACTCTTGAAATACTATTGGAAAATTGGAAGTCTATGTTTGAATCTTCTAACAGAGCAAGGTTTTATATTCAATTTACATATAGTTTCTCATACAAAGAATACCTGACTTTTATTACTATTTGGAATTTTAGAAAAGTATTAACTAAATTTCGAACATCATCTCACAGACTCCATTTTAAATGTTATCCGCATGCTGTTGAAGCAGGTATATGTGCTACAAGCAATATCATATGAAAATAGAAAATGTCGTTTTTGTAATATGATAGAAGAGGAATTTTATTTTGTATTAGAATGTCAGTGTTACATGGAATATAGACTATACATCCACATATGGTCAAATGTCTTGATCTACTTTAATGATTACAATATTATATGAAATTTAGGCAATTTTATTTTACATCTCTTAAACTTCAAAACGAATTATTTAAGCCAGTTTTTTTAAATGTTTTTTAAAACATTCAATAAAAAAGACACTTTATCACCAGCCTAAAGCAGTTACTATATAAGATGATACTTGTATATTTTTTCATTTATCGCAATAACTAAGTTCCACATAATGTGCTTTCTTCTTCCCTTTCCTTTTAATGTGATTGTTTGTATTTTTCTTTATTTTTTTGTCTTCTTCTTTTGATGTATTTTCTAGTTGGTTAGTCACTTAGTTTTTTTGAAGCAATTGATATATATTAAAAAATCATAATTATTCATATTTTCACGGATAAGTCAAACGTTTTGATTATGATTCATACTGTTGCATTTTGAATTACACTGTGTGATATGAAGATACTGATTTCTATTACATATTATTTCACATGTGTTTGGCATTAGTTCATGTTAGTATTAATAAGTTTGATATATTTATATGTTTGCAAGAGGCCAATAGGCTAATATGCAGTATATTGATTATGTTGTATTCATAATCAGCACGATCAAAAATCGATTACAAGGGAATAACCATTTAACTTGAAGGAGGTGGGATATATTATTTTGTGTATAAGGTCTTAAAATGTTCTCCTTATTATATATATATATATATATATATATATATATATATATATATATATATATATATATATATATATATATATATATATATATATATTCTCTCTAACAGAAGTTAGGTTATCTTGTTTTATAAACATGAGTGAAAATAATATATTGAAATAAAGCAAAAACAAGACAACTCGTCAAATCGTTCTTTCCAAGTCAATCAAACCTCCCTTTCTTTCAGTCCTGTGTAACATATGAGTTACTTACCGGATCATTCTGGTGGAAATTTCTTGGCGGATTTAGGTCTAATCTTTACAATGAACATTTTATTTAGAGGCGGGGGTGGGGTGGGGGCTGCTATATTTCAATGGTTATATTTAAATTTCCTGATGGGTTGTCAGTCGTAATTCATATTTAGATTTGTATGGATGAATTTCAGATGAAATATTAGCAGCTGATTCGTCATCGTTTCTCTCACACACACACAAACAGCTTTAAACCCAAATTATACAAGTCAGTCAAATGCAACCTGCACATGTTGCTTCAGTAGCTTCCTTTGTATAACATATACTCTTGTTTAGATACCGCAGTGGCGACGTGAGGGTTCGAGGCTCCCAGGAGCAATGCTCTTTAGTGGCGCCCCTACCGAGGCTCCCGGGGCAATGTTCTTTAGTGGCGCCCCTGCTTTGCCACAGAAAATAGTTTTAATGTCAGTTGCAAACCTCCCTCCCCCCTCCTAAATATAAGTTTTGTGAAGAATTTTCCCCGTTACGCTATGAAAATTTCAGCTCCAAAAAAAAGCTCCCGACGGCTCCCCCCTTCGCCTGGCGCCCGGGGGCAATTGTTCCCTCACCCACCCACCCACCTCGCGCCGCCAGTGAAATACAGTGGACACGTGAAATTAACAGAAATAAAGGTTCTGTCTTGAATCATAACATAATCCCTCTCTACTTGTGTGCCCAGATTTCACCGAGAAATTTTGAACTTTAAATCCCTTCTTATCGTGCTATGTTAAATTTTGTGAACTCAAAATCAAAGTGATCGCAAGAAATGTATTATCATCCTCAACTCTGGCCACAATACTGAATTTTATCATAAATTTGGCAGTATGATAAGTAAGCCCGCCAGACTGGATTATATAACTAATAATTTCTTCTGCATAATGCACATAAAAATAATTATTGAGATGGGGTTGGGTGGGGGTCCATCAAAAAGTTATATTTGTATCCTATATACTTGTGATGTGTTGTTATATCAGTCCTATGTAATTGTTTATTGGAACGTTTCACAACATCAAATAAGTGATAATATTGTTCCCCAGTGACCACAGTCGAAACTTGCCAGACGGAGCAGATCACCTTCTGGTCCAGAGATAACGTCTATTATTTTATGGTGTCATTTCTTGTCGCTAAATGTATTTTAAATCTGGTGTGATTTATATATTTAAAGATAAAATACATATCTAGCATGTAAAATTCGTGCCATGAGTAAAAGTTGATGCGATTATCATTAAAAAATGAAGTAAAGTATATTCTATTGGACAGTGCATAGGTCATTTATCAACAGACCTTTTCGTACAAGATATGTCGTGGACATAATTTGAAAAGTTGATTTTTCCTGTCTAGAAGTATAAACAGCACAAAAATGCAAGGTTACTTGTCATACACCTGTCAAGCGGCTTCACTGCTTTCTCCCCCCCTGTCTTGCTCAATTTAGATGCATTTTAAACATCGTTTTTTTTTTGTTTTTTTTTTTGGGGGGGGGGGATTTTAACCTCATTCTCCTTTTCGTAATTTTTCTGTTTCTGTCTGAAGCAAAATGTTTGGCTGGAGGCTGCTGTAGAGGCAATGAAAGAGTAAATTCCTTGTACTGCGAAGTTTCCATAATTTTTTTTTTTTTTTTTTTTTTTTTTTTGTCCACGGTATTAAGACACATTTACCACGCATCATCTTCCGTGGTTCGTTTATCTGTTCATTACAGTGCGATTAGAAAGAAAGACAACTGGACAGATACAAAAGGACATTTACTACTCCTATTGATAATTGGAGACAACTCAACCGGGTTTTCACACTTTGCAGTTTGATGGAGTTATGCCCCCTTTCCACTTGGCACTCCATAACGCTGTCCTGCTGTTTGTTTGTCTCTTTCTTTTCTCAGTGCAATCAAATTAAACGTTTCAAGTTCGCAAATTAAATTTTATACAGATTACGACCTTTACGGGTATTTATCTGATTATAAGTTCACAAGTTGGCAAATATTTACAGAATCCAGATTTGCTGATTTTCGGGTACTAGAAAGTGTTGAGAGAGTAGTTTAGACGTATGTGTGGTACAACACAATCTAGTTCCGAATTGAACTCTTAATAGCCATTTACGTCCTAAAGGAAAAGCGCGAGGCGCGGTAGCTCAGGGCTAGCGTGACTGACTCTTACGCAGTGTCAGGAAATTGTGTGCACGAAAATACCTTTGTATCATATATGAACAAAAATGTAGATGGGTTGAGTTGCTGCGTACAGCGTTACCCGGGGTGTATAGTTCGAAATACTGACTTTTGTTCACTTGCTGCAGCACGGTAGTATGTGTGTGTGTGTGTGGGGGGGGGGGGGCGTTTATTTCGAGTTCTCTGGCCGTGGATTTGGCATCAAATAGAGTATTTATGAGGCTAATTCTCTCTGTGTCGACACAATACAGATGAGTCTTGTCAGGAAGTTATCCACTTTATGGAATAATCTTCTGCTGTAGCTCGGTATGTGAAATGTAATACTTTATTCTTTCTTGCTATCCGTTACATGTGATGAAATTTTTGTTGAATATATCGACTGTTTCGGAATTTATTCTAAATGTCTACTAAATTAGAGCTATGTCGCATAACGCCTTGCTATCGGATAGAATATATTCTGTTCCAAATTGGAAATTTCATTGCTGAACAGACAAGTTGAATTCAATTATATGTTGTATGCTTTAAATAATGAGAAACGTTCGAGTTTTTATAATACAGTGAGCATATTCTATTCGGAGACAGATTGACGCATGAGCGTGGCTATTATAATAATAATCTCATACAGTCGTTCTTATGACAATATACTGTGCGTCTTGGATGCAGGTCAATGCCTTTTTTTTTTTTTTTTTTTTTGCGGAGGGACTTGCGATGGCTCAATGGTTAGCGTGCAGGAGAACTGGATTTGATTCCCAGTTCGGGGCAGGTCGGCTTCCGTGTTGTGTCCTTAAGACAGACACTTTACTTTGATTGCACTAGGCAAAACACCAAAGCAAAACAAAAAGCTGGCATAGCCCAACCAAACCAAAAATGTTGTTGTTGGAAATCTCTAATGCACACCATTAAAGGATCAACACAATTTACTAAAGCCTCTTACAATACACCATAAAGCGGGCTTAGCCCAACCAAACCAAAACGTTGATGTGTGTCTCTGATACACCGCATTGTTTGTTAAGAATAAGAAAATACAAATCTTGTATTTTTATGAAACTTTTAAGTCTGTGCTTTTACAGTTCGAATGATTATAGTGCTATTGTTTACAATCTCCATCCTTTCTTTCAGAAATCAAATCGGCACTACATGTCCACCCACGACGAGCGAGAGACAAGTTCAAGTGGAGGTGTCTTTGCTATTGCAGTCAGACATAAGTGCAGTACATTCATGGTTAGGTCAACCTGTGAAATACGTGTTGTTCTTTTTTTTTTTTTTTTTGCTCTAAAACAGCTGGTCTTTACATTTTTAGATTTGTTGCCAGACCAGATTAACTTTAAATGTAATCAGTTAAATTTTCGTTACAATCTCAAGAACACGCCTTTGAACAGAATAATTAATTCAATTACATTATCGGTTTTAATGCAACAAATACTTTTTGGTTACTGTCAAATATCTTTTTTGTGTATTAGTAAATGTTAAAAGGCTATTAGTAGATGTAAAACGGCTATTTTTTCGTGTTTTTTTGTCGTTTTTGGAAGCTATAAAACATAATAGGTTTTGACTTTGTACTGTCTTCAAAACATAATAGTCACAGTTTTTAGAGCCTAGGGATTTAATAAGCATTTAGGATATACGCTTGATGGTATGTATGCGTTTTAAAGGTTCGCGGATGAATATGCTTTTAGGACATGCGTTGGATGGTTATTTTCGCGTTTTAAAGGTTCGCGGAGGAATATGTTTTTTTTTGTATCTGCACTTAGTAGTATTTTCAACATTTTAGAGGCTCACAGTGAATATGCTTTTGGGACATGAGTTCTTAACAGTAAGGTATGTGTACTTCTAGAATTAATGTTCTTCCATGATGGTTTTATCAGAAAAACAAGGGTTAGCATCTTATTATTAAATGCACGTAAGCATAATTGCTGATACCATCCTCCCTGATACATATGTTTGTGTCCGATGGGCTCAGGATTCTTTTTAGTTATCTTGTATAATCCCATGCGGTGGTTTTCAAATAATGACTTTTATACAGCGCATGGTTTAATTCTTTTTTAACAAATGGCTGTGATAAGCATTATTAATTTATCAAGAATGATGGATTACATCGTCCTAAGCCCAACACATTCGCTTATTAGTTTTCCACTGCACTCGTCCTTGAATTTTCCTACAATTTTTTTTTAAATTTGCGGTACTGAAAAGTGGATGGCCAGCCAGATAATCAATTGTGTCATAATACGAGTTATTCTTTTTTATGTCATTGTAAATATGTTTTGTGTTTTAAATTCCATTAACAAGCTATATGTGTCTGTGTATACCATCTCCATATTCCTTTTTAAAATGGTTGTAATGAAAGTCATACATTATGAACTTAAATAGATCCAGCACAGACTACCCGGTATAAATAGGTTGGTTTAGCATTAATTTTGACTCAACAAAATGAATTGCTACCAAATCTTCATCAAATATTTTTCTTGATACAAATCCTGGCTCTGCTACCAGTCTTATGATTTTCTTTGTTTCTGAGGCCCTGACCAATTCAACATTAACCCTATTTCTCAGGTTTTACATGGTTTTGCCGAATACAGAGTTGTTCGTCAGTTTGAAACAATCTTTTTCAAATTCGTTTTTGGATCTGGTCTTCCAGGATGTCATCCAATTTGACTGGTTAAACTGCATAACCTTATGGACATTTGTTATTTTCATCCCCAGATCCAAATATAATTTTAGATTGCGGTAGTGGACCACACATGTTTCCTTATTCATTAAATCTGGAATAAGTTTAACATAACTCATACACTTGCTGTCTAATTCATTGGCTAATGCTACCTGGTATTCACTCAGCCATTTTTTCTCAACCTACATCCTCTCTATGGCCAACGGATAATCGCTGTGGCTATCATGAAATTCATCGGAATACTCCAGATCAACTTCCAAAATATATCCTATCTCCGAATCATCATCAATATTAGCCATAATTTGATTAGGGTTAACCCAATTAAACCCATACGTTGGAAGTGGTTGCATCATACATCAGCTACATAATGTGTTACTCTCAAGATACATTATCCAGTAGTTTGGTTTGGCAGGATCATAATCACTAACCACTGGGTTGTTAGCTTTACTAAATATTTTTGATTCCACCTCTTATTCCTTTTGGATGAATAAATGCATATCATTATCAATTAGTAGCTCCAATTAAACACCTGTCATTTTAAAAAGGGCATCCCAGCTCATTCCCGGGCTTGTGATATATTGGGCAAGATCTAAGCTATAATGTTTTATTGACACTTTTCTAAAATTTTCAAAAACATCTGCCAGCAGCATCATACCAATTTTTAGGTAGATATCATGGTAGTTACTCACAATTTTTAGTACTGCATTTTTTTAAATACTTCCTGGACATGAGCATACTCGTCATCTGTTGTACATGATTTGGCTAACGTCAAGTAAAACGCTTCTTTTGGCGGTATCCTCATCAAAACGTTTAAACTATTAATATATTCATATCGTTACACCTCTTTCCTAGTTAACAGATCATACTGGTCTGGCTAGGTAAATGATTTTCTTATTTTAGGATAACTTTTTTTGCAGATTCACAGATAATTTCTTAAAGCTACTGTTAAGAAATTGAAAGAATCTATGAATTTAAGATGGTCTATGCTAAAATACATGTATTTTTCAGTGTTGTTTGGTATGCAACTTATGTATCCGTTGCGAATTTTACCCAGCAGCGGACATTATGAGATGGCCATCATATCCCCGTAGATTGCGAAGTACCACAGGCAGTTTAGTTTTCGTAGGATAAATTTTTTGTTGTAAATTACAGTCAGAATGGGCATCTCCTCTATATTTACCACTAATATGGCAGTGATCCCTTACTTCATTGCCATCTAGTTTTATCACTAATATGGCAGTGATCCCTTACTTCATTGCCATCTAGTTTTATCACTAATATGGCAGTGATCCCTTACTTCATTGCCATCTAGTTTCATGCTGTAGATGTGGCAGGAAGTTGCATTTTCAAAATCAGTTTTATCATTTTCAGTAATTTTTATTGGCACCGGCCTTTTGAAAGCCCTTTTTTTTTCCTTTCATTTCATCATTCAGATCACTAAGAACATTTTCAACAGCACTGTTTTCACTGTACAATACCCTATTCATGACCACCCCGTATAGCACTACAATATATGCGTATCCACACGAGGGTTGTTTGGTTGCTTGTTCTGTACTATCACCCTTGCTGAGTTTAACCTTTTGATTCAATGTTTCAGAATCAGCATAGATAACAAATGGTGCTTTCATATGATTTTAGTAGTTTTTAATTTTTAGGATATTCTTCCCTTCTCGGGTAGCACAACCAGCTGGCATTTGGATTCAATACCTTTACAATCAATACTATGATTTTCCATCATTTGTTTTCTCTGCTGAAAACGTGAACACATCTTCTGTATAAATACTTGTTTGTTCATGCTTGCTACTGCTAATAGGTAAACGTTTTTGATCCATACATAATAATTTGTTTCATCTTCTGATATTAATAGTAGATAAATAATACTTTCTCTTTTTTCATTGCTAATCCTTAATTGGTATAATCCATCATCCCACCCTTAAATATTGATAGCTAATTTGTTATTCGGTTTTTCAAATTTAGTGATATCTTTTAATGAAACAGAGAACTTGATATCACAAAAATTTAACTTGTCAGCATGGTTTTTATACTTGATATCACCAAAATGTAACTTGTCAGCAAGGTTTGTATACTTGGATATGCGCTCAGCTTTGCAGTCAGCAGGAAATCAACCTGACAAAATAGGCATTTTAAAACATTTTTTATCGTTGTTCTGAACATTTGTGCACTCTTTTTTGATACTATTTCTTTTGGTAGAGAAATGTAACTTTTCCCCGAAAATGGTTTGTATTGTGAGTTGCATAGATAAAAAATGAGAATATACCTCATCTTCCAACCGCTCCCAAGTTTATGAATTCATCAAATTCGCGCTTTATTTCGGCAAAAGCAAGTCATTATTATTATTTACGTTTAACACAGGCGCATCTTTACTAGCAACACAGATATCAATTTCCTATGCTGCTTTTATTTCACCCACATATTTTACCATTTTGTACATCCGTATTTATATCGGAATACTTAATTTTATTCCCTTATTTGCAATTATTTCATTATTTTAAATTGTTGCATTTTTTTTTAAAAATTTAAAAAAATTTATATTTGATAAAAATTTATCAAAGTCATTATTATATTGGTATCTCCTATCTACCGAAGCCTCACAACCTTTTAAGAAATGTTTACCTCTTTACTTTCTTTAATGAAATCTTGGTTGATGAACCAGTGTTCTTGGAGATGGCGCAGGCTTTATTGGAGGTAGTACAACTTTTCTTGGAGGAGATGGCACTGTTTTTGTTGGAGTTGGAATGGGCTTTATTGGAGATGGCGCTGTTTCTCTAGGAGTTGGAATGGGCTTTATTGTTTTATTATGTTCCGACATCATTTTTACATACTGATTCCAACTTGGTTCATCTGTGTGTTTGATATTTTTATCATATTATGATGCTCTTCAGAATGGTCTAATTTCTATAGTTTTTCGAGACTATCACATTTTTATACTCAGCCAGGGGTAACTTTTTGTTGTTGTTGTTGTTGTTGTTGTAGAGATTCAAATAAACATTTCTGCAGTTCTCTAAAGTGTTCATGATTACATATTATATATTATATTTAATTCTTTAAGCCTTATTTGTCATATTGGTTTAAAGAATTCAATATAATATATAAATTACATAATAATGCAAAACTATATAACACGCCTATTTATAACTTATATGCTGCAAAAATAAAGATGGTTTAATTATAAATGTGAAAAAAAAGATTATTCGACAAACATTATTTACTAGCCATTGTTATAAAATTACTTTTAGAGCGAAGGAAGCTGATTTTAAAAGTATATTAAAACATCGTTTCGTTTGGCATTGCTTGAACGGAACTATTCTTGATGAGAAGATAGTTAACAATATAGATAATAATAGGTTAAATAACTTATGACTGCGCAGGAAAATTTTTACAAAACGGCAGTTTTTCGTAATTACTCTGTTGTAGGTAACGATTGGTCTAGAAACATTTTGCAACGCAACTTGTATTGAAACCAAGAATTTTGATTATTTTCATTCACTCTATTCTCTGCAGTGCAATCTTGGGATTTATACTGGGATTGTAAAAATGTGTTGTGAGGGTACAAATAAATGTACATCAGATAAATATAAAATTAATGATTCATTTTATACATTTGAATATATTAATGAACTACCAGAAGAATATAATAGATTATGTTTAAAAAAAAAAGAATGATGAAGACAAGAGGATGGCCATTAAAAAGTATACAAACAAACTTGTATATGTGATTTTGAAGATAAAGTGATAAAAAATAAATTTAAAAAAAGTATAAAAAAAATTTGGTTGCATCAATTCTGATATTATATCTGTTGTGAAAACGCTTGCTCAAAGTTATTAGGAATATATTACCAGCAATACGTTTCGCAGCAGCCACAGGAGCCGTTCATGTTGCAACATCAAAAGCAACTCGAGGTTCTGGTTTATCTAAACTAAGAGATCCGAAAAAAATATTTAAATATTATATATTAATATAAGATGCCATATATTGAATTTGCATTGATTGTATGCCAACACCAAAAAGAAAAAGAAAATAAAAGAATATGCACAAAAAAGCACTGACACGGCTCAGATATATTGATGTCAACAAAAACGCAAATCAAACGAATTACAAAAGGAAATATCCATGGTTATGGTATAGCTATAACATTTTACAGGCACAATTAAAGAAACAATGTGGGTTTCTTCCTACCAGGTCTTTTGGGAAATCTTTTTGGAAATGGATTAGCATTGCCAGGAAAAGGTCTTATTTTTTTTTTACCGGAACACCATTCATAAAAAGTAATAAAACCTATTAGTAATATTCAAATTGAAACGATTGTGAAAAATATTTGTATAAAAAAGACTAAAAAAACTAAAAAACTTTGGCTGTTTTAGTAAAGATGTGCTTGCAAACAAAATAAGACAAAATGAAAGTATTACAGTTAATTTAGAAGATTTTTTCTCTTGTTTGCAATCATAAATTTTCGTAGTTGTGTTTTAGTCAGAATAATTTTATCATAACCACCTTTTATTTGATTCTCTTTAAATATTATTGTATTGGCTGAGTTTTTAAATAAGCATTTTTTTATATTTTTTTGTTTTCATTTGACAGTGATACAGGAACTTTTTTATACCTCATTATAATATATGGTTATACAATAACATTAATACAGTTTTTCTTCTTTCAATATATAGACAATTGTAAACATAGTGGCGTACTAAATTATATCATAGTACAATAATTAAAAGTCGAATACTGCAGATATCAAAATTTACAAAAGTTGATTAATCCAAACATTTCCATTATGGCAAGAAAGGTATAGAACTTGAATATGGACTCAAGTATAAAGTGTGAATAAGACAGAAAGAGGAGAAAAATAAGGAAATTAATAGAAACAGAGTTCATTGGATATATATTAAGAATACTGCGTTTTAGTGGAACGAATAGCATTATTTCTCCATCGGGATTTCAATAAATAAAAGCAGAAGCAGACTGTTATAGGTGGAAATCAGGTCCAAGCTTGCATGTCATTCATCACCCCAATTCTCGTCGAAATCAGGTCCAAGTTTGCATGTCATTCGTCAAACCAGTTCTCGTGGAAATCAGGTCCAAGCTCGCATGTCATTCATCCCCCCAGTTCTTGTGGAAATCAGGTCCAAGCTCGCATGTCATTCATCCCCCCAGTTCTTGTGGAAATCAGGTCCAAGCTTGCACGACATTCATCACCTCAGTTCTCGTGGAAATCAGGTCCAAGTTTGCATGTGATTCGTCACCCAGTTCTCGTGGAAATCAGGTCCAAGGTTGCATGTCATTCGTCACCCAGTTCTCGTGGAAATCAGGTCCAAGCTTGCATGTCATTCGTCACCCCAGTTCTCGTGGAAATCAGGTCCAAGCTTGCATGTCATTCATCACCCCAGTTCTCGTGGAAATCAGGTCCAAGGTTGCATGTCATTCGTCATCCCAGTTCTCAGGACGTAACAACCATCCCTCGGGCTCAGTTCTCGGGAGGTAACTGCCACCCCTCGGGCTCAGTTCTCGGGAGGTAACTGCCACCCCTAACATATTTACACATCTTTCCCGTAGCCGTCTTGGCAACACCGCTGTCCCTGACCACGCACGGGCCCAACTTCTTCACCACAGGACACGAACCGGAGGAAGAAATAGGTATGTACCGTGAGTTGTCATCTCATCGTTGTGGTACAGCTTACTTTAAGGAAATTGTGATAGCAGATGGTAACAGTTAGTAACGTCATTTATGCGGAGAAGAGGGGGAGGTAGGCGGGTAGGGCTATAGACTCACGGTTGTATTTGAATTCATCTGACCAAGTGTATCTGTGTTAGAAAGTTATCAAATGAGCCTTCAACCACATATCAAGCAAGTTATGCATAAATATATATTTTTATTTTTTAATTTTCTTCGTACATATATTAATTTACATACTGGGTCAGGTATTTTCAATTTAAATATGACGTAAATACATAGTTTTATCTTTGATTTCTTTTTATGTCCAGCCACAACACCTTGTTCGTGTGTCTGTACATCACATTTGGTTAAGTTTTGTATTTAGGTCCTTTCAAAAACTGTGGTGGGGCATTTTGTATTCGACGAATCCATTTCTAGTTTTTGTTGAGCCCACATTAGCAAATACCGACAGAGTGATCACTTTGGTGTCCATACATGTATCCATACCTCCATCCGCTCACACCTAGATTAACCTTAATTTCGGAACGTCATGCTCCATGCCAAATTAATAAAATGAAAACATTTTTTTTAAAAGAGTCAATAAGTTTGGAAGCAAAGAAAAACGCCTAACTGCCATGCCATAGAATGCCTATAATATCTATGTATCATTGTATTACCCTGTGACAAGAGTTAAATTTTGTTACACCTATGCAGTCAATACACCTTTGCAGTTAATGCTACATCTATGCAGTCAATGCTACACCTATGCAGTCAACGCTAGTTAAACTCTTGTAAACCATTGCAGTCAGTGCTAGTTAAATTTGTGTACATATATACAGTCAGTGCTAGTTAAATTCGTGTACACCTATGCAGTCAATGCTAGTTAAATTCTTGTACTCCTATGCTGTCAATGCTAGTGAAATTCGTGTAAATCTATGCAGTCAATGCTAGCTAAATTCGTGTACATCCATGCAGTCAATGTTAGTTAAATTCTTGTACACCATGCAGTCATTGCTAGTTAAAGTCTTGTACACCGATGAAGTCCGTGCTAGTTAAATTCGTGTACATCTATGCATTCCTTGCTAGTTAAACTCTTGTACACACCTATGCAGTCAATGCTAGTTAAATTCGTGTACATCTATGCAGTCAATGCTAGTTAAATTCATGTACGCCTATGCAGTCAATGCTAGTTAAATTATTGTACACCTATGCATTCAATGCTAGTTAAACTCTTGTACACCTATGCAGTCAATGTTAGTTAAATTCGTGTACACCTATGCAGTCATTGCTAGTTAAATTCTTGTACACATATAAAGTCCGTGCTAGTTAAATTCGTGTACACCTATGCATTCAATGCTAGTTAAACTCTTGTACACCTATGCATTCAATGCTAGTTAAACTCTTGTACACGTATGCAGTCAATGCTAGTTAAACTCTTGTACACCTATGCAGTCAATGCTAGTTAAACGCGTGTACACGTATGCAGTCCCTAATGCCTGATAGAAAACATGAAAGCCTTTCCTTCTAATGTAGATATACTCTCACAGCTTAATGTTAAACCTGCGAAAAATAATACATTGTTTGTCAATAATAAGACTATATCTAGTTATTAATGTGCCTGTAATTGTACTGTAGAGTAGGGCCAATTTACACTTCTCTTTGCAATGAAAATGGTGGGTGGTGCTGCCATAAGTTCAAATTAGGCAAATTTATACTTCTCTTTGCAATGAGATTGGTGGGTTTGTGCTACCATAAGTTCAAATTAGGCATCTCAGTGTCTCACTTGGCTTCTACATGATCACACACACACACACACACACACACACACACACACACACACACACACACACACACACACATCATATATATATATAAGCATGTCCAGGACTTGAAACTGGAGGTCCTGAAAGAAGGGTCTCTCACTACATATATAATGTACCACCATGATGCGGGAGCCGCGGTAGCTCAGTTGGTAGAGCGTCGGACTCGTAACCCAAGTGTTGCGGGTTCAATACCCTCCCAGCCCAACCCAGGTAGGCCGCGTCACATGTGTCCCTGGGAAAGGCACTTAGTTCCCATTTCGTCGGCATGACAGCCAATATTGTTTTTAAAGTGCCGTAAGAACATACAACATCAAAAATAAAAAAAAAAAAAAAAAAAAAAATGGCATCTGGATCGAAATCCATAACAAGTTATTTTTCTCTTTCTCTTTTTTCAAATCTGTCATAATCAGCTTTACGCTTAGCACATGCTTGCATGGGGTTTTTCCCTTGTACAAGTTAAGTTATAAAATATAGGATATACGTCATAATTATGCAACCATGAACAAACCCTGTCTTGTTCTTTAAAAAAAGGCATTATTCCAGAATGATCTCTGCCAATTTTGGTTGAAATTGATCTGGTAGTATTTTTAGAAGTTGAAAATATAAAATGTTGACAGAAGACGGTCGGCGCACGATGGACGCAGGGCCGTACCATACCCTTTCTGGGCCCTACGACCAGGTCAGCTTAAATATACTAATTTAAACATGAATAAGTTACCAGATGGCAATACCTTTGCTGACTTTAGGCTTGACTCAGAGGGATTTACCTTTCTTCGGCTGGTAAGGAAAATGTTTAAAATTTTATTTCTCTGCACCATACTGGGTATAGGAGCACTGCTGTTAATTATTTCTCCTTTTTCCGTCATGTACACTCATTACTCAAAATAGCTCAACAATCAATGTGCAACGGTTCTTCATAAATGTACAGTCCGCACACGATACGATGGCAAAGCTTGGGTAAAGTCTATCATTACACAAGGGGAAAATGAGGAGGGGACGAGTTAAGGTTTGCTGATTTAAAATTGACCGAGAATGCCATTATATATCCATTTGTTTTTTAATCATCTTATACTTACATTTCTTAGGTAATGAACTGTAATATACATTATATTTCGCGTACTTATAATTGTATATTTGGTGTCGAAAAGGAGATCGCCCCATTTTACCCAATAGATTCTTCTTAGACAAAAAACACAGTATCATCATATCGTTTTCGCACTGTAGATTTTTTAGCAACACAATGGCCGTAGAAAGGAAAATGAAAACGCAACGATTTGCTGGAAGCGATTGTTTTAATATATTATGCAACCTTCAAGATGGCGCATGACATGCACAAGATGTTTAATTCCGGATTGATCACACTGAAATGAAAAAGAAAAGAATACGCTTTGCATAAAATGTAAACGCTGGCCAATTATCAAAGTGAAAGGTGTTCCCAGTCAGAACACCGCCGAAACACAACCCCGTTCATTTTTTTTTAAAAATAAACGTTAAAAAGGTTACTCTTATTTCTGTACGATTTTTGTCCCTTGAATTAGGCAGAATGATTACGGAATTTAATATGAATAAAACTTACAGCAAATACACTTGTATATATGTCTTTAAGTTTAATTGTAATCTCCTTACAGTTATCATTCGTGTGCACAAGCTCTTACGGTCATCATTCATGCATACAAGCTGTGACGGTCATCATTCGTGAATACATTGTTACGATTATCATTCGTGCATAATATTGTTGCGGTTATCATTCGTGCATACATTATGTCATGGTAATCATTCGTGAATACATTCTGTTACGGTTATCATTCGTGCATACATTATTACCGTTATAATTCGTGCATACATTGTTACTGTTATCATTCGTACATAAGGTTTATATTCACACTTTCTTTATTATATCAAAAGTTGCCCGTTCTGTACCCATATTTAATTTTAGATACCGCATATCCGATAATTTACAACCGAAAATGCAACGGACTCCCCCCCCCCTCTCTCTCTCTCTCTCTCTCTCACCGGGCCTGGTTCAATACAACTGAAAGCGCTAATACGGCAAAAACTATATTAGTATTAAATTTTAGAACAACAATTAATATTTTATTTAAGATCAGTTAACGCGCCTACATGACCACGTTGACGTACACTTTACCTCACAAAAAGGATGCGCTAGAAATGTGTGTGAAGCTGTGAAGGTACTTAGTGGTATGTGTAATTTTAATGATTACATCGTATCGGAAACTTCAAGGTCCAAGATATTTTGTAACGTTGGAGACCTTAGCGATAGTTGAGAGCGTCCAAATTACGAATCAAATGTCGGTGTTAGGCGCTACGGCATCCTCAGCTAACAAAAACAAAAAATATATAAAATTAGGAACTACTGTACATAGATTATGGACACTGTACATAGATTATGGACACTGTACATAGATTATGGGCTTTGACACCTTTAATTCTCCACAAGCTTCACACATTTGATGCCGCAGCCGTCAAAGCAGCATTTCTCATCAACTTTACAGTCCGTGTCCTGCTTGCACTTTGATTCCCAGTCATAAGCACCGCAGGTCTTGTCAACCAGGGGTGGACAACTCTGTCCCTTCCTAAAATCTACAGAAAAAAACAAACATTATAGCAACATTTAAAAAGAAAAGAAAAAGACAATGACTGTCATTCACACATTTGAATCTTAAGAACATTATAAAATTTCGTGTTTACTATGCTTCGAAATTTTAGTACATGCTGGGATGTATATATTGCCTATTTTTATACAAATGTTATTATTCATAATAGTTTATGAAATAGGCATGAACTACTAATACTGTACTATATTATACATCAAAATAAAATTACAAATTTAATTTTTCTCTTTGCTAATTATTAAAAATTGAATTTGAATGCGTACTTGGATTTAAGCAGATTTGCATCTTTGTGACCACCGGACCAGGTGTAATAAGATAATACTCCAATTAACGCTGTTTACCCGTAATACAACTGTAAATACCACCCAGGTTCAGAACATAACATTTATATTCATATAATTTTCGTCCTATTTTACCTTAGATTAATATTTGCTTTCTAACAATGCCATAAAAATTATAAGTTATTTTTCAATACATTTCTAAAAAAAAGGTACATATTTTTATATTCTATTAAATCCTAAATTACAAACTACCATGCATCAAGTCCCAGTATCCCTTTATTAAAATCCCAGTATCCCGTTATTAAAATCCCAGGATCCCGTTAATAAAAAGTCTCAGTATCCCGTTATTAAAATCCCAGTATCCCGTTATTGAAATCCCAGTATCCGTTAATAAAAAGTCTCAGCAAACCGTTTTTAAAATCCCAATATCCCGTTATTAAAATCCCAGTATCCCGTTAATAAAATCCCCTTATCCCGTTAATAAAAACTTTCAAATAGTGTGAGTTAAAAGATTCAAGAGTGTAAAATTAAATCCAGTGACAGTTAAAAAGAAAGTAAAAACAACCATGATTATCATATTGTCAATATATCATAATGGATATGCTGACATGGACGCGTTACGTTTCATTACTTGAAAGTGTATCAATTATGTCAGTAATGTAAACTTGCCGGACTCGAGCTTATATATATATATATATATATATATATATATATATATATATATATATATATATATATATATATATATATATATATAATATATAATACAATACAATACAATACAATACAATATAATATAATTTAATTTAATATAATATAATATACTACAATAATATAATATAATATAATATAATATAATATAATATAATATAATATAATATAATATAATATAATATAATATAATATAATATAATATAATATAATACAATACAATACAATACAATACAATACAATACAATATAATTCAATATAATACAATAGAATACCAATTTTTTAATTCAACAGGATATCAGTACTGATATCAGCAATATGTTTATCCTGTATTCCATCAGGCGCTTTCGCATCATCGTCATGGATGCTCTTCATGTCTTAGTTAGGGTTATTCTACGTCATGTGTAGACGCGGCAAAATGGCAAACGAGTCCGTTTTCGAAAAGAGACTGATTATAAAATTGTATGCAAAACTGGGAAAATCCTTTACTCAGATAAAAGCTGACTTGGATGCTGTTTATGGACTTAACGCACTTGCTAAATCTGGAATCAGTATATGGATGAAACGTTTTAGTGATGGTAGGGAGACTGTTAATGATGATATCAGAAAACGTTGACCAAGAACATCTCTTTCAAAAGAAATAGTCGATTCTGTGGAAGGTTATGTACATTATGTTCTTCAACACACAAGGAATAATTTTGAACCACATGGTACCAGAGAACACCACAATGAATGAACAATACTATGCCACAGTAATCAGATATAATTTAGATGAGGTTGTTCGCAAGAAGTGTCCAGAATTAATGAGGAGTGGCTTCATTTTGCACCGGAATAACGCCCCCGCACGCACATGCAAGTTTGTAACACAGACCGTACAAAAATTTGGCGTTGAAAACCTAAATCACCCATCATACAGCCCAGTGTTAGCTCCTTACGTCTTCTGGCTTTTTCCAAAATTGACAGATTCATTATGGGAAACCATTACAAAAGCGGAGAAGAATTAGGGGATGCAATCACTTGGATGCTACACGTGTTTAATGGACGCAATCACCTGGCTGCTGCACGTGTTCGGGACATGGGTCACAAGATAGGAGAAGTACATTAAATCGAAAGGAAGTTACTTTGAGAAAGGCTACTAAAATTATTGTAAACAGTTAAGTAACTTTTTCTTTACAGCGTTTGTTCCACAACTGTTTTATGAACCCTCGTAGGATGCTACATCCGTTCTGTCAGCTGTTGTCTGTGTGATACAATCTCTACCAGCTATAATTGAACTACGTTCCATATACCTCTGCCAAAGTCTCGCAGGGTAGTGTTTGACCCATGACTTCATCACCAAATAAACAACATGGCGGCATAGATTGACCTTATAGTTTCGTTCATTCAGACTCTCGCATGACACTGAGAGATCTTCGCAGAGAGAGAGAGAGAGAGAGAGAGAGAGAGAGAGAGAGAGAGAGAGAGAGAGAGAGAGAGAGCGAGAGAGAGTCTTTTCAGGCTTTGTACAAATGTTTGTAACGCTCAAAACGAGGCTTTACCAGAAATCTGGCAAAGTCACTAAGTGGTTGACATGCTAGTCAGCGTTCCTAATAAAAACTTTGATCACATAGAAGCACAATTTGTTTGAATGACCACATAAAATATATGTGTAATAGAATTTTTGGGATCGACCACATAAAATATAAATATAATAGAAGTTTTGGGATCGACCACATAAAATATATATGTAATAGAGGTTTTGGGATCGACCACATAAAATATATATGTAATAGAGGTTTTGGGACCGACCACATAAAATATATATGTAATAGAGGTTTTGGGATCGACCACATAAAATATATATATAATAGAGGTTTTGGGATCGACCACATAAAATATATATGTAATAGAGGTTTTGGGACTGACCACATAAAATATATGTGTAATAGAGGTTTTGGGATCGACCACATAAAATATATATGTAATAGAGGTTTTGGGATCGACCACATAAAATATATATGTAATAGAGGTTTTGGGATCGACCACATAAAATATATTATAGGTAATATAAATTTTTGCTTCTGCACGAAAATCGTGTAACTGTTCAGATTATGAGAATCACCAAGTCCCCCAAAATGGCATGTATCTCCCGCTTTCCAACTAATACATTCTAATACATGTAAAGCACATAATAAATATACTTACACTTATCGTATATACACAAATAGTGTTGATGAACTTCATTATATAAATAGTGTATTTTTGGGACAAAAGTTATAAAAAAAAATTAAAGAAAAAAATAAATGTACGACACCTATCGTTAACAATCAGTTGTACAGACCTTTGCCAGACCCAAACTCGACTTAGATCTCTCAATGTCACGCGAAACTCTGGTTGAACGAGACTTGTTGACCGGAATACAGCTTTTTATACCTCCGCAAAATAGTTCTTTGAATAATTAGTAAAACGATGTTTGAACTGTGTGAAATTATGCTTGCAGTGCAAACAATAATTTGGAAGCATGGGATTAATCACAAAGAACGATAACTGTAAAATCCAAATTTTATAGTTCTTATTACGTAATATTCTTGCAAAGTAAACAAGGTGTTGACAGGAAAATGTTGCAAAGTAAACAAGGTGTTGACAGGAAAATGTTGCAAAGTAAACAAGGTGTTGACAGGAAAATGTTGCAAAGTAAACAAGGTGTTGACAGGAAAATGTTGCAGAGTAAAAATAACTGAACAGATTGTATTAAATAATTAAAGTTTGTTTCTGCACCTTGATTACATTTTTAGGCAGAAGGAAATGTTGCTGGATTACTTGTATTTGTGTGTGTGTGTTTGTGTGTGTGTGTGTGTGAGAGAGAGAGAGAGAGAGAGAGAGAGAGAGAGAGAGAGAGAGAGAGTTGTATATACATCGTCTTTTTATATACATGTCGATTATGTTAGTTAGGATAAGTTCTCAAGAGAAGCTGTTATTCGACTGAAGATTTTATAACTAAGATATATTTAATATGGATGTTAATAACCTGCAGATTTTATCAATTAACTAGAAGTGGTAATACATGGTAAAAACACCATACCACGCCAAGACAAAACATATAAGAAGGTAGCTAATTGAAGGTTTTAATCCTTTTTTGCCTGCTAAGCTTTATAACTTGACTCTTTGATATCATACATATTTAAAAATTATACATTTTTTAAAAGGTTATAAAATGTCAAAAATAATGAATCCTAATTATTCAATTTTTTTTCTTTCTCAAATATAAAGAACTGGTTGGAATCGAAATTTCAATTTTTTTTATTTTTTAAATTATTTTTTAACAAAGATTTATCTGTCCTCCCAAATTATAATGTTCCAGTGAACTGTGTCGGTGAATGTTTTTTTTAATAAACATTTTGATTTCAGGTTATAGATATTTAAGTGCAAAGAGGGACTTCTTTTTTTAAAAAAGTACTGACATCAAATATAATATCATTATAATTTAAAATAATAAAATATCCCTTATACCGTTTACAAATTCTTGTACAGATCTGTACTATAATACATTTTAAGCAAGACGTGTTTGTTAGTAGATGAGATATGACTGTTCAAATTCGTTTGGATTTTTTTTTCTTCTCAAGAAATGCAAAAATTTGAATTAATATAAAGTCTCTTTCAAGCAGTTAATATTTAATTTCTCTGCTGAGATGCGTTCACCATTTCTTGACCTACAGAAATACGTATACTTACATATATCTATCGTTTACATATCTTACATATATCTATCTTACATATATCTATCGTTTATAGGTAAAGAGAAATTTGAAAATTTACGGATACGTATATATAAGTTCTGCAATCATCCACATATCTTACCTTAATGCAGGTTTCTGTACGGGGGTGGGGGGTGACGGGGGGGGGGGGTGATATACGATTCTATCTTTAACAGGAAGTAGTATTTCCCTTGTCATGGGTCATTAATTAGTCATATTTGCCCACTACTCATATTAGTATTCGTCGTTGAATTCGGCCATTGGAATCAGACTTGGGTCGTTACAACAGACCTTGAAACTTTAACAATTCCAAAACAAAATATTCGTTTAGTAGAATAACATTATTTCGAAAGAAAGATAGACAAATAGAAAGGAAAGGTTATCATGCTTTACCTATACAAAATGGGACCATCTTTCCATCTTCATTTTCTTTTACTGTACAGACTGAGTCAGTGTCGCATGCGTGCTTCTGTAATTATAATTAAGCATTCAAAAATGGCACTTTTTAACCATCGGTGTTTTAGCTGGGTTTGAAATCGTGGGTAAACTTGTTATGTATTAAGGGTCTGGTAGAATAATTAATTGTACCGCATATATAATAACAGTAAAATTGTCAACAACGAGGAAATGGATTGTAGCTACACGTGTCGAACGTGGCATGCTCCTCATTAGGAAGATAGCGTACACTTACACAGACAAAATAAACACAAAATACAAAAGTTACAAGAAGAGAAAATTATTAACATTATTGTACGAGAATACTACCCTTAAAATGAATACATAAATCTTAAAGGTTAAACAAAAAGAACAGTGGAATAATCATTGCAACAAGCGATATTTCGTTACGCGAGATTTTACGTTATAAGTTTGATATATATATATATACACATACCATACAGAGCCTCGCCAATCTACTATAGTTGACCTTAACTGGCGATCCTTTCTTTTCTACTGCCAGGCTGAATGCCAAAAGGGACTAAAAAGTAACAAAACAAGATAGAAGAGTCACTAATAGATATATAGACAGAAAGAAGAGTCGCTGATAGATAAATAGAAAGACAGAAGAGTCACTGATAGATAGATAGACCGATAGAAGAGTCATGGATAGATAGATAGACCAATAGAAGAGTCACTGATAGATATATAGGCAGATAGAAGTCACAGATAGATAGATAGACAGATAGAAGAGTCATGGATAGACAGACAGAAGAGTCACTGATAGATAGATGGAAAGATAGAAGAGTCACTGATAGATATGTAGACAGATAGAAACTGATTATGTTCACACACTTACAAACAGTCAAATCATTGCTTGCGAAGGACAAAATGAATGAATAATACATTTTATGCACCAAACAAAACAAAGAAATAAAAATTATGACAAGCACTGAGTACATTAATTATTTGTAAGGTTTTCGTGGCAGGCAAATTAAATTTTAATCTCTGCTTGCTCTTTATGTTAAGGGAGCCGCGGTAGTTCAGTTGGTAGAGCATTGGACTCGTAATTCAAGGGTTGGAAAGGCACTTACCTCCCATTTCCTCGCTATGATATAGCCAATAATGTATTGCCAAGTGCCGTTCAAACCAACAAATATAAATATTTTCTAAAAAAAAAAAACAAAAAAAAAAAAACAAACAACAAGCACTCTGTACAAAAATTGAAAAAGAATCTAGAATTTGTCATGACTGTGCACAAAAAATTAATGAAAATCAACGTAGAATTTGTCATGACTGTGTAAAAAAAAGAATGAAAAAAAACGTAGAATTTGTCATGACTCTGACATTATTTTTGTTTAAGATGCAGCTATCAAGAAATGTCTGCTCACTCAAAGCAGGTTGAAGATTAAAAACAATGAAGTAATTTAAGGCCACCCTTCAAGAGAAAGTAAAAACTTGTAACTTTTTATGATAGTATCGTTTATGTAATCTTATCATTTACAAGTATGCATACTGAAATTCAACATTTTATACATTATAAAAACAAGGATGACAAAAGAAGCTTGCAAAATTGGATTGCTTTAAGTTTATTTAATGTAGATTATAAACGTTTGGCGAGGATTTTAGCTAATCGTTTGAAACAGGTATTACCCGAAATTATATCTCAGACTCATACATGTGGTATAAATTGGAACAGATATTACTGATATTTATAGTCACTGTAAGAGATATTACTGATATTTATAGTCACTGTAAGAGATATTACTGATATTTATAGTCACTGTAAGAGATATTCTGATACTTATAGTCACTGTAAGAGATATTCTGATACTTATAGTCACTGTAAGAGATATTACTGATACCTATAGTCACTGGAAGAGATATTCTTATACTTATAGTCACTGGAAGAGATATTACTGATATTTATAGTCACTGGAAGAGATATTACTGATATTTATAGTCACTGTAAGAGATATTACTGATATTTATAGTCACTGGAAGAGATATTACTGATATTTATAGTCACTGTAAGAGATATTACTGATATTTATAGTCAATGTAAGAGATATTACTGATACTTATAGTCACTGTAAGAGATATTACTGATACTTATAGTCACTGGAAGAGATATTACTGATATTTATAGTCACTGGAAGAGATATTACTGATATTTATAGTCACTGTAAGAGATATTCTGATACTTATAGTCACTGTAAGAGATATTCTGATACTTATAGTCACTGTAAGAGATATTACTGATACCTATAGTCACTGGAAGAGATATTCTTATACTTATAGTCACTGGAAGAGATATTACTGATATTTATAGTCACTGGAAGAGATATTACTGATATTTATAGTCACTGTAAGAGATATTACTGATATTTATAGTCACTGGAAGAGATATTACTGATATTTATAGTCACTGTAAGAGATATTCTGATACTTATAGTCAATGTAAGAGATATTACTGATACTTATAGTCACTGTAAGAGATATTACTGATACTTATAGTCACTGGAAGAGATATTACTGATATTTATAGTCACTGGAAGAGATATTACTGATATTTATAGTCACTGTAGGAGATATTCTGATACTTATAGTCACTGTAAGAGATATTCTGATACTTATAGTCACTGTAAGAGATATTACTGATACCTATAGTCACTGGAAGAGATATTCTTATACTTATAGTCACTGGAAGAGATATTACTGATATTTATAGTCACTGGAAGAGATATTACTGATATTTATAGTCACTGTAAGAGATATTACTGATATTTATAGTCACTGGAAGAGATATTACTGATATTTATAGTCACTGTAAAGAGATATTACTGATATTTATAGTCAATGTAAGAGATATTACTGATACTTATAGTCAATGTAAGAGATATTACTGATATTTATAGTCACTGGAAGAGATATTACTGATATTTATAGTCACTGGAAGAGATATTACTGATATTTATAGTCACTGTAAGAGATATTACTGATATTTATAGTCACTGGAAGAGATATTACTGATATTTATAGTCACTGGAAGAGATATTACTGATACTTATAGTCACTGGAAGAGATATTACTGATACTTATAGTCACTGTAAGAGATATTACTGATACTTATAGTCACTGGAAGTGATATTACTGATATTTATAGTCACTGTAAGAGATATTACTGATATTTATAGTCACTGTAAGAGATATTACTGATACTTATAGTCACTGTAAGAGATATTACTGATATTTATAGTCACTGTAAGAGATATTCTGATACTTATAGTCACTGTAAGAGATATTACTGATACTTATAGTCACTGGAAGAGATATTACTGATATTTATAGTCACTGGAAGTGATATTACTGATACTTATAGTCACTGTAAGAGATATTACTGATATTTATAGTCACTGTAAGAGATATTACTGATATTTATAGTCACTGTAAGAGATATTATAGATATGGTGTAGAGGGACAAGCTTAAAGGATATATTTTAAAAATTTATCAAGAAAAAGCTTTTGACAGAGTTAGTCACTCGTATTTGGTGCCCCTTTAACGAAATTCGGGTTTGGTGAAAGTTTCATTCAGTGGATACTAATATTTTATATTTAAATTAAAGGCTGCGTTAAATGCAGTGGTCATCTAACAAAATCCTTTCCGATTACAAATTCAGTCCGACAACAGCTATGTCATATGTATTAACAGCAGAACCTTGAGGACTCGCTATAACAGCAAACCCTAATAGTCAAGGTATTCCACTTCCATTGTCTAGTAATACAAGTAAAGTCTTTCAGCATTCCAATGATACAGCAGTAACAGTAGCTGAAAGAAAATCCATCAATCAATCATTTAGTGTACTTGATTTATAGTGTAAAGGTTCTGATGCAAAAGTGAGAAGAAAAAAAAACGAAAAAAAAACAACGTATGGATTGGATCTGGTAAAACTCCCTGAGGAATGTTGTAAACAGCTCCAAATTCAAGTATGTGATAAAGTTATCTTAATTTTGGGAACCTATGCTGGAAAATGTGCACAGTTATGTCAGCAGCTGAACAGGAATAATAGATTGTCTAAAATAAAGAACTTATTAAAACTGTGGACACCGAGGTATTTGACAATACAGGGTAAAGTTACAGTTGTTAAAACCTTATTAGTTTCTAGAATATGGTACATCGTGTCAGTTCAACCTCTTTCTGATCTAATTGTTAATGAATTAAAGCAATTATTTCTTACATTTATATGGTCAGGAAAGTCTCACTTGGTCAATTATTATACTCAAACTGGTGATAAGCAACAAGATGGGCTACAGTTAACTGATATAAAGATGAAAATGTATGGATTCAGACTCAAGTTTTTGAAAAGATACTTTGATCTTAATTGCAATGCTCTGTGAAAAATCACCCTTGATTACATTGTATCTATTGTTCTCGACTTGAAGTTAACGAGGGAAGTATTTCTCATGTCCTTAAATGAACAACAATTTAAAATCCTACCACTTTTATTTTTTACAGAGAAATGTTTGCATGCATGGAAATAAATTAGAACTAATATTGACATGAATATTAATGTGCTGACTGTGTTTGAGCAACCTCTATATTGCATGCGGAGGTAAAATATTGTTGTTCACAGAATTTATAAAGGCAGGAATTGTTTGTATTCAGGACAATACATACGAATTTGTACCTGGATTATTGCCTAATAAGGTTATTTAAAACATTATACATGAATCAAACCCAGAGGTCAAAGCAGAAAAGACAGAAAAAGACTACAATTGTATAATAGAAAATATACCATTAGATTGGAGAAATATTGTTACAAAAGAATCAAAACGCACTGTATCATGTAGAAAAATATCATGTATCTCCAGACTGATACAAAATTGTATAAATTCTGTTAATGTACAATACAAATATTTTACACAGTCTTATGTAGTTTAATTTTTCAAGAACCAGTCTGTTTCCTTTTTGGAGTAGGATATTCAGTGTGGAAAAATGTAATAACTGGAAATGAATACACTTGTCTTTAAAGACTATAGACTTTGTAGATTTAGATTACAGAATAATACACAATAGAATATTTACAAAAGAGAGATTGAAATACTATGGTAAAATTAACAATGCTGATTTATTTCACATGTTTTTGAAACGTCCAAAATTAAGCTCTCTTAAGAATTATGTTGTATACATAGTAGAGATTCTTTTTTAACAAAATCTGGAGTTAGTGTTCCTAATATCATTCCTTATAAACAAATATTCCTGATGGGATATAACAAATATTCCTGATGGGATATAACAAATGTTCCTGATGGGATATAACAAATATTCCTGATGGGATATAACAAATATTCCTGATGGGATATAACAAATGTTCCTGATGGGATATAACAAATATTCCTGATGGGATATAACAAATATTCCTGATGGGATATAACAAATATTCCTGATGGGATATAACAAATGTTCCTGATGGGATATAACAAATGTTCCTGATGGAATATAACAAATATTCCTGATGGGATATAACAAATGTTCCTGATGGGATATGACAAATATTCCTGATGGGATATAACAAATATTCCTGATGGGATATAACAAATATTCCTGATGGGATATAACAAATATTCGTGATGGGATATAACAAATATTCCTGATGGGATATAACAAATATTCCTGATGGGATATAACAAAGACTCAGCATCTGTGAATGTCTATTTTTTAAAACTACTTTCTGAGCATTGCTCGATTATGTATTCACAAAAGCAGAAATAACGTGTCATTATTTGCAAAAAATAAATGATTAGGAAATACATATGATATGCTTATCAATACTACAAACACAAAAATCAGGCCTTGTTTGACAAATATTATGTACAAGATAATCCTTTGCTAAAAATAGATCAGGAGAAATTTTTTCTAATGTCTTTAGATTTAGGATTAATTTTTACATAAAATACTATGTAAATATAGACTGTATATTTTTAAATTGTAAATTGAATTGAAAGTTTTTTAAATAAAAAGAAAAAAAAGCGTAGGACTCGTATTCCAAGGGTCGCGGTTTCGATACCCGCCCAGGCCAGTACGGGTTGGCTGCCTCGGTGTGTCCCTATAATAGACACTTATCTCGCATTTCCTCGGTAGGATATAGCCAATACTGTGTTGCAAGTGCCGTTACAACCAATCAAAAAATAAAAAATAAAATAAAAAATAAAATAAAATAAAATAAAATAAAAATTGTATTAAACAAGATTTGTGTACCCCCCCCCCCCCCCCACCAAAAAAAAAAAAAAAGTTGCATTTTTCATGTCTGTGAGATTATTGTTGTTTTACATACAGTTATAAAGAAGTGTCATTGCTTACTCAAGGCAGGTTCAAGATTTAAAAAAAAAGAAATAATTTAAGGCCTCCCTTTGAGAGTAAGTAAAAACTTGTAATTTTTGTATGATGGTGTCATTCTGTGTGTCATGATGGTGTCATTCTGTGTAATGTAATCTTATCATTTACAAGTATGCAATTTTCATTAGCTGAAACGAACATACTGAAGATATATTCAAAATAGGAAACCCAAAAAGTGTCATTCTTGAGGGCATTGAAGTTGAAGCTTTCCAAAACCACTCTTTCAGAAATTGTACCTGGCTTGTGTTAGACCCTTATTGGAATATGCCAGTGTAGTTTTGGACGGTTGTAATGAGGATAGTTCGATTCGAATATAAAGAGTACATCCTAAAGCTGCTAGCATTATGACTGGTTTACCTTGTTCTGCAAGTAGAGAATGTTTATATTCAGAAACAGATTTTGTTCCCGTGAGTGAAAGCAGAACCATTAAAAAGCTTGCAACTTTCTATAGGATTATCAACGGTGTTGCTCACTATTTTGTACAAGAATTTATTCCCCCTTATGTAGGCGAGATAAACCGATATCCATTGCCTTTGTTTCGGTTTCGTGCAGGTGTGCTCCTTATAGAAAATAATTTATACCATCCAGTGCCAATTTGTGGAATAATCTTTCATAGGATATACGTCAGATTACGTTGCTTGGGGAGTTCAAACGATCCCTGCTTCCAAAATTTAATACTTCCCAAAACTTTTGGCAAGTTGATAGAAAAATTTTGATTATACACGCAAAGCGGAGGAATAATTGCAGCTCCCTTATAGAGATGGTTTAAGAGACACTCCTGTCTGTGTATGCGAAGAAGACGCCAAAACTAATGAACGTTATTTCTTTTCATGTTGCAGGTATGTTAATCAAAGACGATTATTATTACTTTAACTAAACCAACTGAATTTAAATTTGGATTTATTATTAAGGGGAAATCTCAAAGTAACAAAAGAGCAAAATCAAATTATAGGTTTGGTAGAACAAAATATATTAGAACTACAAAACGGTTCGATCCAAAACATAGGATCTAGATTCTTCTCCTTTCTCCGTTCTTTTTTTTCTCGTCATCTCCTTTCAGTATCTCCATTATAATATTTATGCATGAAATTAATGTTGTGCATATGCTATTCATCTTAAAGACTTTGCATTAGAAATTATTCTTTGCATGGGAAAAGCAATAATTAGTTGCTAGAACTTTTCAGCCAATCCCAATTGCATTGTTTGCAACTAAAAAATGTTTTTTTTTTTTTTTTTTTTTTTTTTTTTCTCTCGATTATTTCTGCTACTGTATTTTAATTTTGATATTTATGATTAGCATTTATAGAGTGTACGATTCGTTTCTGAATAAAAACTCACCAAAATAAGAAAGCACGCTATCCAGGATGATAAAGCCATGACGGTATAAGTAAATTCACTATCCTTCTCGTCTTTTCTCTGCAGGAAAGGATTCTCTCTGCAGCTGTGTATTGAGAGAGTTTATGTCTTCGCGTGTACACGTGACACATCTTGAGAGGGAGAGTTTATTGTCTTTGTATCTACACGTGACACGTCATTCTACAAAATAACCAAAAGTAAAATTATCCGAAACGGCGGATGTATCGGGGTAAGACACATATGGCTCTCTTGTTTAAGTGTAATAAATCATTTTTGTTTGTACGAAAAAGAAATAATACAAATACTCATATGATTTTATGTCGGCAGATGGGGCTCACAAAAGGATATTCTCTTTTAATTATTTATCCAAATTTTATCTTACTGCATAGAAAAGGATATTTTTTAAATAATTATTGGGAGGACGGATATTAAGTTAATAAATTAAGACAACTTAATTTTATTCAGGTAGGAGCGAGGATTATGTGATTCTGTCCGTTCATTAAATTGTGCGCAATACGCACATAGCTTTTGTGCGTCCGTTCGTCATTATTTTTTACATTATTAACCTTCACAAAGCGAGATTCAGACGTTAAACTTTTTGAAATTGTTGGGATATTTTGAGTTAATGTAGATTTCATAATTTATTATCCATCCAAATAAGGGCTTTGTGATGGTGTAACTGGTGATGTTAGTGGTAATGGTAGGTGGTGATGGCGTGTGGGATGGGTGGGAGAGAACATATAACTAATTTAAGTCTGGGTGGTAGGTGGTGATGGCGTGTGGGATGGGTGGGAGAGAACATATAACTAATTTAAGTGTGGGTGGTAGGTGGTGATGGCGTGTGGGATGAGTGGGAGAGAACATATAACTAATTTAAGTGTGAGTGGTAGGTGGTGATGGCGTGTGGGATGGGTGGGAGAGAACATATAACTAATTTAAGTGTGAGTGGTAGGTGGTGATGGCGTGTGGGATGGGTGGGAGAGAACATATAACTAATTTAAGTGTGAGTGGTAGGTGGTGATGGCGTGTGGGATGGGTGGGAGAGAACATATAACTAATTTAAGTGTGAGTGGTAGGTGGTGATGGCGTGTGGGATGAGTGGGAGAGAACATATAACTGATATAAGTGTGTGTATAACCTGTGTTACATTTTCTCATTGAAAAATGCAAACAATGGCTACAAAAACTGGACGAATGACGCATGAGATAAATCAAGTGAAGTATCTAAATTTTGACAGTGCTATAGTGTGCAATGATTCTCGTAAGTTCCACAAAACTAAAGCCAACGCAAGAGTGTATACAATTGTACGGAAAACATTCAAATTGACAGAATATTTCATATTGGTATATTTATTTGTTGGAATAAAATATATAATTATGGCATCTATATGGTTATATTCTTTGCCCTTTATCAACCATTGCCTTGCCAGAACCGAATTATTTTGTGTCCGTTAGCCCGCGGAGAAAAAAAGAAAGAAGAACAAAACAAAAAACAAGACTGCCTCCATAGCCTGCTGCACGTACATTCATATTCCTCGTCCTGTTGCGTGATGGTTAATACTGATTGGCATCAATCAATTTGTTTCCCAGATAATCATTACAAAAATATTCATCGTATGTTAATGTTTGTTATTGCGTTACAGACGTAGATTTAAATTTCACTTTGACCAACACCATTTTTTACAATTAAGATAAATGGGTTGCCACTTGTCCATGGCTGTAAATATTACTTTAATTCCCGGCGTAGTATTAGAAAAATAAAATGTATTTATTTCTGAAAATTACCTAGTATTAGTCTATACCGCCAGTCTTGAAAAGAAAACATGCTAATGATTTAAATGTCACAACATTTCTTAAAAACCGTCACGTCTCATTCTACAGAGAACGGACTTAATGAAATTTCACAATATGATTTCGAGATATGTACATACTTACCAGCGTAAAAAAATATTGAAGACAAAAAAACTCCAAGACAAAAATAGATTCCCCCTCCCCTTTCCTGTAAAGCGAACTCCAGGGCAATGGCTAAGAGCTATCAAAAAAACTCGTGACAAAATGTGTGTGTCTCTTCTAATAATTATTGCATGTAGAAGATTCTATTAAAAATTGACTTCAATTGGCAGCTGACATATGTAATTTGTCATGCGCGATATAGTGGCAGCGCATTATGAAAACTGTATGATTACCCCTGCCATCGCGATATAAGAACCCCGTAGAAAATGAATTTTGCAGTTTTTTCTCTATATTTTCCCATAGCTAATGACCCTGTGGCTCCGTCCTGAGGGCTAATGACCTTGTGGCTCCGTCCTGAGATCTAATAACCTTATGGCTACGTCCTGACCTTAGCTAATGACCCTGTGACTCCGTCCTGAGGGCTTTTGGTTGGTGTACAAAATAATTCACTTTCGACAGCCAGACATTTTGTAAGAAAGTATACTATGCATTGTGATATTTTGTTCAGCGGTGTAGGATAAGACAACGTGACAAACAAACGGACGAACAGACGAGCGAGACAGGAAAAGACGCAAACAGACATACAGGCAGCGAGACAGACGAAAGGTACCCCTTGCGCTTGTCTCAAAGGAATAACATATGGATAAAAGGAGCAAGCAAATCCGCAAGTTTAATTAAAATTAATTTCGATACTTTACACTTCTTTTCTTAATTTTTAAACCTGATAATGATTTGGCGTGTAGAAGTAACTCACATATGTTACTGTACCGTAAATAATATAAGGATCTCTCGTGTAGAAGTAACTCACATATGTTACTGTATGGTATATGATATAAGACTTTAACTCCAAGTTCCGCCCTGTTTGTTCATCTCCAAGCTGTCACACGCGTTTCATTTGAATTGCCGTACAGACAGGAAGCTAGCTAAAAAACATTTCGGAAGAATGAAAAAGACACTCCTAGCGATTCAAATGTTATAATATTTTGTTTTGTCATTGATTGGAATAATTTTGTTCTAACAATAATGCTGAAACTGCACAGCATCAAGAAGGCGATGGTAGAGCGTGTGTGTGTGTGTCTGTGTACGAGCAGGTCTAAGTACATGCAAATCATCCCTTTTCAATGGTGATAAAATGATACATGTGAAATTAACTCTCTCTCTCTCTCTCTCTCTCTCTCTCTCTCTCTCTCTCTCTCTCTCTCTCTCTCGTGCATATCTGTATATAGTTACGTCTCCTCTGTTATATGCGACATTAGGCGGATTTTGAGAACCACAGAAATACTTCTTTATGTAACATAAGTGTGGCCGAATTTAATTATTTGGTATTATACATAGATTGGCTTGCACTGTTTGGAACCCATTTCACTTTATGTAGCTTTATAAACCAACAAACAAAACAACAGGAACACCGCCATTTCTAACGGAAAGGAAGTCCGTTCTTTTTTTTAAACTTCCTCGATATATTCGTCCTCGCTAAATTTTAATTCCATAAGATTTTTAGTTTAAATATATTTTATTGCCATAGTAATGAATTAATTGGGGTACGGCAACAAGTTCTCCAACTTATGTGCAGCCCTTGCCTTACATAAAAGCACTTAGCATAATTCGTGAGGCAGGAAGAGATAGACGACCATGGGTGGAATACATGAATATGTACGATACATATAATAATATTTACATAGGTATTCTAAGTAATCATTTACACACACACACACACACACACACACACACACACACATATATATATATATATATATATATATATATATATATATATATATATATATGATACATATAATAATATTTACGTAGGTATTCTAAGTAATCATTTACAAATATATGAATATATATGATACATATAATAATATTTAACTTGGTATTCTAAGTAATTATTTACAAATATATGTATGATACATATAATTATATTTATGTAGGTATTCTAAGTAATTTTTATATAGGTATTCTAAGTAATCATTTACAAACATATGAAGAAAAACAGGAATATCGTTTGGTTTCCTTGATAAAATATTTAACAGCTTTAAAGACGTTACAATTTACATCACAAGTTAGGTGAAATGAACCTTGAAGTAGCAAGTCAATCGTCACAGGTAAAAGTAGGTGATCAAGATTTAGAAATAGAATCCTGCATTGATCTACATAATGATTACACTCTAAAAAAATAATGCAACGCATTTTCAGATAGCTCACCACAACTACACATTGATGATTGAATTTACATGGATAGTAAGTACCGTATTTACATACGTATAAACCAAATCCAAATGCAAACAACATAGACCCTGATCTGCCGTCGCATAATGCGCCGGCAGGGTCTATCTTGTTTGTTCTACTGATTAGTCCTTACAAACTGCATAGACCCAGATCTGCCAGCGCATTATGCGACGGCAGATGTAGGTCTATGCAGTTTGCAGTTGGCATCAACTTATACGCGAGTATAGACGGTAAGTCATTATTTAGAACACTACAAATATTTCTAATGCTTGCATGAAGGATGGAATGTTTTCTCTCGCCATCTGTATAGTATAAGGCTGGTTCATGTGTTTCACAAGTTATAAGTCGCTTCCATTCACTAAAGGATGGGACAAGTCTGACATTTGCAGGAGGATTGTTCCACAAAGATACGGTCGATATAATAATGACCTAGATATTTCTAAGCTAAACTATGGAATTTCGACATTAAATCTATATCTTAGATTATAATTTGTTAGATCTGCGGCGAGAGGCGGTAAAAGATCATAAAGATAAAATGGGCATTGACTATTTATAATTTTATACAACGTACATAATTTATGGTCATTGACTATCTATAATTTTATACAAGGTATATAATTTATGTAATTTTCGTCTTTCATAATTTTGACCAAACAGTTTCCAAATGCAAGTTTTAAATTCTGGTACTTCAGGTAAGTCCAGTAACATTTCGTACTGCCTCTAATCGGAGTTTTTCAAATCTATCTGAGCCTTCTTGAGAACAAATTTCCCAGACAAAACATCTGCATTTTTTTAAACGTGGTTGTATAAATGAAGTATATTTCTCTAAAGACTTCTGGGTTAATTTTAATTTTAGTCATTTTGGATAAAGAACTATATAGATCTTGTATATGTGATGACCATTTTCCATCACTACTAAGAATTACACCTTCATTTTAATGGCATCGTGTAAAGCTAAGTATTTCGTTATCAAAGGCTATATTTTGGAGAGTAAGTAGTTCGTTATCAAAGACTATATTCTGGAGGGATAATGACAATTGAGTACAGTATAGTATCCCCTCTGTTTTATTGGGATCAAACTATACTAACCATTGGTTAAACCAGGACTTTCGAGTTTCAAGAGCAGTGTTCAGTACATATTCAATTGCATCAGCGTTTTTGGACGCATATGTCAAAGAGTTATCGTCTGTAAATAATCTCGAAAGACTAAGTCAGTCCTATGACAAAGGTACTTTGGTCTACTCAAACTGAGCAAACTGAATTAGGCTCTGTTATCATCACCTTGTCAAATACATTACACAGTACTGTTAATCTAAACATTTCTCTCCACCAGTTATGTAATAAGATACCTCCAATGTTAGGGCTGGTGGTACATACTGTATATAGCATGATTGTTTTGGTCATTCACATTTTCAGTGTAATTGTATAAACATATATGTATGTATATATATATATATATATATATATATATATATATATATATATATATATATATATATATATATATATATATATATATACATACACCATATATATTTTTTTCGTTATTTTGTTCCACACTGATGCCTGAAGACAAAGAAGCATGAGTTTACGCAAGGTAAATATTTCTTATTCTATATCATTTTAATACTTAAAAATATATATTTTTACATTATTATTACTTTTCTTTTTACATTCTTTAATTGTATGTGTATAACAGTGCATAGCACTTGACACTTCCGAACCTCTTTATTCCGTATATATCATAGAAAAGTGTCCTAAAGTTTAAATTAATCTGTCAGAGTAATTTAAAATTATTAAATATAATTTACATATAGTGTATTTTACAACATTCCCCATGGTAGGCATAGTAAAGTCAAACTGAATCTGACACTCTTCTTAACCATAATAACATATGGACATTAGTAGTTATCATTAACTATGTTTTAATCACACATTGTCTTTAATTTATATATCTACATGTAATTTAGAAAATGTATTTAAATTCATCCGATATCATGTAAGATGCAGATCGAAAACTTACAGAAGTACAATAAATTGTATTTACTGACATTATCAACTACAAAGATAACGGAATGTCTGTAGCACTTGGAATTTTTTTTTTTTTTTTTTTTAAACCCAAACAAACTTCGAATGTGTTCAGAGAACAAACATGCCGATGCCAATATGGTAACATTAAAACAAAAATGAAAGATATAACGTTATATTCTTGGGTCAGTTAAGGGCCATAATCCAGAATTTTAAAGGAAACAAAAGGTGAACATTTAACTTGACGTAGATCTTGTAAGCCTACAATCATAATAAAATTTTGTGCCAAATCAAAATTTGGGATGCAAAGATAATCCTCCAAGTCAACAAGCCAGTTAGTCACATTTTCACATAAAATCTTAAAATAAAACCTGATCTAGTTCTCCTTGATGCTAAACTCACACTAATTATAATTGCAGTTATCACGAAGTTCTTTGCAAATGAGCACAAATTAAATTTAAGCTGCATGGAACAGATATGGACAACGCTATGTGGTCCCTCCGTTGGATAATACAGTACAGTGGTGCAAATACATTAACGGTCTTCAAGTTTGCCGGAAGAAAATATCAAAGATCGTATGTGCATTTTTATTGAGGCTAGACATTAAATGTATAGTATTTTCTATCAAAAGTATCTGATTAACTCTTGAATAGAATTAAGATATCTATTTTAAACCACATTTACACTTTTCTCAACATAAGATGCTTAAATATTAATAAAACCAGTTGGTGTGCATAAATTGTGATTGAATGACAGTGTCATATACAATTTTATTAGTAATAACATCAAAATGCTCTCAATGAATCCATGTTCCATGAAATGTACCATAGTGTAGGAAGAATAAGTATTCGTAAAATATTTCATAGGAAGTCGCTGAATTTCTTTTTTACATCATTGGATTCGTTTCAGAAATTACTCCTGAACTATTTCTGTAAAAAATATCCTCGTTGAAAGACCTGCAGTTTTCTATCCTTGATGGAGTGTGCTACGCTCCATCTGAAGACTTTTTCAAACTACTTAAAGACAACCATACTAGGACCATTGACAAGGAATTGCGTATTGCAAATGTTCTGAGAGAAATACAGGGATACAAACACTCCAACAAAGTAGTAGAGGGCAAAACATATCTTACATTATCAGCAATATTACATTATTGCTTTGCTCATGAATATGACAGAGTCATTTGCAAGAACATTGTAGAAACTGTGCACAACTTTTCTTTTTTCAAACAGAAAGTAAAGATTGTGATAAAACAATTCTAAATTTATACAAGACTGTGGCTTATGGTCATTTGAAGCTTACATACCTTGAAGAACATCTATTGTCAGAATTTCGAGTCAAAGAAGATATTTCAGTCCTCTATAGTGAGTACAGAACTCAGTTTTCTGCAACGGAATGGAATAAAATTTGTCTCTTTGAGTACCGTTTTAGTCGCAGAGATGAAGACATTTCAATTACATATGAAGATGAAGTAAAACAAAAATGGAGGTTCTATGAGGAAATAAAATTAGCTCATGGACTAAACAATGCAATTGTGACTGAGTCAAGCAGAGTAATTTCCAAACGCAAGCAGAGAAAGTCGGTTGCAGAAATACTTGATGGAGTGCACATTTTCACAGACCAGTACCACTATGCAGAGGTAATAGAGGCTGCAGTGTTGACTAAAGCCGATCTCTATAACCCTGGTCATATAAAACTGGTATCTTGTGTTGAATGTTCCCCCTATTGTGAGCCCCAAACCGGTATTCAAGTCTTTGTGGAAGTTAGCAGGGATTTTGATCCCGTTTCAAACGTTGCAGACCTAATCAGGCATGTTTTGAAGTAAATCATCAGCAACGAGCGAGCAGGGGGTGACCAATATTAGTAAGATGAGAGATCTCCCTTGGGTCTCTTGTTATATTTTTTTATTTTAATCTGCTGTCACATACGGTTTTAATCGAGGCACGTAGTTTATTATGATGTGGTGTGTGTGTGTGTGTGTGTGTGAGAGAGAGAGAGAGAGAGAGAGAGAGAGAGAGAGAGAGAGAGAGATGTAATATTCCTCAATCTGCCTATATTTCACTTAAAAAATATAATGTAGTATGTGCAATAACATACAACTGGCATTTCATATAACTTTCCTTTCGGACAATATGTATGTGTGTGTGTGTTTGTTTGAGAGAGAGAAAGAAAGAAAGAGAGAGAGAGAGCGAGATAGATAGAGAGAGAGAGAGAGAGAGAGAGAGAGAGAGAGAGAGAGAGAGAGAGGTGCAATATTCCTTTGATGTGTTTCGAGATAAAACTGTCTACATCTCGTTTGAAATATTTTATGAAGTTTGTGCATTAACATATAATTGGTACTTCGTACGATTCACCTCTTGAATAAGAAGTGACACCTAAGGTGTTTTCTATTGAAATGTTTAAAGTGATCATCATTAATTCAACATGTCTTTCAATATTATGAATTAAAGCGTATTTTTATGGCTGTAAAATGTGATCGATTCCGAATAAATCAACTAAAAAGTCAGGACGGTTTCTGCACACACACAAAAAAAAAAAAAAATTATAATTTCTCCCGATGTTATTTCTATTCTAAAATCCGTATAATTGTTGCGTATATAACTACTCTGATATATTCACATGAAGGATATCAGCTAACACGCCGTCAAATTACAAATTAAATAGAATTATATTTAACAGGCTATAGGTAATACTAAATTATTTGTAGACGGTTTGAATAACAATTTACAAATTTCTTCAAACACTTCGACCAATTGTTGCAATTGGCTGAAACATAAAGCCACTACCAAAAAGCCCGAAGTATTCCGTATGCTCGTACAGTAGAATCATGAGGTTGAAGATTATGAAATCCTGATAAATGAGTAAGCCGTCCTCCGTATTCATCGGTATTAGACACGTCTGTACCAATTACCATTATATGGAAAAATAGGTCTTAATGCATGTCTATCCGTATTCATTGGTATTAGACACGTCTGTACCAAAAACCATTATATGGAAAAATAGGTCTTAATGCATGTCTATCCGTATTCATTGGTATTAGACACGTCTGTACCAATTACCATTATATGGAAAAATAGGTCTTAATGCATGTCTATCTGTATTCATCGGTACTAGACACGTCTGTACCAATTACCATTATATGGAAAAATAGGTCTTAATGCATGTCTATCCGTATTCATTGGTATTAGACACGTCTGTACCAATTACCATTATATGGAAAAATAGGTCTTAATGCATGTCTATCCGTATTCATTGGTATTAGACACGTCTGTACCAATTACCATAATATGGAAAAAAAGGTCTTAATGCAGGTCTATCAATTTCTGTATCTATAACAACTAATCCTTTGTGTTGAGAGGGGGGGGGGGGGTCCTCTGTATCGGACATCGCTTTTTGTTATTTGGCTATTATCGTCCATTTCCAAGACAGAACGTGATGCGAAATTGAAGCAAACAACATTTACGGATCATTACATTCCATATAAGGAATATTTTGTTTACAACCAATAATCATTATTGAAAAGTTACGACTCGTATGAACGGTGACGCTAGACATCGTAAGTAAACAACCATTAGTATTAGGCGCGAGATATACAAAATGTCCATGGAAACTCGGAAGACGGCCTGGTTAGCTGACAAAAAAGGCAATTTGTAGAAATATTCACATTGGTTAGAGTGATAGCTGTCAGGAAGTGAAGATGGATGTTCAGTCTAACCACGCATTGAATATTCTGCTTCCTAAATCTAGGTAAGTCCTTGAAAAGTCCTGTCATTCAAAAGGCTGGCAGATTTCATACTTCTCACGTGATGAATGTGCATCACGCTCTGTTTTGGAACTGGACAATAACAGACAAATAATAAAATGCGATTCACAAGACTTACATAAAAGGTGAGAGAGAGAGAGAGAGAGAGAGAGAGAGAGAGAGAGAGAGAGAGAGAGAGAGAGAGAGAGAGAGAGAGAGATGAAACAAGTTTAAAATTGCACAGGATTAAAGGCACCAGATGCAAGCTTGATACTAAATAGTCCTGTATATGTATGATGGGGTGGGGGTGGACGTGTTACTGCCATAACAATCAGTTCTGTGTAGCTCTGTTCTGACCGCGTCGAAAGTGGAACTGGAGGCCAAATTTGTAAGAATATCTCATATAGTTGGCAGCCCATACCGACTCTGTTGCACAGCTTAGAGTCTGGTTGCTTTATTAGTACTATATTTACTCCGATGCCTTTTTCATTACTCATTTCGCCCCTACTTTGCCACAGAGAACAGTTTTTATGTCAGTTGCCAACCTCCCCCTCCCCCCCAACATCTGAGTCCTGAAACCAAGGGCTTAGATGTGGGGGTGGGGAGGGGGCAGAAAAAGCTCTCGACGGCGTCCTCTCCCTCGCCCGCGTCCCCGGTGGGTATTGCTACCCCGACTCCCGTCACGCCGCCACTGATTCAGCCGAATATTAGTTTCGTTAAAGAAGTTTAACTGTTAGTTCAACGAAATTAGGCATCCCTCGGCTACCATCGCACTTCAACCAACTGAAATGGTGGTCAACATTTTGATAAACGCAACCACTTAAATGTGCCTAGATTTACTTCGATAAGAAAAAAAGCATCAGAGAAAGTATAGTACGAATAAAACAATTAGACTCTAAGCTGTGTAACAGTGTCAATATGGGCTGTCAGCTATGTGAGATATTCTTGAAAATGTGGCCTCCAGTTCCCCCTGTCGCCGCGGTCGGAACAGAACTACACAGCACTGATTGTTGTGGCAGTAACACTTCGACCCCCACTTCTCCCAATATATATTTCAGGGTGGACGTTTTTCGTTGTAAGACTAGATGCTAAAATGGGTAAAATTCATTAAAATATTATGTTCAGCGGACTTCAAACCCTTCTAATACATGACCTGTTCTATAAATATATAACCTGACTAGGTTAGGTACTCAAGAAATTCAGTTTCACACCTTGCCATCGATGTCTTAATGTTATCTGCGTTTTTAGTGACAATCACTGTAATGTGGATAGATTTTCCTTTTCACACAGCGGCATCCGTTAGACCTGTAAGAAGTTATGAACCAGAGAATGTGAAACAAATTTGATTTTTCGTCTGGTTGGACAGGGTTACACTCGCTCCGGGTCACCGGTATTGTCAAGACTGTGCAGCTTTTTTCGATACTTGTCACGCCAATGCAAAGACGCCAGCAGAAATTTCTATAATGGTATCACTTTTCGCAGAAAAAATGTCGCTAGCTTACATTCGAAAGAAGAATTTAAGTGTCCTCGCCGATTCCCACCAACTTTCACACGGTGCTGACTGACTGAATTTGAATTATAGACGTGTGCGACGAATCTCGTCATGTACGTCTGATGCTTGCCATAGTAATCCACTTATAAAGCACAAATGTCGAGACATGAGCTGATTGGTCGAAAAATAATTGGGGTCATGACGTAATAACCTGTCTATTGTTCAGGCCAATCCGCAATTTTCCCTTTGATAGGCACCCTTTAGTAGCTCTTTGGAAATGGAGTTTGAATTAATGGTATACTTCGTACAAAATTTGGTGGAAATCTGCGGTGACGCTTGGAAATCTTTTTTCATGTGTAAGTTAGTGGTATTTCACGTGTTTTGTTCATTCAGAACATAATGTTTTCATGATTTTGACCCATTTTAGTATCAAGTTTGCTAACAGTACCTGTGCACAGGATCTAAGGCCACGTGAACAGGACATACATTAATTTCCAAGAAGAACAATAAACAACAACCAAAACGGTTTTCATAGACCTGAAAGGCTGCATGTATCTTAATAAACCTGATGATATTTTTTTAAATAAAGATGTGACCCGGTCTGGCTAAATTTCTCAATTTGTTTCCTCAAATTGGGATTTTGCATTATGTTGCTTATGATACTATTATCAATATTGAGATTTTACATTATCTTGCTTATGATGTTTAGGCAATGTTGAGATTTTGCATTATCTTGCTTATGGTGTTTTGGCAATGCTGAGATTTTGCATTATCTTGTTGATGATATTTTTGTCAATGTTGAGATTTTGCATTATCTTGCTTATGATGTTTTGTCAATGTTGAGATTTTGCATTATCTTGCTTATGATGTTTTGGCAATGATGAGATTTTGCATTATCTTGCTGATGATATTTTTGGCAATGTTGAGATTTTGCATTATCTTGCTGATGATATTTTTGGCAATGTTGAGATTTTGCATTATCTTTCTGATGATATATTTGGCAATGTTGAGATTTTGCATTATCTTGCTGATGATAATGATGTCAATATCTGCATTATCTTGTTGATGATATTTTTTGTCAATACTGAGATTTTACATTATTTTGCTTATGACACTTATGTCAATATTTGCATTTACTTGTTTATGATATTTTTGTTCAGTGAAATATCCCTTGTTGCCAACCAAGAATAAGAAAATAAAAAATCGGAGAAAGAAAATTTGATTTGTTTAGTGAAACTGGGGCTTGAACTATTTGGAATGTATTTGACCATGATCCATGCACGATCGATCGATCGATCGATCGATCGATAGATAGATAGATAGATAGATAGATAGATAGATAGATAGATAGATAGATAGATAGATAGATAGATAGATAGATAGATAGCTAGATAGATAGATAGATAGACAGACATGCATACATACATACATACATACATACATACATACATACATACATACATACATACATACATACATACATACATACATACATACATACATACATACATACATAGGTAGATAGATAGATTATACATACATACATTGATAGATAGATAGATAGATAGATAGATAGATAGATAGATAGATAGATAGATAGATAGATAGATAGATAGATAGATAGATAGATAGATAGATAGATAGATAGGTAGGTAGGTAGGTAGGTAGGTAGGTAGATAGATAGATAGATAGATAGATAGATATCCATACATACATGCATATATAGGTAGATAAATAGATAGATGATACATACATAAATGCATATATAGGTAGATAGATAGATAGATAGATATACATGCATATATTTTAATCTGTCGTTCCGTCAAATAGATACCGACTGAAGTAATCTTCACCAAAACAACAAAATCAAAATTGAAAAGGACGATTGTTTGATCATTCTTTTATTCAATGAATTATAGTGTTCAAATAGCTGAAAATCACATCGTAGATGATCATTTTTTACCATCAAAGAAATCGTCGACCACCAGTTTCTGAAGAAGAAAAAAAAAAAACGCCTTTAAATATGAATGTGCACAGTCTCTCTTCCTTTCTCTCACATACTCTGATGAAAAGAGGTAAGAAAATTGATTTCTTGTTCATACACGTTCGAACTGTTGCGGTTGATTGAATCTCTGCACACACACACACACACACACACACAAGGAAAAGAACAATACCAAAATTAAACAATAGAAAGTCCAACCCAAATTAAGTACGAGGAATACAGATGCAACCCGTCAATCCACCCATTTACTTATCTATCAATTCATCCATTTACTTATCCATCAGTCCATCCATTTACTTATCTATCAATCCATCCATTTACTTATCCATCAATCCATCCATTTACTTATCTAATCAATTCATCTATTCACACAAATGCCCGTCCATCCATCCAACCAACCATCTATCAATTCATTCTTAAATCAATCCTTTCATCAAACCATCCATCCATGAATCAATCGATCGATCGATTTAAGTATTTATTAATCAACCAATCAACTAACCAACGAAAGAATGAAACCATCAAGCAGTTTGAGCGGGCCTGCGTACGGAGCTGTTTAGATAACACGCTTTGCGCATGCCTTATGACGGAAATGAACGAAGAAACACGAAGTAGTGTTCGAATAGAACAAGTCGCAGAGATGAGATGGTATTGTGCCCATCGCCTATCAAACATACATACCTGACTCATGCATACCTCTTGAAGGGTGATTATTTGGTTTTGTGGGGTTTAACGCCATATTTTAGCACATGGCGACCAGTATTTTTGGTTGAGTAAGACCACGGGAAGACCCCGGGAAGAACCACCGACCAACGGGAAGCTACTGGCAAGCTGTCTCACATACCCACGTTGGTCGAGCCTAGACTCGAACTCACGCGGATATAGGTGAGATGTGTGAGTGATCTGTAAAGGCGAGCGCCTTAGACCACCCGGCCACCCGGCCACCAGGGGCTCATTCCTGAAGGGTGAACCTCGACTTTCTTGTCGAGTGTGTCGACTTCCACCCCCTTAGACAGTAATATTTTGATGTGAACTCAATGAAGAAACTGTATGATGATGTATGATACCTGAGATATTCTTGGACTTTTGAGAAAATGGGGTTTATAGTAAACAAAAATTAGCCATTTGTTTTAAGGATTTTACATGTGTTACTTTTATCTTTTCTTTTATAAACATTTTACAGAATTTTAAGATCTTTACTTTTTATATTTTGTCTTGCTGCACTTCATGTTTACATTTTTTTGCAAGGGGTTATCTTCCCAAAGTTTTTGAAAATTCTTAATTTTTTTCATTTTTTTAATTTTGCCTTTAGTTTGGGGTGCCGTAAAGCGTTACATACATACATACATACATACATACATACATACATACATACATACATACATACATACATACATACATACATTTGGTACAGGAAAAACCCCAGAAGACACCGGAAAGAACCACCGACCCACGGGAAGCTACTGGCAAGCTTTCTCACACACCCACGTTGGTCGAGCTGAGACTAGAACTCACGCGGACAGAAGTGAGATGTGTGAGTGATCTGTAAAGGCGAGCGCCTTAGACCACTTGTCCATCCGGGCCCCCAACACGAGTGTTGAGGATTAACACACGCAAGAAGTTGAATTTTAGCGAGTAAATCGAACGGGAAGAACAGAAAATCGTCATGGTGGCCTGCAGAACAAACGAAAATGTAACTATTTCTACTATAATATGTAATCCTATCAGCTTTGATAGGTATTCAGACAATAAGGGACTGACCATTTCATTTTCGGGGGTGGGGGGTTGGTTGGCGGTGAGGATGTGATTTTTTTGAAAAATAAGTTCTGGCCCCCAAATAACTTGAAAAAGAAAGTTTTTCCTCAGATTTGTAGAAAAAGAACTATATCCATTATATATTAGTTGAAAAAAATTATTTTGAGGTAAAAGAAAAGATAATATCTTTTTTCGAAAGACAATCCCAGCCCCCCCCCCCCCCAAAAAAAAAAACCCACCGGAAAAATTAAATAGTCGGTCCCTAAAGGCCTGCTTCGTATAAGGTGGCGCTCTCCAGTTTCGTACTTTGCATAGGGTTAGATTTTTAAAGAAAAAGAATTACCCAGGTTTTCCTCACTGGCTGTCCTGGCTATTTAAAAAAGACCTTGTATATCTTAGGCATTGTTAAAAGAACTTTGAATTCCCTTTATTTTGGTGTATGATTGATGGGTGAAATTTGGGTTATAGAGTATGCACATTGGTCTTACTTAAGATGTGCACCTCTCAAAAAAATGCTAGCTCCGCTTAGTCATTTTCACTTCCTGGACTTCAAAGGTAAATAAAAAAAAAAGAGCCGATAACTTTTTTTACTTTTTAGATATTTTGTAATTTATTCATAGTACTTTCAGAGGCTGGTATTGTCTGCTCTGGCAAAATTCGTTTCCCTATTTTAAGAACTCCTGAAAATAGTGCACTTTTGACTAATTCAGGCTGATTTTTCGAGTACTTTAGAGCGGCCATTTTGTCTGCCGTGTGCTTAGATCATGTCCAGTTTCCACAAGTACAATATGTAAAGAAATTTCAGCCACAGTTCATGAAAGTAACATAGAGGTATGCCAACATTCTCTTCATTGTGCATGTTGCAAATGCAAAATACTTCATCTTACACCTCTCACTCACTCAGAAGCATGTATTATCTGTAGAGCGCCCCCTAAGCTGTTCCACACCTATTCTTTATATTTATTCTGAAACCAGTACAATAGTCACAATGATAAGAGGAGATAACTCCAACGGTGGCTATTTGGACATACCCTACTCACATGCCTATACACCTAACACTCCTGTTGACTTCTCGGCGTTTGTCTCTTTGAACGTACGCCGTATAAAACCTATTGAATTTACACATGACTGTCTCCTTACCGGGATAAGCATATCAGCACATCTCATGCCATAGTTGGTGGAGCAGCAGACTTTATCCTCGGGGCAGTCGAGATCTGTCGTGCACTGATAATGGTACCCATATACATCGCCCCCACCGCCCGACGCCACCTCTTGGGCCTCTATATCCGCCTGATTTGGGCACATGGTCTGGGGGAACTGTTGCGCGTCCACGGCTGTTTAAGGGAGAAATTAGCAGTTACTTGGGCAAATGCAGTAAATATCCGTTAACTAGGTCTTACTTTTATGACTGATATAAGTTAAAAATCCTACGTCATTGACATACTTTGAAACAACTGCAGAAATTATGCAACTTGTAAGACATGTATAAACGTTGTTTTTACAACTTATTTTAAAGTGAATTTCTAATGATAATATTACGCAGTATATGAACTACAAACTTTATTTTTCTTTTTTTCTTTTTAAAAAAAGACATCTCAAGAAATGGAATGTGATATATTGCAGAGGAAAGTGCTTGGCCCAAAGACGCACAACGGCAGAAAATATTATGACGCTGAAGCAGCAAGTTTAAAACAATTTGTTCATGATGAAAAAATAACTGTACGTGCTGCTCAGATTTATCAGTTTGTTACTTTCAGTGGAATGAGAAATTAATCGGTTACGATTTTTAGTCTAAATTCTCGCTGTTTTAGACTATATACTATTTTTTAAAAATCAGGCAAGAGATTAATCGAATTTTAATCGATCATCGATCAATTAGCAGAAACTGGTGATCAATCATGAAATTTTATTTAATTCCTAACACTAGTGACTGTTACCGAATTTAAAATTTTTTTTCTTATTATATTCAGTTTTTATCCACAAGCTGTAGCATCCAGTATATAGTAATACCTGTCAGTTCATAACAACATCTCCCCTTAAACCGATGGGCTGATATTCACCAAATTTGGCAGTTATCTTGTCAATATAATAACCAAATCCAGGAGAATTATCATTATTGGCTCCTCCCCAAGGAGTTTCTAGGAGGAGATCAAAGGTTACATGTAAAAAAATTTAAATCTGAGCGACATTTTTACATATTTTGGAACCAACTTTATATATGCAGTAATATCTGGATCCTTGTCTTGGAGGTGGAGATGAGGGAGTACAATGTAATGCAAAGCGTGGGTATCTGCGATGGTGAGCTATAGAAATCGTTCAAGTTTAGAATTTGTTAACAATTGATCCAGTATTTTTATTTCTTGCCGATAATCGAAGTTTATAATCGAGCATTGTAATCATTTGAGTTAATCTACTGATTTTCGTTTATAACCGATCATCAATACAAGTTTATGGGATTTTCGCTTCCACCACCACCATCAATAAAGCTGAACACATATACGCATTTTACCGCAATATGCGGATTTTTCGTAACAGTTGCGGATACACCGACAATAATTTAGGAGTGCTCATTTTGTTACAAAATAAATTAAATACTTAAACTGAACTTTTCTATTGAAATCCTCATCAAATAGTTCATTTTGTTCTTAAAATATCTACTGTAATTTAAAATATTGCAAGGTGATAGATAAAGTAAGGAAACTTAAAGTGTAAAATTGCCTGCAACTGAATTTATGTGCTGTTCCTACCGATTTCCTGATCGACTTATCGAAATTCCTATAAAAGGTAAGACCCCATAAACCACCACCAAATCTGTGTTGCCAAAATGATTGTTGCGGTTTCCATGGGATATACTTACGCGTGCATTCGGCGACCCCGTTATCGTCTTTCTTGCAAATGAAATCGTCCATGCACACCAGCTTATTGCCCTGTAAAGTTAAGGAAACCATACCATTCTGCATCTTATCATATATATATATATATATATATATATATATATTATATATATATATATATATATATATATATATATATATATATATATATGAAGAAATAATATTGTCATACAAGTTAGAGAATATTTAAATCGTACTCTACGAAGATTCAAACGCGGGTCCGCAGGTTACGGCACCTATCACCTTGCCTGCACTCACCAACCCCTATACCCCCTCAACCATGCACACATCATGAAAAAATGATGCTACAAAGTCGCTGGTATAGACTTTCGTGCATAGTAGACACACCGGCATATCGACCAAGTAATTAAGTCTCATCTAACTACATAGTCACTCCGGATTCCTACCACATAAATCAAGGTATAAATATATATATATATATAACAAAGTCTTTCTGAGTTTCAACGTTACGGCTAATTCGCCTTCATCAGAGAATTATGAATGTAAACAACTGCCAGGCGATGTCGCGTAAACAATCTAAACGTCACGTAAACAATCTGTATGTGTGTGTGTGTGTACGTGTGTGTGTGTGCATGAGCGAATATTTGTTTACTTTTTTATTCCAGGAATTTGAGAACTTTCTATGTTTTGCTCAGTGTCAGAGAAAGGACTTTCTGAAAAGTGAGGCCTTTTTTTATGTCCTCTCTTTCGTTATTGCCACATCTATTTTCTCTTGAAATCTTATTGGCTAGATGTGTTGAGAATTCGAGGTATTTTCTTCCCGGAATTTGATCAGACAATCCCAGGTCCTTCCTTTGTGCGTGTATAAACAAAAAACGGTAGACTTATTCTTTCTACACTCTGTTTTCTCTTTCCTGGATATGACACACACACACACACAACAATAGTCCTACATTGGTATGAAATACGAGTTTGTGTGTATATTTGTGTGTGCGACTGAATATGGTTGCTGTGGAAACTGAAAGTAATATTACTATGGCTCATAACATCAGCGACCATTTTCAGAAATCCGGGTCGTTTCACCCACAATCCAGTTCGCACCCAAGTCATTCCGCCTTCGCGTTGTATCGCATTTAGTTTTATTGCCTCCAAATCATATGCCATGAATTGTAATTTAAATTACAAAAATAAATTTGAAGAGGTGACAATTTTATCAATTATACCGTAATTGTTCTATGTTCATAATGTCAGTTTATTTTAACTGTATGATTCAGAATTGTAGACTGGTTATTCGTGTATCTCCATAATCTGACAGACTTGCAGACTGGTTATTCGTGTATCTCCATAATCTGACAGACTTGTAGACTGGTTATTCGTGTCTCTCCATAATCTGACAGACTTGTAGACTGGTTATTCGTGTATCTCCATAATCTGACAGACTTGTAGACTGGTTATTCGTGTATCTCCAAAATCTGAATTCAAATTCACTGTTTACTGTATGGTTTAACCTCGTTGTTCTGTGCGATCTTTTAACAGTTCTAAAATGAAGTGTATGGCATTTACGAATCGGTAGATAAATGTATCGCGTATAGACAGGATGCGACTTAGATAACGTCGCAAATATTACCATCATGGCGTATTCGCGTCTGAAATTAACGGGCCACATCTTTAATACTTGATTTGAATGAAAATGTGGTATATATTTGCATTCACTTAGTATATTCATTCAAGGCACATGTAAAGATAAGAGTTCGTTTTCCTTTCAGAAGCATTAAGGTTAAATCCTTATTATATTGTAACACGCCAGAGGTCTAGCAACACTTCACGACCGAGCGAAACAAACAATGTCGAACACTTGCGTGAGGCTGGCTTTTAAGGTCGATATTTCTCCTATTTTCAAGGATCTCATGACGACAGTCATTGTTAATTGAACAGTTCTTAAAGACGCTAATACCACCAATAATTTACCTCAAAACAAACTAACGACCACACATTCACGAGACTCGAATTTCACACTTGCATGGTTTTTCTTGCTTCACATTCCTGTGATTTATCAGTACGCGTATCTAAGCCGTACATCGGTATTTCATACCACGTACTACGAAACATGATTAAAACGCCTAATACAAGAATTATTCCTATCTAAAATTACTAAACACTTCTACTTGAAAATATCTCGAGAATTCCTTTTATTAAGAAATTTGGGAGGTGCCATTGTACGAAACTAATCCATTCAAATATAAAGTCCTGTGAATACGGTTCAGAATGAATGACGTATGTACCTAATAATTGGCTAATTACTCGGTTTAAGAAATATCCTTTGAACACCAATTCCCCGTAACAAACAAAAAATCACTAATATCTAACAAAGCTATAAACGGAGACGTAAATATAAATAGCACACACCTTAGGTTTGTTACTATATGTAAACTACATTCACCCAGTAAGCAACAAGATCCGACACAACACCAAAATCTCATGAAAATGCACGTGGCAATTCTGAATAGGGGCGACACGACTTGGGACGAACGGGCGAACTCACTTGCGTGCGAACCTACCAGTTCCCATTTTTAGAGTATGATAGTTCCAATGATATTGGGGTTAACCTATATATTTGTTAAAATTGGGCCGTAATTCTTTAGATTTTTATATTAAAAGTTACTATATAATTCAAATGAAACACGGTCAGTTGTCTATTTGTTTAACGCTTGTGCAGTTAATTGGGTCTTTTCAGCAATCACTGCAGATATGTGACTGGTCAGTTATTAGATGTGCAGGACACGTGGAGTGATGGTAGGATCAGTTTTGGTGTGTACATTCTCTCATAGATCTGGATGAGCCTTTTATGGGTTTTTGTCTCGCCATTTCCATTTGGACAGAGTTATGACCTTTGACAACTAACTTCTTATCTTCACATGGGATGTTGCTTTTAAATGACATAGCTAAATAACCACTCAACATACACTGATATAATTTGGCATGAACATTGTCTCATAGACTTGCATGTACTTTACATAGGTTTTACATGTGCTTTACATGGGTTTTACATGTGCTTTACATGGGTTTTACATGTGCTTTACATGGGTTTTACGTGGGATTTACATGGGTTTTACGTGGGATTTACAGGGATTATACATGTGCTTTACGTGGGTTCTACATGTGCTATACATGGGTTTTACATGTGCTTTACATGTGTTTTACATGTGCTTTACATGGGTTTAGTCTGTGCTTTACATGGGTCTGTGCTTTACATGGGTTTAGTCGCGATCATTTTTTGGACAGAGTTTTGGCTTTCCTTTTTTCACCTTTTGTTTTAATGTGGGGCAACGTCTGGCTGTCACTATTGCAAGTTATAGTTGTTTTGATGTGGGGCCCCGTGTGACTCTGTCACTATTTCAAGTTATGGTTGTTTTAATGTGGGGCCCCGTGTGACTCTATCACTATTTCAAGTTATGGTTGTTTTAATGTGGGGCCCCGTGTGACTCTATCACTATTTCAAGTTATGGTTGTTTTAATGTGGGACCTTGTGTGACTCTATCACTATTTCAAATTATAGTTGTTTTAATGTGGGGCTCCGTGTGACTGTCGCTATTTCAAGTTATGGTTGTTTTAATGTGGGTCCCCGTGTGACTCTGCACTATTTCAAGTTATGGTTGTTTTAATGTGAGGCCTCGTGTGACTTTGTCACTATTTCAAGTTATAGTTGGTGATTAACTAGATAACATCTAAAACAACAATCCTAAGTGAAAGACTAAAAAACATAATCAGCAGATTGTGAGTAAATACATGCAACCACGCAAGCAGTCGATGATTTTTTGCCCCGTAAGTTGTAAACACTATAGATCGAGAGTATTGGGCGAAACAGGTCAGCGTGTAAGATGTCGGTCGTTGGTCCCCGCCCAATTTTGATGTACATGCAACAAGTTGACAGTGTTAGGGACCCCCTGGCGACAATCAGGTTATAAACTATAAATTGATGAATGAAATGACAAAGTTTTGTGCATTTTTCATATCCTTGATGCTTTTAGTTTTGTAAAATCGGTATGGGGAACAAACAAACCGGAGGGTGTGCGAATACTATAGGCAATTAGTATGTACATCAAAATTGCAGATTATCAAATTAATTACGTATCCAGTTTTCTTTCTTTCTTATTTCTTAAAAAAAAGAATAGTACATTACCAAAATAATTAACAATTAACAAGATAATTAGCAATTACCAAGATAATTAACAAAAAACTATAAAAAAAATAATTAACAATTACCAAGATAATTAACAATTAACAAGATAAATAACAAGATTAACAATAACAAGATAATTCACAAGATAAATTTCCGTTAATATAATAAGTTTGCTCGAGTTAATACGATTTTTCTTCAGTAGTGTAATATTGATATAATGAAGGAAGGAATTTATTTTGGTATATCCTTAAATCAATATGATATTTGTCTATATTCAAATTTTGAATAAAAGTTAAGTTCGGCTATACTAAAAAAAAGTTGTTCATTTTCAGACGATTGGATTATGTTTATATATCCCGAAATGCATTATGAACTAATTTAATATAGTTACTGTCACAATATTTCTAGGATAAGTTTGACAGACACTAAAATAACTCCATTTCAAACATTTTTGATCGTTATTAAAAATGTACCCGAACCAATAAACATGTCTAAGCTCTCTCTCTCTCGATGGAATTTTGCCAGCAAGTGTCATATCTATTGATTGAACTACTATTTTACATGTAAAGAGGGCGTTCAACTGATCTACCAATTCCCCGCGCCCCCTCTCGATCCAACACTCGGAGAGGCCAATTCTAAGTTAAAAGAAATTGTGGCATAACTTCTTTGTCATTTTGTGACAATTAAAAACGTGAAAGTAAACTATCCAATAAAGTTTCAGGGGGTGCAAAATCCCGTTGCTGTATACTCACGTTTGCGTCGACGCATGCGTCGAACGATAGCGAGTTGTCTTGAATTGCATGTGTTAGATGACACTGGAAGAATAAAGATAAAATTTACAGGAAGGGAGAAGATGTGCAGACATAACAGAGTGAACTCGAAACATTTTAAACATATAGCAACAATTTTACCGGCTTTAGGTTTGATGAACATTCATTGGATGCTTAGAGGTGTAAAATGCCGAAAATAAAAGAATAAAGGAAAATATATCAAAATTTTACAGATAGCTATTAAGTTCCACAGAGGTTAGGTTTAAGGCAAATTTATAAGACCTTCAGTTGGACTTTGTCTATAACAGCGGAAGTATTTTCAACATTTTGAGGACTTAAGTTTTAAAGACTGTATTTTTTAAAGCAGATTTATGCATGATTGCAGTTGGTTCTGATGAGAAAGTGCCAAATTTCAGCCAAGTACGGCCAAAACAAATGCTGTAAAGAAAGTATGAAGACTGAGGATAAAATGCCAAATTTCAGCCAAGTACGGCCAAAACAAATGCTGTAAATAACATATAAAGATTGATGACAAAATGTCAAATTTCAGCCAATTATGGCCAAAACAAATGCTGTAAATAACATATAAAGATTAATGATAAAATGCCAAATTTCAGCCAAGTATGGCCAAAACAAATGCGCTAAAGAACGTATAAAGATTGAGGATAAAATGACAAATTTCAACCAAGTACGCCCAAATCAAATGCTGTAAATAAGATATAAAGATTGATGACAAAATGTCAAATTTCAGCCAAGTATGGCCAAAAACAAATGCGCTAAAGAACGTATGAAGATTGATGATAAAATGTCAAATTTCAGCCAAGTATGGCCTAAACAAATGCTGTAAATAACATAAAAAGATTGATAATAAAATGCCAAATTTCAGCCAAGTACGGCCAAAACAAATGCGCTACAGAACGTATAAAAATTGAGGATAAAATGACAAATTTCAGCCAAGTACGACCAAATCAAATGCTGTAAATAACATATAAAAATTGAAGACAAAATGTCAAATTTCACCCAAGTATGGCCAAAAACAAATGCGCTAAAAGAACGTATGAAGATTGATGATAAAATGTCAAATTTCAGCCAAGTATGACCTAAACAAATGCTGTAAATAACATAAAAAGATTGATAATAAAATGCCAAATTTCAGCCAAGTACGGCCAAAACAAATGCGCTACAGAACGTATAAAAATTGAGGATAAAATGCCAAATTTCAGCCAAGCACGGCCAAAACAAATGAGCTAAAGAACGTACAAAGATTGATGATAAAATGTCAAATTTCAGCCAAGTACGGCCAAAACAAATGCTGTAAATAAGATATAAAGATTGATGACAAAATGTCAAATTTCAGCCAAGTATGGCCAAAACAAATGCTGTAAATAACATAAAGATTGATGATAAAATACCAAATTTCAGCCAAGTATGGCCACAACAAATGCTGTAAATAACATATAAAGATTGATGATAAAATGCCAGATTTCAGCCAAGTATGGCCACAACAAATGATTGATGATAAAATGCCAAATTTCAGCCAAGTATGGCCACAACAAATGATAGATGATAAAATGCCAAATTTCAGCCAAGTACGGCCAAAACAAATGCTGTAAATAACATATAAAGATTGATAATAAAATGCCAAATTTCAGCCAAGTACGACCAAAACAAATGCTCTTTAGAACGTATAAAGATTGGTGATAAAATGACAAATTTCAGCCAAGTACGGCCAAAACAATTGCGCTAAAGAACGTATGAAGATTGAAGATAAAATGCCAAATGTCAGCCAAGTACGGCCATAACAAATGCGCTAAATAACGTATGAAGAAAAAGCATTTACTAAAGCTTCAGAACATACCAGATATAAAACCAGGCTGAACAGTAGACAGACCTTCATCTTGATATCAGATCGGCAGACTCGCTAATACCTAAGTTTCTCCGAATGTCTGAAAGGGAACGCACTTCAATTTAAATGTGCGCGTTCTCGCTGGGAAGCAAGCTGTTGTCGGACAACAGGTGGTTTCCGCTAAATTTTAAGATACGTCGATAAAGAGGCACGTTGTACAAAGCAGACATATGTATGCAATGTATGGAAGTATATCTGCGTAGATATGAGTGCGATGGCATTTCCTCCTCCTGCTGACGACGATGATAACTTGTATTTAATATTTTCAATGTATACGGTATAAGAAGCATATAAATTGTAGCCTAATATGTTTTCTGAAGAGTTGTTGATCAGATCTTATTTAATTTTTATGAATATTTACACAAATTTGGATGACGTCACATGTCAAGGATAGGTTCTTGTACGTAATTAATTTCTGCTTTGTCTCTTATGATCCATTTGAAAAATAAAATATTTACACGCAAACAGAAATATGATACAGATATAAATTATCTCCCGCTATAGAATATTGACGTGAAATCTTTCAACGAAAAAGTAAAATGATCACAGACTATGTAATATGAGTCGCAGATTTTGCAGCAAAAATACATATTAGTTTTTTGAAGAAAAAAAACTCCATACAATGTTTAGGCAGATTCTTTCATAAGAATCAGAAGAATAAAATGATCCCAGTCTATGTAAAATGATCCCAGACTATGTAAAATGAGTCACAGATTTGCGGTAAAAATGCATATTAAAAAAAGTGTGCGATCGTGAGAAGACATGATGCAAACGCGTATCGCACGCAGGTTTGACTATTTGTAATTGTGCAAGTGTACATGAGAACGTATGAGTATCACTGTAGCGACCGCTATATATTTTCCTCCATAATTGTCGTCTTTTCATTATTTTTTTTTTAAGTGCATGCATTTATTTTGCGATTGGTTCTCGTGTTTGTTGGGGCGAGTGTCATATGCAATACATGTACTCGCTGCTGGTAAGCTAGAAGTACGAAAAGTGATGTTTCTAGGGTTGGTTATTGTCAATTACTGTTGAGAAAACGAACGTAAGACTCCGAGTGAGTGAAAATGTTTGGCTTCGGAATACCTCGTAGGTGATACTCAAGGGAGATAACTAGAACAGTCTATAGTATATGTATCTGCGAAAAATCCGACTAGTATTGGGCAATTATTTCCTTATCGAACAAAATATTAGCATAGGGATCAGAACCTCGATATAAAAAAAATTCAGTCAAAGTTTTAAGTCACTGAATATATATTTTATCTGTATGAACACAATTGGTAGCTGATTAAGAGCAAAACGTGGAAAACACGAATACCCAGATTTAACTAAAACTGTACGATTTGTTCTTGGAACAGGTTATTACGTTTTCTGAATACTATATAATTTCTCGAGGATTAAACTTTTAGTTTAATAAAGGTGATACTATTCTCCTTTCAAAACTGCTCAATGCCGTTTAGTTCAGAAGAATTATAATCCAGTGGCGTAACTACCACCCCCACAGCCCACGGAATGCAGGGGATTTGGGAGCGGTAGTTACGCCACTGCGGGTTGTGGGGAAGGAGGGGGCAAAATCCCGCTTTACATTAGTTTTATGGGGGCCCACTCTAAATGTTTCCAGGGGAGGGGGGGGGGGGGCTACAATTTAAAGTTACGCCACTGCCCACGTCGATAATTGTTGCTACAGTAACAGTCAGTCATGTATAATTTGCACTTAAATTAAGAGTAAGTTACGTTGTCTAACTAGTCAGATAAGAAGTCAATTAAGGGCTATCAACAACATTTGTTTTGGCCACACTTGGCTGAAATTTGTCATTTTATCATCAATGCCATCTTAAAATCTATTTATTTGAAACTTGTCTAAATATCAGACAATATTACTTACATTTGAATAAACTGATATAGGATATGGTTCCAAACATACATACATACATACTTATATATATCTGATTTACTAGATTCAGTAAAAATTTATCTCCGTCTGAGCAAAGCACTGTATGTCTTACCACGATAGGCATATAGCGTTACCCTTATCTAACGTAGCTACCGCCCCATCCACCCACTCCGCAATGCAGGGGGTGGGGGGTGGGGTGGCGCAAGGAGGGGGCCCAAAATCCCGCTTTACATTAATTTGATGGAGGCCTACTCTAGAGTTAGTTACGTTGTCTAACTAGTCAGATTATAAGTCAGTTAAGAGCTATCAACAACTTTATTGCCTTAATTTTAAAAATATGGCAGTGGGATAAGACACAAAAATTTGTACCAACTTTATCCACGGCTTTTTGTTCTTTTCCGGCATAGGTCCTATCTCTTACATATAAAGGCTTTGTATGTATGTATGTATGTATGTATGTATGTATGTATGTATGTATGTATGTATGTATGGATGGATGGATGGATTTAATTCTCTTTGTCTTTTAAAAGCAGTCGCTCTCTGTTTTAACACTTGTGCAAAATACCAAATTGCAATGCTGTGTAAAATCTCTTAACTATTTTGCATGTATTTATACTTTAAATCAGATAGGTACAATATTAATTTAGCTCGTGACAACTGTTAATACGGTACATTCACATTGACAGTCAATTACAAATTCAATTGACATTTTTAATCAATTTCCATACGGGGTGTGTAATGCCCACATTGGGTTGCTAAATCAAAATCGGTTTTGCATCTTTTTATTCCAGTGAAAACATGTTGTTTTTTAATTTGTGACAGCTGTTATGGCAATATACTATTATTGATATTTAATTAACAATTCAATTCAGTCTAAATGAATTCTATGGGTTGCCGTGAAATCTATACACCGTTTAAAACATCTTGACTTTTGATCTGGGATGGTTTTTTAAAGCGCAATAATATGTCTGTACACTTAGCTATTTATTCTGTAGAAACTGTTAATATAGCGTTGATAATCAATTAGAAAAATCAACCAACACATTTCATTATTATTTTAAACTTGGCCATAATATAATTGTATTACAAGTATCCAAAACTTGGCCATACTATAATTGTATTACAAGTATCCAAAACTTGGCCATACTATAATTGTATTACAAGTATCCACAACTTGACCATACTATAATTGTATTACAAGTATCCACAACTTGGCCATAATATAATTGTATTACAAGTATCCACAACTTGGCCATACTATAATTGTATTACAAGTATCCAAAACTTGGCCATACTATAATTGTATTACAAGTATCCAAAACTTGGCCATACTATAATTGTATTACAAGTATCCACAACTTGGCCATAATATAATTGTATTACAAGTATCCACAACTTGGCCATACTATAATTGTATTACAAGTATTCAAAACTTGGCCATATTATAATTGTATTACAAGTATCCAAAACTTGGCCATACTATAATTGTATTACAAGTATCCAAAACTTGGCCATAATATAATTGTATTACAAGTATCCAAAACTTGACTCTTATGAAGTAGGCTGTACAGTCTTTTAGCATGTGTATGCATTTACAGTATTTGTCTTTTTTTTCTTTCTCGCTGCCAATAAAACCAATTGATTTGACATCCGCCTGTGTAATGCACCAATACAACCAATTGATATAACATCCGCCTGTGTAATGCACCAATACAACCAATTGATATAACATCCGCCTGTGTAATGCACCAATACAACCAATTGATATAACATCCGCCTGTGTAATGCACCAATACAACCAATTGATATAACATCCGCCTGTGTAATGCACCAATACAACCAATTGATATAACATCCTCCTGTGTAATGCACTAATAATACTATTGCTACAAAGAGGACTAAAATAACAACAATGTCAATGCCATCTTGAAATCTATTTATTTGAAACTTGTCTAAATATCAGGCAATATTACTTACATTTGAATAAACTGATATAGGATATGGTTCCAAACATACGTACATACATACATACATACATACATACATACACACACACACACACACATACATACATACATACATACATACATACATACATACATACATACATATATCTGATTTACAGGATTCAGAGAAAATTTATCTCAGTCTGAGCAAAGCACTGTATGTCTTACCACCACAATAGGCATATAGCGTTACCCGTATCTAGCTATCCTTACGTCCGTCCATCCAGTGGCGTAACTACCGACCTCGCGCAATGCGGGGCGGGGGGGCCTCGAAAGGAGGTGGCCCAAGATCCCGCTTTACATTAATTTGATGGAGACCCACTCTAAACGTTTGCGGGGGAGGGGTTTCGTTTATATCAGGAGATCCTGGTCGCCGAGTGGTCTAAGGCGCTCACCTTTACAAATCACTCGTATATCTCACTGCTGCCCGCGTGAGTTTGAATCTCGGCTCGACCAACGAGTGTATGTGAGAATGCTTGCCAGTAACTTCCCTTGGGTCGGTGGTTCTTCTCGGGGTCTTCCCGGGTTCTCCCACCACCAAATATACTAGCCGTCATGTATAGCCTATCGTGTGCTGAAAAATAGAGTTAAACCCCACGAAACGAAACAAATAGTTTATGTCAATTTCTGGAACCGTGATGGGACACTGTGTTATATGAACATATTTAATAGGACACTGTGTTATATGAACATATTTAATAGGACACTGTGTTATATGAACATATTTAATAGGACACTGTGTTATATGAACATATTTAATAGGACACTGTGTTATATGAACATATTTATAGTTTTCAAAAGAGTTGAATAGTTTTCAGAGCTTTCATATACTTGGATTTTAGATACATGTAGATTTTAATTGACGACTATTTCCATTGATGCTTTCAGACATTATAAAACCAAATTGAAAGAGTTGTATAAAGAAATACCGCCTGTACTCTCTTATAAGTAGAGTCCAAATACAGACTGCACAGACCCAGATCTGCCATCGTATAATGCGCCCGCAGATCTGGGTCTCTACAGTTTGTTAGGAGTAATCAACAGAACAAGCAACAGAGACTCTGATCTGCCGGCGCATTATGGATTAGACTTATAAGCGAGTACATACGGCAGGTGTTAATGGAAAGGTAAGATATGTGGCAGCTTTAGCAGTTTGGGGTGTATTTTTTCTCTTTTTCTTTTCAGGATTTACAAAATTAGATTTTCCAAACTTGAAAGAGCGAAATTGGAATATGAGGCCAAAGGTACCGATGTCTTTGTCGGATTGGAGAGAGCACTGACCCTAAATCAGTTGCAAAGAAGTAAATGATTAATAAGATATCAGTTCCGATCATGAACGTACCTTGCAATACATTGAACAGTGTCATGACTTTATGTTGTCCAAATTATTAAAAGTCACGGATTATCTAAAATAAAACTGTATACTTATATAAACAAGAGGTCAAGTGAGCCTGATATCGTTCCCCTGAATATCTTACATGACTCAGTAGTCATGTGATACATTCTTATCTTTAATTATACATTGCACATAGTTTATGCTAGTCTGCAATTGTACATTGCTTCGTCCACTCAGGTTATTAGTGTGCATCAGAGTAGCACAGACAACACTTGGTTTGATTGGGCAAACACCGATTTAAAGTTCTGAGTTTTTTTCCTCCATTCGTCCACCCACAACGGGGTCATTGATGTGCATCTTGCATCTGATAAGCACATACAGCATCTGGATTGATTTAGCAAAGCCAAAGTTCTGAGTTTTTGCAAAATTCCCAATACACGAGACCACTTACTTACTTAAGTGGACTCATCTATGAAGGATTTTGATTTTCCCTTTCTATTTTTCTTTGGCACCTCCAGACCACGAGCTATGATAAACTAGCAGGCCTATGAGGTGACCCCCACCCCCATTTGTCAGAATGTTCAAATGCTATTATATCTATTTCTATCTTCCCCCCCCCCCCCCACACACACACACACTGCCTTGTGGGTAATATTTAAAAAAAAAAAAAATTGAAGCAGAAAAAAAAGTTATTTTTGGACTGTGGTTCATCTTTCCTTTTTGAAAGGGACGTACTTTTCCCGTTGCCATGTCGCCGTTCGTTCTGTCCTCGATCCTAAATTATGTTTCAAAACAGGCTCGTACTCCCCTCCTCGGACATTACAACATTTTGGTTGGTTTCCTCACCCATTGTGAAAAGTTTAAGTGATCCCTTGCCATTGATAGATTTGTTTTGACCTTTTCAAAGTTTGTGCTACATTTGTTGCAAAAAGTGGATTTATCCCTTTAATATGTGTAGATGTCAGGACTGGCATTTCCTAAGATGAAATCTATTATGAGTTGCTTATTTATCTATCCTATATATAAGAGCAAAAGACAAAAACTATTTGTGAGCGAGCTTGGTCACCTCTTTTTGGCAGTAAAAATTTGTTAACATGTGAGGGTGGGGGTTAGCCTGGCTCAGCGCATCAACTCCCCTCTTGGAAGTGATATAATCAACCCCATCCCTCCCAGTGGCTATGTTTCTTTCCTCCCCCGTCTTTAGCGACCGAAGTCACTCTTTTCTTTTTAAAGGTCGAAGGAACAAAGTAAATACTAACCGCACTGATTTAATAAACATCTCGTTCCGTTTTCTATATATTTTACTTCTAAATATAGTGTATTTGATGTTCAATAACACACACACACACACACACACACACACACACACACACACACACACACACAAAATGTTGGAAATTATTATTTTGTATTATTAAGTTTAAATTTAATATTTTCCTCTGTTGTTTGTTTTTCAACGTTAGTTTTATATTTGTTGTTGTGTTTGTTTTGGTAGATCTAATCGTTGCGTTGTTTGTTGCTGCTGTTGTTTTTGGTGTTGTTGTTTGGTCTGTCTACATTGTTCTAATTATTTTATGTCTTCTTGGTTGTCCTGGTTTTCGGTTTCTTTTTTTCTCTTGGAATTGTGGTTTTAGAGTGGGCTGTTGGTGGCTATATACGTGGCTGTAGTTGTGTAGATTCTTCGGCCATGCCAGCGATGATATTTTCCCCGCTTTTTTTAAGCGGGCCAGGGTGACTAGAAAACAGGTTTTTGATTTTCCTCCGCCTTTGGTGTTTCCTCTCCTAATGTCATGTGACATGATTGTGTTTCTTCGTCTATGCTTGCCAAAGCAGGAGGCTGCTCTTTCTTCTTAGCTGGACCAGGGTTTCACCATCATTGAAGTTTGGCCCATCGACTGTGTAGCTCTTTCTGATTATTTTGGATGTGTCATATTTTTGTTTCTTTGTTTCTATTTTTTTTATATCGTTTTCTCTTTGGTTCCATTCCACTTTTTTTTGGTGGGCTGGTAAATTCTCCCTTGTCTTCGCAAATGTTCCCTTCTGTAGGGTTTCGATTGATTCACCGTCGTTTTAACGTTTTTCATTGTTCTCCTCTGTAGGGTTTTCTTACATATTTTTATCTGTAAAGTTTTCATCCAATTGTACGTCTGGTATAAGTTAGAGATCATACGAATGTGGGATTATTATGTTTTTTTTTCTTTTTTGTTTTCCTAAGGCCGCAGCACAAGTTTTCACTTGTTATTTGGTAGTGGATGGATTTAAGCAATCCTTTGTCACATGTCCGGTTTGGCCACATCTGTGACATGGTCGGTGGTATATACAATCTATATGCCATGTTTTAAAAGAAAGTCCATCAAGTAGAATAATGTGTTTCTTCTCCTCTTCCGTGTCTACAGTGAGAATTCTTACCCCTGTCAGTACTGTGGGATTCTTCCGTGTATACAGTGACAATTCTTACCCCTGTCAGTACTGTGGGATTCTTCCGTGTCTACAGTGGCAATTCTTACCCCTGTCAGTACTGTGGGATTCTTCCGCGTCTACAATGAGAGTTCTTAACCCTGTTAGTACGGTGGGATTCTTCCGAGTCTACAGTGAGAATTCTTACCCCTGTTTGTACTATGGGATTCTTCCATGTCTACAGTGAGAATTCTTACCCCTGTTAGTACTGTGGGATTCTTCCGTGTCTACAGTGAGAATTCTTACCCCTGTCAGTACTGTGGGATTCTAACGTGTCTACAGTGACAGTTCTTACCCCTGTCAGTACTGTTGGATATTCCTTAAAGGTAGCCATTTTTTCTCCATTACAGCGACGTTCAGTTTATTTTCTAATTTAATTTAAATTCTTCTCAACGTATCTCAAACGATAAACCCGTTATATTGACATCGGTCACCTTTCTTTCTATTACTCTATTGGGGGTGCAACCACCACTTCTATCTGGTTTCCTATGATTTCCATAATTCCAATTTGGAGTAAGGCTGTATCTCCCTCAGCATACAGTACGTACTTTCCCCTCCCCCATTTTGCAAGCTTAAGACATTTTCTACATAGATCCCTCAAGCTGCAAGTGCGTTAAGGACTTCCGCCGGTCTGGGGCGCTCTTCCATCGCTACATAATAAAAATGTATGAGTTGATTTTCTTATTTCCTTTGGGCTATCAGACCTCTCTCACCCCCAATGGTTTTTATTTCAGTATTGGAAAAGTACTAAGCTTTGTCCCTTCCATGTTGCAGTCTTTAGAATTGCAGACAGTTAGAAAAAATTTCAGAAAAAGCGAGAAGAAAAATACAAGTAAGAGAAGAAAAGATGATACTGTCAGGAAAATATGAAACGAAAGAAAATGTTAATCTTACCTTTATCCCCAGCACAGGATGTCCGTGACAATAAGATAACAAATAAAATAAATAAATAATAATTTACAAAAAGATTAAGTATATGAATTTACATGCATAGATTTTACTTCAAAATGTAGTGCATGCAATGCACGTGTTAAGTTCTCTATCCAAGAGCGTGAACATTTTTTTTAAAACTTTTTTCTGGACTGTAACAGTAAAAATTTTAATTTTCTCAATGGATTAAGTTTTATAAGGATTCAGTCTTACGGAATTATGTATTGTTTTTTAAAATTATAATATAGTTTTATTTGGTTTCTGACCTTTGTACTATAATCTAATAGCCGTTGTTCTGTATAGTGCACATATATTTCAATGTGACCCAGTACATTGGTCCTGGGAAAATCAATAATATTGTCGGTTAAGCACGAGTCATGTCACGTGAACTAGCGCGTGAGTTTTTGTACTTTGTTCTGACGTGGATTTCGCAATTCAAAGAATGATTCATTTGTTGATCAGAAGTTAGATTGTAAGATTGTAATAAGAAGATGCTTATTTAAGACGGAATTAAGAAATGAGTTGTATTTGTTTTAAAGGCGCAATATAGAATACTATAAAAGAAATGTAATCTCTGCGTCCAGCATTCTTTGTAATTACATCAGTTTGAGAGGTCATAAACGAGATTGGTTCATTGTGTGTGATTATCTACTTCAGAAATATTTCAAGACTACATTTTTGGGATTAAATACTGACATTTAAGATTTAAGAATTATTCAGCTCCGTTGAAATTATTGGAAACATTTTTTAGAACTTGTGTGATATTCTACATTCATAAAGATTTATTTGGAATTATTAATATTTGGATGTAACTGATTCTTGTTAGTACATCAGCACAGTGGTGCTTTCATTCGGAACATTCTTCATTCGGAATATTTTGGATAACTTCCGGATCAGTGAACAATAGAGCAATTTAGAATTATTTAGGAATTTCTAAACTGTAAGTTATTTTTAATTCTTTCACTTTCTTTGTTTGAAATATTTAATATTTTAAGAAATCAAAATTGTGTTTGTAAATCTTGACAGCTTGTTTAAGTAATTCTTTCTTTTGTTACATTACCCCTAGTCGTAACATCAGTAGTTTTACAAATTCAATAAATAGCCAATTATTGTATCCACTATTGTTAAATGTTATATTTCAGTTTTATACTTTTTCTTCCGCTATAAATTGCAAATTATTGATTTTAATCCCTCAGGTGTATTATTCTAATAATAATTGTTCTATTGAAATGTGTGCATACTATATCCTAAAATTTATTTTTGAAAATTGAATCTGGTTTGCATTTTTTTGGGCACGAGAAAGAACTTTGTATAACTCCAAACCTGTTATTCACAATATCTACAGAATGCTTTACTTCCTTTGCTTTCGTCAGAGAGAGAGAGAGAGAGAGAGAGAGAGAGAGAGAGAGAGAGAGAGAAGAAAGGTATCTTTAAAGAGGAAGCAATCTGATTACATAGCATATATATTGAGAACTATTTATAAATGTGCTGAATATTATTAATATGCATAGATTTTGCGCATAATAAAACTAATTGGATATCTTGATGATATAAACCTATTTACTAAGTTTGATAAAAAAAATCCTATTGGAAACAGTCACTAAAGTGCTGACAAGTTCAGACAATCAGATGCAAGATCACCTCATTAATATAAGTGGATCTCGGTAGTTATCGAATCATGCAAAATCTTGACCATATAAGCCTATATTCCATGTTTGATCAAAATCAGATCTGAAAAATAGCTTCCAGAGTTGTAACAGACTCAACTAATCAGATGCAAGATCACCTCATTGATATACATGGATCTTGCTCTAGAACAGGTCCAATATCTTGATGATATAAGCCTATATTCCAAGTTTGATCAAAATCAAATATAAAATATGGCTTCCAGAATGGTAACAAGCTCAGCAAACAAGATGCAAGACTGCCTCGTGAATATGCTCGGATCTTGCTCATTATCAAACTCATCCAAAATCTTGCTGGTGTAAACATATATTCCAAGCCTGACTAAAGTCAGATCAGATATATTGAGTCCAGAGTGATAACAATCTCGCACAATCAGATGCAAGATCACCTCATTAGTATGTGTGTATCTCGCTCATTATTGAACTTGTTTGAAATGTTGATGATATAAGCAAATATTCCAAGTTTGGTCAATATCAGATCAGAAATATGGCCTCCAGTATGGTAACAAGTTCAGCCAATCAGATGCAAGATCACCTCTTTAATATGCATAGATCTCAGTCAAATTCGAATGTGTCCAAGTTTGATAAAAATCGGTTACAAAACACAAACCCTCCAGAAGTGGTAACATGCAAATGTTGATGGATGGATGATGGATGGAGGATGGGCACAGGAGTAGTAAGGTAAAAGGGAGCTATGGCTGCACTTTTTGATATCACCTGCTCTTGGCCTCGCATACGTTCGGCCGGAGCTGGGGGATACAAAAAAAGTGCAGTCACTAGTCCCCTTTTATCTTATTACTGTGGTCATAAACCGCACTTTACATTACTACTGGAGTTATTTCCATTTACTGTATTCGAGCCAAATGAAGCAGTTAGGAGTTCGACCTAACTGTGAACACAACCGCGTATGTTGCAGGGAGTTTATAAGGTTAGGACCTCCGAAGCCGTTAACACTAGCGACCGGGTGTAGTGGTAATGCGATTCCGAAAAAGGGCTAGCACCCGGTCCGAGAGAGTGTTTTCTAAAATGGCTACCATATTTTTGTGTACTAAATATTTATGAATTTAAGAAATCTTATATTATAAACAATAGATCTGAATGCTATCTTGGAAAACATTGGTGAAATCACATCAGAAGAAGCAGAAGTTGCCAGAATGGTATTTGATTATGTCGGCAACAGTTGGTGATTGCGAGTTGGCCACGGTTCTTGGCCGTTTGCGACACCAGAAGATTTAGCCACAAAAAAGCTTGGCACACAGCAAGCATATATAACTTTGCCGTGTCTTTGGGGAACATTGTTTGAACCAGTTATCAGAAGGTACACTGAGATCACCATGGGGTAGAAAGTTATTGGTAACGACATCTGTATCAGAACGATAGACGTCTTCAGATACAGTCCAGATGGTTATATCGTAGATGGCAATAAAAGTGTATGTTGTAGCTTCCATACGGTCTTCTAGCTGACACAAGTTTTCGTAAGTGCTCGCTAGATCAATTCGGATTTTACCCTGATTTCAACAAAAAATGTCACAACAGAGACCACGGCAGATATGATAAGGATCCGATTGCAATAGGTATCATAGGATTTTGTGACACTGACACAAACATCACTGACATCAAACATCACTGACATAAAATATGTTGACATCACTGACAGCAAATATGTTGACATCACTGACATCAAATATGTTGACATCACACACAGAAAATATGTTGACATCACTGACAGCAAATATGTTGACATCACTGACAGCAAATATGTTGACATCACTGTCAGCAAATATGTTGACCTTGGCGAATCTACTGAAGCAGAATTATCAGCTTTCATAAAGAAAGATCTGCATAGAGAATACGAGTATGTTATCACAAGCGTTCACGACCAATCTGATTTCGTTTATGATGCCATAGATAGTATCACCAAAAAGTATCCTAGCGGTAAGTTGGTCGCCATGTTGGCCCTAAAAAATGTTTAAGATCACATACAATATTGAAACTGCAACAAATTTTACTCGAATTAGAGACAAATAAAAATAAGCAGTATATTAAGTTTGAATCCAACTCAAGACGAATAATGGTTGCATACAAGCGCGCCTATGTCGCCAAAGTAAAGTTTCCACAAGGTTGGAATACTGAAGACGTCAGTTGGATGATACAAGAAATTAGAACGTTAAACGAATCTTACACATTTGTCAAGGACGCTCTCAAAATTATTTATCAAACGTCAAAGAAACGTCTTGAAGACTTTGATTTTACGTAGATATCGCCATAGAACTAGAAAGATCCAGGTGTGCTAGGAGAAGAGTACAATAAGCTTGACAGCAAGAAGACTTTGTATGATTTTGTCAAGACCAGCATAGATGGTACCACATTTCAATGATCACCCGCCTTTACCTTTCATCCGTAGTCTCTTAGTTTTTAAACCTGCCATTGTCCTCTGTTTTAGTATCACCAGTACCAACGCTTTTATTTCGAAAGCTGCGATGCCGATATTTTTGTTGATAAATGTTCTCGTATTTGGCACTGCACATAGGACTTAATTCTGCAACAGTATTATCTATAATCCAAAATTCTCTGACCAAATCTATCATGTTAAATATTAAATAAGGTCAAATCTTACCTGCGTGATGATATCAAAAAGTGCAGCCATACCCCCCTGTAACCATACTACTCACAGGGCCATACCATAAGCTCACTCAGCCTTACGGCCAAGTGAGCTAAAAAAAAAAAAAATCCGACTCTTATGAGTGACTGGTCAGTTCAAAATTGTCAACAGAAAAGAAAACTTGAGAGATGCTGCAAATAAAAAAGCCATAGACAATGCTTGTCGTTTATTATCATGTTTTTACTATTGTTCTTTATTCCTTTTTTACACACATGCACACAAACACACAAAGCTCTATTATCACCAACACTGCCTACCTCTATCAAAATATTTTTCTTTCTTTCTTTTGATCTATTTATCTATTGCTGGACCTACCATCAAAATGATGATGGGTACATGAACTTCCTGATTTAAACCACATTTCAATCGAGAAAGTCCCTAACATCCAATTTTGGAAAATTAATTGATGCACTGCATGACATACATCACATCTTTTATCAACTTCTTAAATTGGCTTCAATCGTCCTTCATGGCAGATCAATTATACCGTGATTACCATCTATAGCTGAGGTGGATTCGAAATAAAAATTTATTTTATATGATTTAAGATTCCACCAAGATTATAAATGACATAACTCTCATCAACCTCCTTCGGCACAGACTGTCCTCCATGGCACAATAACAATGCTGTCATTCCAACTCCCCGAGCTCCTAAATAGTCATTTGTTACATTATCTCCTACATGTATTGCCTCCGAGGGTTGCACGCTTGCTATTTCTAAAGCTAGATGAAATATTTTTATATCTGGTTTAGCAACCTTTGCGAGTCCCGATGGCAGAACAAAGTCGAAATAATGTCTTATTGCCAGAGATTGTAAAATCTTGTCCAGGCGATCATCAAAGTTGGATATTACTCCATATTTCATTGTGGGATATTTTCTTTTGATTTCATCAAGAGTTGCACAGACAGATGTTGGGAAAACTTCCCAGCCCTTGGATGTGGAAAAATGAACATACAGATGATCAGCAATCGTTGACAACTTGTCATTCCCAGAATATCCTGCGTCTGTGAAACAGTTTTTCACCAAGTCTGTCCACCATTTGTAAGATGACAGTCCTTGCAAACAGCCAAAGTTGGGATAATGAACATTTTGTTTCTTCCATGCTGACTTGAAGGATTGGTCCAGAATGCTGGCATCTGCCTTTAGGCCATAGATGCCAGCCACATTGGCATACTGTTGGCCAACACTTCCCACAACTCGGATAATTGTATTTGTTATATCAAAGGTTATGAGTTTTGTTGCTGTCATTTCTAAAAAAAAAGAAAGAAAAGAAAATACTTTGAATCAGTAATTAGGAGAAATGCATCCATTATACATATATATTATACATATACACTGTGTGCAAATAACAATTTGTTTTAAGAATAGAATCGGCGAAAACACTTTCTAAGTGTATATTTTGAAAATTTTAACTGCCGTGCTTGCATTATTCTTTTCATAAAATCAGTTTGAAACCGTAAGTGAACCTACTAGGGGGTAATGATGGCAGTCATCGCCGTGTCTTGGAAGTATACGTCTTCATCAGACCGTCTGTTTTCGTAATTTATTGGGCACATACATTATGGAAATTATACAGTTCATAGAAAGCAAAGTGTAACTATTATGTGATAAAAGATTTAGTTTATAAATACAAATGTGTTCGTCAGAAATATATGGAACAATGCGATGTTGTGGAATGGACGATAAGCGCTGTAACTTATGGCCAAGGTTGTTTTCTTACGTCACTACCTTTTGTGAAAATACGAGATAAAGTAGCAAAGAAAAAAAAATATGCAACTAATACACGACTTAATTACGAGTAGGTAGACAAATATGAAAGCCATACATTTTTAATCCCCTCTAGGGATTGTTGCAACAAAGCTAGTAAGTGAGTGCATAAGGCAAAAATAAAAAAAATTAGAAAAATGTGTTTCCTATTGCACTGGTTGTAAACTTAGGGTAGGCAGGTAGGTTTTTTTAAAAAACATTATATATAAATCAAATAATATTTTAAGCACTTCAAAGTACTGGGCAAAACCACCTCAATTAGATGCACAAATCAATTTCGGCAATGTGATTTTTTATATATAAAAAAAAAAAATGGGGGGGGGGTGCTAGGGTCAGCGACGAGAAACATGGACGGTCGGCCTACTGGAAACATTTTTTTTGCCCTAATAAGAAATATAGGACACAGTCTAAATAAGAAAACTAGAGCAAACACACACACACACACACACATATATATATATATATATATATATATATGCCATTTTTTGGTTTGCTGCCACTTCTCTTGGTTCTGCTCTCATTTCTCCCTATTTTATCCAAAAGCAGAAGTCACTTCTCCCTAAAATTCAAGTCACACATTACCCCTGCACACATGTACACTCATTAGCATATTATTTTCTTTAGAAAATGTTGTCAGTTAAATATAGATTGGAAGTTTGAGGATTCATCAATTGACTGACATATGGTAGTAGATAGGAAGTTGGAGGATACATCAATTGACTGACAGTTGTTGGTAGACAGGTGGAATTTGGGGATTCATCAATTTGCAGATTGTAGTAGACACGTGGAATTAGAGGATTCATCAATCAACTTGCAGATGGTGGTAGAATGGTGGAGTTTGAGGATTCATCAGCTGACTGACAGATGGTGGTAGATAAGAAGTTTGAGGATTTATCAATTGACTGACAGATGGTGGTAGATAGGAAGTTTGAGGATTCATCAATTGACTGAATGATGGTGGTAGATAGGAAGTTTGAGTTTTCATAAATTGACAGACAGATGGTGGTAGATAGAAAGTTTGAGGATTCATAAATTGACTGACAGATGGTGGTAGATAGGAAGTTTGAGTATTTATCAATTGACTGAAGATGGCGGTTCATCAATTGACTGACAGATGGTGGTAGATAGGAGATTTATCAATTGACTGACAGATGGAGGTTGATAGGAAGTTTGAGGATTTATCAATTGACTGACAGATGGTGGTAGATAGGAAGTTTGAGGATTTATCAATTGACTGACAAATGGTGGTAGATAGGAAGTTTGAGAATTTATCAATTGACTGACAGATGGTGATAGATAGGAAGTTTGAGGATTCATCGACTGACAGATGGCAGTAGATAGATGGAGTTTGGGAAATTGTAAATTTAAAAAAAAAAAATACTAACTCAGAAGGTGCATGATATTTATTGATTAAAATTATCCTGCAACTTATTTTCATTCTTTTTTTTTTCCCCCACTTTTACCCCAAAATAACATCTACAAAAAGAGCACGAGATTTTAAAGGGCAATTACCTGAGAATGCACATTATTTTAATTGTGGGAAAGTCAGTGTTCTCTTGATGTTTTGTTTTACACATTTTTATTTCTGTATTGTTTTCTTAACAATTATCAGTAGACTTTAAAGATAATACCAAAATATATGATTCTTTCTGCATTATTTCAAAGATAATACTAAACTATATGATTCTTTCTGCATTATTTCCAAGGTAATACCAAAATATATGATTCTTTCTGCACTACTTTAAATATAATGAATAGTTCACAATTATAAAAAAAAAGAAAAAAGTAAATTAACAAACTTATGAAAATAAACCTCACAGATGCATGTATTACCTTGGGCAAATTACAGTGTCCTTTCTTTGGTAATTTTTAATGAATTACGTTTGGAAGTGAAAAGACAGATTCTGTTGCTAAGTTACACAGGTGCACTTTATATAAAGGATACACAGGGATTTACATAGGGGATTTCTGCCCGCTAATTCATCTTGGTATCGTCAAGGATACACATAGATTTACACTAGACATTTCTGCCTACTAATTCATCTTGGTATCGTCAAGATATGGATGTGAAGCTAAAAGTGGGTTTTCAAGTATTTACAATTTGATACTCTATTACATATGTAAGGGAGGCAACGTTGTAATCCTTTACGTCAGTTACATAATGGTTGTGTGCCTTAGTTAAATAATCAATCAACATACTTTGTGAAAGAGTGCGACAGATTTGTGTTTGAATGGATTATTTGCCTTCCTCAGAAACAATATACAGATGATCTTTATAATATATTATTAATGGTATAACATATCAGCAATGGTATAACTTTCATGCTGTTACTTGGAATGGAGTCAAAGGGTGAAGCTGAGTGTCTGGGTGTTGTAGTGTTTCTTTTTTAGTTTTAAAAATGTTAGCGTGACTGTTAGAAATGAAAACTATTTTTTTTTTATCGAAACAAACCTAATGAAAGGTAATCCATAAATTGGCAAGGTAGGTCCACTTATCTACCCCTGAGGTTTTTCAATGATGCTTTTTCTATTAGAAAAATTACCCCTATTTCACACACCTTAAAAAGTACAGACTCTAATAATTGTCTGATCACAATACTTATATTACATTTACTAAAAAAAATTAGTAATGAACAGAACTTACTGAGAGAGAGAGGGCGGGGGGGGGGGGGGGGGTGTAGGGGGATAGGGAGGAAAAAGGATAGAAATTCATATGTTAGCTTCAAATCACTCCTACCTTACAGTAATATGCATTATTATGCTTCCCAAGCCATATGCCAAGTACATTACTGTATATAGTCCAATGCAAGTACAAACTGCAAAGACCCAGATCTGCCTGCGCATAATGCTCCAGCAGATCTGGGTCTCTGCAGTTTGTTCGGAGTAATCAGTAGAACAAACAACACACACCCTGATCTGCTGGTGCATTATGCAATGGCAGTTCAGGGTCCATGTTGTTTGCAGTTGGACTCGACTTTTAAGCAAGTATATACAGTATTAATGTCCCTTTCCTATACAATATGACATTCTGACCATGATATCTTGAATTGATATGGATGCCATTCTGACCATGATATCTTGAATTGATATGGATGCCATTCTGACCATGACATCTTGAATTGATATGGATGCCATTCTGACCATGATATTTTGAATTGATATGGATGCCATTCTGACCATGACATCTTGAATTGATATGAATGCCACTCTGACCATGACATCTTGAATTGATATCGATGCCATTCTGACCATGACATCTTGAATTGATATGGATGCCATTCTGACCATGACATCTTGAATTGATATGGATGCCATTCTGACCATGACATCTTGTATTGATATGGATGCCATTCTGACCATGACATCTTGAATTGATATGGATGCCATTCTGACCATGACATCTTGAATTGATATGGATGCCATTCTGACCATGACATCTTGAATTGATATGGATGTGATTCTGAACACAACATCTTGAATCCATATGAATGACATTTTGACCATGATATCTTGTATCCATATGAATGACATTTTGACCATGATATCTTGAGTCCATATGAATGACATTCTGACCATGACATCTTGAATCCATATGAATGACATTTTGACCATGATACCTTGAATCCATATGAATGACATTCTGACCATGACATCTTGAATCCATATGAATGACATTTTGACCATGATATCTTGAGTCCATATGAATGACATTCTGACCATGACATCTTGAATCCATATGAATGACATTCTGACCATGACATCTTGAATCCATATAGATGCCATTCTGAACATGACATATTGAATCTATATGGGTGCCATTTTGACCATGACATCTTGAATCCATTTGGATACCATTCTGACCATGACATCTTGTATCCATATGGATGCCGTTCTGACCATGACATCTTGAATCCATATGGATGCCATTCTGACCATGACATCTTGAATCCATATGAATGCCATTTTGACCATGACATCTTGTATGCCATTCTGACCATGACATCTTGAATCCATGTGTATGCCATTCTGACCATGACATCTTGAATTCATATGGAAGCACACTAAAAATAGCAGACACAAAGTTGCAGTAAAATTGTGACAAAATCTGAGCCAACCATAAGATAGAACAATGTACACTGACAAATCTTTACTTTCAACTTATAGAATTATGTTTAAGATTTTATTCTGAACTTTCTGTATGCTATGAAATATGATTAAGTATTTACTTTTAACTAGTAACTAATTGAGATGCCATATAACAGAGTAAGCAGCTAGTTGAGATGTCTAGAAAAACAGTAAGCAGAAAACTTAAAAAAATTAATAGAGAAATCCTTCCAGTTAACCAAAAGCTCTCAACTTGTTGCCATCAACTTTTTGTAAGCAGCTGTTTAACAGATTAGATAGCTGCTAACTTGCTGATGGTTAGCTGCTAACTTGCTGATGGTTAGCTGCTATTACTCCTATATTTTTCAGGTATATTAGTCTCTTTCATGTTCTGAATAATCATGAAGCGACTTTTGTCAGATCTTGCTTAAAATCTAGCATGTAGTTGGTGGGAAAACTGACTGAAACCGTTCATTCATGGCTTTTTAGCGGAGCAAGAACACAAGAGTCCCGGCGAGCACTTTTTATGAAAGAGAAAAATTTCTTCACTGAAAATTTTGATTAGTTTTTCTCCCTAATGGATGTTTGTCTTTGTTATTAATGCCAACAATATCTTTAAGATAACTGTTGGATGATTGCTTAATTTTTGATTTGACTAGATGTCTCATTTGAATGAGCTGTCTCATTTGAATTTTTGATTTGACTAGATGTCTCATTTGAATTTTTGATTTGACTAGATGTCTCATTTGAATTTTTGATTTGACTAGATGTCTCATTTGAATGAGCTGTCTCATTTTCATTTTTGATTTGACTAGATGTCTCATTTGAATGAGATGTCTCATTTGAATTTTTGATTTGACTAGATGTCACATTTGAATGAGATGTCTCATTTGAATTTTTGATTTGACTAGATGTCGCATTTGAATGAGATTATTTCTGTCAGATGCCTTGTTAGATTTCTTATCTTTATGGTACAGATTTTGAAATACCTTGGTGAATTTCCCTTTGAAGGGAGTTCCATAATCCTTCAGCTGCTTTATTTGAATGATTTTCTCAATATTTTTCCCAGCTTTAGACATGTACAATTTGAAATTATACCTGTCTGCTTTCCTTTACCAGCCTATTTTCCTACACGTGAGTGCAGTTCTTGGTGTCTCTTTATTTCTGACTGATTTGGTACCAACTTCACAATAAACAATGTTATGATCAGATATGCATGGGTAGACTGTCACCTTCTTAACAAGGGTATGATTTGTTGTTAGAAAAATGTAAAGATTAGTGTGGTTTTTTGTGGGTTAATAAACTGTTTGAACCAGACCGAAATTGTCTAAAAGACTGATAAAATCCTCATATATCTGAAAACTACTACACTTTGGATCAGTGGTAGGAATAAGCTCACTGTCCCATCAAGCTTTGCATAATTTAGATCACATAAGATACAGATGTTTCCATTCATTTGACATACCACCTACCATACTACCAAAGGCCATTTTAGGATGGCAATGCACCATAATGTTTTATTCTCATGCCAGGCCTTTTTTGTAAAATCCTTCCAGGCCTTGATTCCAACAACCTTGTCAGTTGCAAAATGCCCAATTTTTGTTTCTTGCTAACTCAAATGGTAGCTTATGTGCCCAAAGCTTAGGCTATTCATTGTGTCCCATGTGGTGACGCATAAAGGATGTCTTTGTTTATCTGAACTGCTTGTTGCTGTGTGTCCACTTATATAGTGTTTCCTACAGGTCATTTTACAATTGCACCACATCATGCTGTTGTTGACCCAAAGCTGTTATTTTCTTGCCCTTTTTTCAGGTTGCAAAATGACCCCCTTTTTGTTTGCTGAAAATGTCACTTATGTACTTTATTTAATTTAAATATTTTTTATAATCAGAAGCTGCAATATACCTGTGCCGAAAGCTTACACTACACACTGTGTAGCAGGTCAATGCCAATTAACACACATGGTGATGCATAAAGGAGGTCTTTGTTTATAGGAACTAAAGTGCTTGTAGCAGAGTGTGCACTTGAGAGATAATGTTTTCACCTGCAACTGAATAGATTTGAGTAATGAGATTATGTTTTCCAATATAAATTGTCTTTGCAGCCAACAAATAGTCAATTTTGTTTATTCTAAATGACATTCTGATTTTTTCCACTTGTCCAAGAAGTTATAATAGTTAACCTGGAATAGCATGGCATTGCATCTGAGCCTATCAGAAAGACTGTGTTGTTCTTACAAAGTTCTGGACAGGTTTCAATTGTCCATTAATAATGTAATGACATTCATGTAGTTTATTGCTCCAAATTAAAGCTAAAAATTGAACAGGAAATCTCTACCATCATTTTAGAAGTAGAATACTGTGTGTTCTCTAAAGGATGAAATCAAAGGGTACACTAAATGCTGCTGACTGGTTGTAGTATTTATTGTAAAGGTACAGCTAATGAACTAGTAAACACACATATCCTGCCCTTCAATAAATTAAATGATTGTTCATCCACAGAATTTAAAGGGCACATGAAATAAGAACGAGAAATATAAAGCTTAGTAAAATTAAGAAATTTTGTATACCCCCGGTATGTCACCTGTAGTCACTGTAATTAATGATTATAATTACTATTGGTAACATTTTAAATTTGTGCCTGGGGAACCGCGGTGGCTCAGTGGTTAGCATGCTGGACTCACAACTGAAAGGGTGCGGGTTAGAATGTTACCATCGGATCAGCCTGGGTCAGCATACCATAGTGTGTCCTTGGGCAAGGCACTTTATTTCAATTGACTCAGCACTAAATAACCTACTTGTGTTTCTGTGCAGTAAAGCACCAAACCAATTAAATTTGTGCCTGTACCAAACCATGCATTCAATTTCCTTTAAAGGAATTACTGCCACATGTTACTTCTGCTAAGGAAAGATGAAGAAAAAAAAAAGAAGAAAATCAACAATGAGTAAGACCTCATCAAAGATTTTACTCCTGCAACTTTCTGGGTGGAACACATATGAACCATTGGATTTTTTAAAAATCTACAAGTCAACGACTCTCATATATTACTAATTTTATATTATTGTAATAATAATAATAATAATAATAATAATAATAATAATAATAATAATAATAATAATAAATAATAATAATAATAACAACAACAGTAATAATAATAATAATAATAATAATAATAATAACAGTAGTAATAATAATAATAATAATAATAATAGTAGTAATAATAATAATAATATCAAGAACAACAAAAAACAATGAAATAAAGTGCCCTTTTAAGCATGAGATACACATTTAAAGTGCTCTTTTAAGCATGAGATACACATTTAAAGTGCTCTTTTAAGCATGAGATACACATTTAAAGTGCCCTTTTAAGCATGAGATACACATTTAAAGTGCCCTTTTAAGCATGAGATACACATTTAAAGTGCTCTTTTTGGAGTTTACTGACCTTTATGGAGGATAATTAACATGCCCTTTTTAGATTCTGAGGGAAACACTAGATATATATATATAACAATTTCTAAATCCTTCAGCACTGCATGAATCATTTTCTTTTGGTTTCTAACAGATGGCAGTATAAAATGACTTTGTAATATATTTAAAATTTTTGTCTCTGTTCAGTTGCAATAATTGTGTCTTTGACAAGTACAAAGATTCTACCTGCTGATGTGTCAATAGGCTGATAAACCAGTGATGTGTCAATAGTCTGATACATCAGATAATTTTGGGGAAAAACTCAGTGCTGGGATGTTTTGGCTTTAACCAGAATTCAGTTTCGAAAACTATGTTTGGGTTGTACTTGTCCAGAATGGTTAAAAATTCAGGTTTTTTGTTGATATAGTGGGCTGCGAGGTTTAAGCATTTTTTGAGGGGGAGGGGGGCCTGCATGCTTGAAATAGAATGTGCTTGTGGAGTGATTATTTCATTTCATGACGCAAGAGACTTAAATTATTTTGTGTGGTTACAGAGGTGAGTGAACAGTTTGGGCTTTCCATGTTATTCATATGGTCACAGTTTAGACAGATTCAAGAGAATGAAAAGTCGTTAGTAAGGGCTCTTCATAAGTCTATGGACATGGCAATCTATGTCAAACCAATGGCTACATTCGTCACAATCAATAGTGCAGTCATTATCTAGGACTTCCTGTCCACAACTTCTGCAAGGATATTCAGGTCCTGTGTTTGGTTCTACATCAGATATGAGAGAAATAGTGAAATGATCTTTGGGCCATTTTGCGATTTCATAAGACAACATTTACTTATGCTTTCATCAGGTTTTAAATCATATGGTCTTAACAGGGGCATGGGCTGACTTCACCATAATAGGAATGGAAGATGGTACATGGAGAATTTTTTTTTATGCAGTGAGTAAACATAAACCAACCATCTCAAAGCATTTTATTTTATATCCTCTAATGACATCATACATGCAAGTCACCTGTAACAGAAAGTGATGTGTTGCTATGGAATCATGTAATGGCATTGTATTAAAACAAGCATGTGGGTGTCCGAATTCACACAACAAGAAATTCACACATTCGTCTGTTCTGGGACATTAAGTTGGAAATAGAATGCAAAGCTCTCAGAAGCACACAATAGGACCCGAACAACAATTTAAGATTTTACTGCGAGGAATCAATCATTAGTGATGTTATGCATTGCCTAATTAATTCTCCATTTTTTGTCAGGATTTTATGAAAGTAAATAATTGTTTCTTACAACACCGTTTGTTCAATGAACGATAAATGATGTATAGATTAGAGGTCTGAGAAGAAACACAGTAGTTATATACACCCTGCTACAACAAATAAAATAATAATTGTAAATAAAATAATAAAATAAATAATAATTCAGCTTAATAACTGAATAGATGTAAGTAACTCAGCTTATTATTAAAATGTTTCAATATCATTTATGTTCTAAATTTTTTTAAATACTGCAAGTGTCCGATGTTAAAGTGCATCTCAATGTGGTCACGTTGGCACACTTAATCATCTTAAATTAAATATTAATTGTTGTTCTAAAATTTAATACTAATATAGTTCAACCAAAGTCAATTGAATCCTGATTATTTAATGCTCTGCACGTTAACTGTCATCAAGAAACTTCCAGACGAAAATTACTGATCGCTACAGACTTTTACAATGGTGGCCAGGTACTAAACTGGGTCAAGAAAAGAGCATGTCAGGTCTAATTATCACAATATAAGTTAGTACAAATTTTTTTTAACATGCGTAGCTTTCATTGTGACATCACAGCATGTGACATTCAATCCGGTTTGTACTGGATCATACCTTTAGGTTGACCTTGTCCAAAAATGTCCACATACTTAAAAACTGAGTTTTGCTGTATGTGCTTCTCAGGGCGTGTAAATAATGGGTTACACGAAACACCCAAATACACAGAAATCTATACCAAATCCACCCAAATCTACTACCAATTCACCCAAATCTACCACAAATTTACTCAAATCTACCCCAAATTCATCCAAATCCACTTAAATCTACCCAAATCTACACCAAATTCACCTAAATCTACCCCAAATATACCTTTGATACGTGTATATACAAAGTATATGTTCTTTAGGTATCATATATTTCACAAAAATACAAGAAAAGTAGATAAATGGTAAGATTATGTCAGTTCTTTAAATTACATAAGATAATTCTTTGTAAATGTCTAGCCAAAATAAGAAACAAATAGATATCAGCTATTGTATTTAGAATTTTTTTTTTTAACCACAATAATTTTCATTGTTCACAATAAAGAAAATTGAATTAATATCTTTTAAAAACATTTTGAAACTTTTCATAAATCAGGTCAGTATGGCCGATGTTCAACACTATCAAACAGTAATGTATATAAATTGACCCATGACTTTTATTGATCTTTCAGGCAAATCATGTTTTCTTTGCATTCTAATATTTACATATAATAAATACATATCGTATAAAGAGTTATTGATGGGTAACATAATATTAAAATGTGTGCTACTGTTATTGTTGAATTTTATCTTGCAAGTAAAATCTAAAAATTTAGCAAATATTAATGAATGTAAATATTTCATTTAAAGCACATATGAAATCCATTAATTATATTAATAGAGTACTGATCAAACAAAGTATTAAACAGACGGTGATAATATGTCTAATTATAGCGACATCAATCAATTCAGTGTTATTAATTTGCAGGATCAATAAGTCATGAAAACTTTTGATAGAAAACGGTTATCTTTTCAAACAGAGAGAGAGACATAGAATTTTTGTTATAACAATGTTATTGTCGTACTCACAATAGTCACGACAGAATCTATTATCAATGGTTCATTGATTGAATAATAATTCTAGGTTCAGAGAGCAGCTTAGAGACATTAGTAATCAATCAGGTCTAAAAATATACATATGAAATTAAGTACAAATACAAATTATTAATGGTGGTGGTAAGTTATTCTACTAATCCCACCCCCCCATCCCTGACCTTGGTGTCCACACAAACAAAAGCATATACATATGCACACCCTCACATCACCTAACTCCAGCTTTATGCAATAGAGTTATATTTGCAGTTTTCAAAATCTGTGGAAATTTATCAAACCTAATACATTTATTTCAAAATAAAAGATGTACTCTTTACTGTGGCAGGTGCAGCTATATCAAGTCCTGTGGTTTTACAATCATCAGTGTTTTTTTTAATATACTTCAACACAAATCCAGGACTCATTTCAGGAATTTCAAACTTTATCTCATTTGTAAAGTTTTTCAGACTCACTGCCTTCAGTAAAACTGTGTCTTAAAAATCTATTTTCTGATAGAATCATGAAACTGGGTGATTGTATGCATCTCTGTTAGTTGCAACCTTCTCTCTGGATCTAGGATTGTTAGGCAATAAAATCAATTAACTATTAATAATAAATGAGAATGACAATACTATTTTCATTATAAATTCTGTCCCTCTCTATTTGAATGCCTGAAAATTATTAACAAGCACAGACTTTCTATCCTCGTGTGTGGAGGTATCTGATTACAATACTGATGGACGAAAATGCTTATATTAGCATAACTGTGTAATCTGTTTGACAAGGTGATGATAACAGAACCCGAAGCAGCCTGCTCAAATTGAGTCGACTTAACCACCTTTGTCATAGGACTGCTATTGAGATAACCATAATTAAATGTTGGTTTCGTTTAACTTTGATGATAAACTATAACGGGGAACACACAAACTGCCGAAATATTTTGCTTAGATTAATTAACGAGAACTTTATTGATTTGAGAAAATAATGATGCCTTTGATAACGAACACAAATATATAAGGAAGAGTTTTCAGTGACTGACACATCTATTGCAAAATAGCTCTCATTACGTATCACTAAGTTCTCATAGCTGATAATCACCATGGTTAGTAAGCATGTTTCAAGGTTTTTATGTGGAGATTGTAAATTAAGTTGCGTCTCTGTCTTAAAAATCTAATTGTCACTACTTCCCCTGAATCGATGATCATTATGACATGAGGTTTTCACCCAAAGACTTCTATTGATGTCCACTTTGTCCTAAATGAAAATGGTGCCAGAATGACGTCCAATATGTGTACCACAGCAGCTAATTTGAAAATCTTCTTATTGCTGAAGAATATCAGAGATGGTTTCAATGTTCGACAGTTAAAAGGAATAAATGGTCTTATCTTGAATTCCAGGACATTTTTTTCAACCAGGAGAGCATCAGTTCCTTAGTGGGACTCTTGTTTCATTTATATTTTCCTCTGATTAAATATGTTGTACATTTATTCCTACTTATTTAACTTAATTTCCTCTTTTTAATCATTAAACAAAACGAAAAACAATAACAAGACAAATAACATTGAATACATTTTATTAATTGACTACGACTGAAAAAAAAACTTGAACATCTTTAGTTTGAAATTACTTGTATTTATTAACTTTTTTCTATATATAAATCCTTTTTGTTTGTTTGTTTTTTATTTGTATATGTATTAGGATTTCATGTTTGGATGAGATATCTATATTTCTTTATTTTTTTTATAGATTATTTTCATTTGTTCAATAATATATTGCACGATATATTATTTTAATCAGTCTTCTTATACCAACTTTTAGTACCATTAAGAGGTGGACATCCATTTAGTATTTGGGGATGCGCACCTTTCTCGGGTAATAAATCTGGTAATTCAAACCGAAATTTAATTGTCTCTTTTTAGAACTATTCATTTAAAAGTTAGTAGGTATGGAGAAGAGACAAAAATAGTCTTTTAACTTTTATTATTTGGGCTTTTACAATAAATAAACAAAAAGGCTGGTGAAACTTTTGGCATTTAAAAAAATTTTTAAACACCAAAATAATCTCTAGTCACACCTCCATGTGGTAGCAGCTGGAAACAACATCTATACATGTTGGTTACTGTGACAGAGCGATTTTGTGTCTTTGATTAATCTAGGTAAGAAATTCTGAACTGCAATTTTTTTAATCAACTTTTCTGATATTTTTCATCAAATATATGATACCCAAAGAACATACACTGTGTATATAACACAAATATACCTTGAATACCTGTGATACACAATATAAAAAGGATACTTTTTATCTGGGTATCATACAACAGTGAAAAAAAGATGAAATTCTAAATATTGAAAATTGTAATGTCAATATAAAAGATAAAAAAAAAAAAACGCTTGTGAGATTTTATACATATCAATAGTACACATGAGCGTGTTAAAAAAAACCCCAAAACAAACAAAGCTATGCCAAGAAAATCTTAACCAGCTACTGCATATTTTCGTGTAATATATGATACCTAAAGAACATATACTTTGATTATTAGGTGTATCAAAGGTATATTTAGGGTAGATTTGGGTGAATTTGAGGTAGATTTGGGTAGATTTAGGTGAATTTGAGGTAGATTTGGGCAGATTTAGGTGAATTTGTGGTAGATTTGGGTGAATTTGTGGTAGATTTGGGCGTTTCATGTAACCGTAAATAATAACCTTCCAAAAAGATATGGATGTATGAGGATCCAAATAAAGTGAATAATTGCCATTTAAAGGTATGTGTAATCAGATTCTAAAAAACGATACCCGTTACTGAAATAGTCGGTACTGAATGCATACATGAGCTGCATGACTTTTACTATATCCGACATAAAGTCCGGTTTCACCCGAAACAGTGCGATCCGACACGCTCACAGGCTAAATCCGAGGGGCGAAAAATCAATTGATTAATGTTGATCAACGTTAGAAACTCTTCCTATTATAAGTGGAACCTCAAACAGTTACTATAAACATTGTCACTACTAGTGTATCACACGTATTTACAGATAAAGCGTATAAATGGTTTAGATGTCCTTGTCTTGGTCACAGTGTTGGAAAAAAGTCAGAACTTAAAGCAAATTTTTGGGGCCATGAAAATTATTATCGCATTTAGTTATTCATCGTGTGCAACGTCGATTTCACACACCTTCATCGATCTTTGCAGGAATTCTACTTTCGAGTAAATTATCTGTATTCAATGGTTCTAAAGTTGACCTACATATGGTCCATCTCACACTATGTCGGATGTATACAAAATACAGCTAGCCGTCAGAAGAGATTTTATTTCTTAATTTTTATTGGTCAATAATAGCAACAAAATATATTATAACTGCCTTAAATTATAATAATAATATAATATTTTATAAACATAAGAATAATAAATATTATATAACTTGCTTTATATTTTTCGCTTCTTTCAAATTCGGAAAGAGCAGTACCGCACTGAAACGATGGCGCGTAACGAAATCTGACAGGATTGGACTTTAGTGACTGTGTTTTTTTTAATGCAAAATGAAGAACTCAGCACAAGGTAAGACTGGTTGGTAAACCAGATATAAAATTCATAAATAGTCAGATGTGGAATTTATTCATTTCGATTTAAATTGTTAATGGCTTTTGAATGAATCAGAAATAGATAACGTAACTCTTAGCGTACCTGGCAACGTTACGGTTCGCCTGTTATAGTCAGTTTCTTGCTTTTGATTATAAAATTGCTCTTGCTATTTTTTTATAGTTTTTTTTTAAAATTATACCACTGTTTGCATTATAATTTGATTAAAAGGTCATTTTCTTTTTATGACATTTTCACACCACTAAAATCTAAACAACATAATAAACGGGGTTACAAATGAAACAGAGCTTAAAAGGACTCAACCCTGTTTTCGCTACAATAAATATATATGTTACTTGTCATTAATTGAAACTTCTTAATATCATACCTTTTTTACCATTGAAAAATATATCAATTATTAAATAATGCATTGGGCAAAACAGATATTATAATTAAATCGCAGTTTGAAGCTCTTTCAGATAAAAGGATAAAACACCCTATATTGCCGAATTTGCAACAATTCTGTAGCATATTTATCAAATCCAGACTCCACTCAAATTTTATTGGACCCAGTTATTCTTGAGTCCAGGGCCTCTACATTTGTCTAAAACTAAATTTATTTAGGGTGGTTAGTAGATGGTTTAAAATGGTACTGTTTCAAATTGGGCAATTATTGCTAAGCGTATTATTTCATTCCATTTTTTTTTTCTCATCAGGATAATGTGACTTGTGTATCAAGCTGTTTCATTTGTTATTGTCTATTGCATCCTGTTTTTATATTTTGCAATCTTTTTTTTAAGTATCAACTATCAATGTAATAAAAACATTAATTTGTGTTTCCTTTCTTATTTGGTAATCTTACAGCTACTGTTATTTAGCCCCAAAATCTTGAACCACAGACTAGGTTGACACTAGAGTTTACAAGTAGGCACTAAAATTCGACCTGAAAAATACTGACATGCATGACTTTTTAGTGTACCAGACAAGGGCTGCACTATAAAATTGTCCCTTCCGAATTTGACTCCTATTCAACTTTAGTCATTTCCCACTATTGTATTTTCTTTCATAATTTCCCTCTTTCTCTGTCAAACTTTTGTTTTCCGACTAATACAAGTTTGACTTATTGCTAAATAATGAATTTTTGTGTGTCGACTTGTTAAAAAATGGTGTCACTTACATTATTTCTGCAGCCTCAATAATAGGTTGTACTAGCAGACATCAGTGACTTTATGGCAAAAATGTGCAGACAGAAGCATGTAACCCTAAATTTGTCAGTTGCCAAACATGTTATTTTCATGAAATGAATTGATTACCATCTGAGAATTTTGATCAAAAATGGTGAATTTGACAATCACAAATGCCAACACAGACAGTTAGGACTCCACTGGAAATAAGCCCGCTAAAAGCTGCATTGGTAATTCTAAGTACATGTATGATCAACATGTCATGTGTAATGTGTACCTATTCTGTATATTGTGTTTTTTTGGTATCATAATTTGTGTGTTTATTATCTTAAATGTGTAATGTGCTTATGGTATTGTTTTGTATTTTTGTACTCTTGTGTAGTTAATTTTATGTTTTGCATGTTGACTTTTGTATTGCCTTTTTCTGAAACAATGTGAGATAGTGAGCATAATGTCATTTGTTGTTGTCATTGGTTGCAGTGTCAACTAACTGTTAAAGTTTTTGTGGAAGCTGATAACTCAGATAATAGTGTTCCACTGTACCCAGTAAATATTAAAATTTTAAATGCACATTTAAGGACAACTGTCACATAAGATCTATTCTCATGTGTGGTTTTTAAGCTTTTGGAACTAAGGTTTGAACAGTTGTAATATATGATGTAAATGAAACTAAATTGTCTAAAAAAGACTCAGTGACTGATAAATCTTTAATTAAACCCTTTTAGCAACTGCATTTAGGGCAGTCTAGGGCCAGCCCTGGGATCACCTTAGACCTGTTTTACTTCACATGTACATGTAAAAGTTAGGCTGGCCTTGGGGCACATACATGTATAAGATGTGGTCCAGGAACAGCCCTGGTTCCTAAGAATCGAAGGATTGCCATGGGACCAACTAATTTGCATGAGAACATTCCTAAAGCATTTATCTGCTTGTCTTAATTAATGCTAGATGATGAAAGATAATTAAAAAAGAAATGTTATAGAAATACATGTAATATAGTCTGTTGCATAGCAGGAAATTGAAGTAGCAATTAAAAAACCCCACAATTTTGTGGCCTGGGCCTGTATTCACAAAATTCCTCAACAGAATGTACACTCAAACTCAAATAAGAGAATGAATTTACATACTGAAGCTTCTAATGTTAAATATATTCATAACAAGAATGCTGTTAAACATACATGTATATGGTTTATTTCATGAAAGTTTCACAAATTCTGTATAAACCATATAAGTAATATTGGAGTTTGTGAATATGGGGCCTGAACCCTTCAGTCACAGGATCAAAGGCAGGTGGAATTGGTGGGTATGTGGGGTTTGGGTGCGTTGAGGTTTAAAATGGTACTGTTTTATATTAACAATAGCTTATCGGTGATATAATACTGTGTGAGTAAAAATCTCACTAAATTTTGGATGATCTCTAAGTCTCACTCCTTGAGTTATTGTTTTTTTTTCTTTTCTCACAAAATAAAACATTTCTTACATTAAGTTTTTCTGGCAATATTTTGAACCAAAAGACCTACCATGCATACGTTTTCATGATAAGTTGCATGTTTGAGTAAACCTGTAGATGAACAAGGGTCATTTGTCATAATTTTATGAGTAGCCTACACAATCTGGAACTTATTACATATGTAGTTAAAAGTGAACTCAAAGGACAATTTGTTCTCAGGAGCTTGATATCAGATAGTGTCAAAATTTGTATATGCCCATCATAAAGTAGAGTGTACTATGTTATAATGTTTGTTCATCTGTTGGTCCATCTGTTAAAATTTTTTATTTCTGCACAGTAACTTGAGGTCTCCACCATCAACAGTTACCAAATTTGTACCAAATTTGTGGATCACTTGCAATTTCGATCAGGGAGTACCCTGTAGATTTTGGGGTTACAAATGGAAGAGGGAAGTTTCCATGCCCCCCCATCCCCCCATTTTTATGTATAGAACTTGAATGAAGTCAACATTATTGCCCTGGGATGCATCATAATTATGTTCCAGCTGAGTAGGTCTCGACTTTTTCAAAGAGTGCAGTTTATATATAAAAAAATTGACTTCATTTTTTTAAGGATTTATTTTCTTTGTTGCCTTCATCTTTATTTTATATGCCTTCTTTGGATACCAAATTGTACTTGGCACTTTATAGCTAGGATTGTGCTGATGTGCCAGAAACTCTATACATACATAATGGGGTCAAGTGTCTGTGACTGTTTATCAAATTTTGAGAGTGTTCATTGAGACTGTACCTATTATCAGTGAATTCAGTAACTATACATGTACTGTAATAAATGGATATCCACTGTTTCAAGTTTTACTTTGGTTCAGTTCATGTATGTAATAGAAATATCACGGTACGCTACTGTATTTGATGTAATGCAAATCCTGTGCATTTAAGACATTATTATTTGGGGAAATTTTGTGTCCTGAAATCTCCTCATTATAAGTACACACTGAGGATATCAGAAATAATGTCACAATCATGTGTATGTATATACAGTATTAGAAGAGTTAGCTTTTCCCATTGGAGGTACATTTTTTCTCACAATATGGTGACACTGTCAGAATAAAACAAATGTAAAATTCATTTGTGACACTCATTAACCAATAAAGTTAAGTGGTAATGAGATGAAAGGTATACATGATGGTATGTTAAGTTGTAAAGAGACAACAGGCATTCATGATAGTAAATAAGTTAAGTGGTAACAAGACACAAGGCATTCATGGTGGTAAGTTAAGTGGTAATGGGACACCAGCCATTCATGATGATAAGTGGTAATAGGACACCAGGCATTCATGATGGTAAGTTAAGTGGTAATGGGACACCAGGCATTTATGATGATAAGTTAAGTGGTAATGGGACACCACGCATTCATGATGGTAAGTTAAGTGGTAATGAGACACAAGGCATTCATGGTTGTAAGTTAAGTGGTAATGGGACACCAGGCATTTATGATGATAAGACAAGTGGTAATGGGACACCAGGCATTTATGATGATAAGTCAAGTGGCAATGGGACACCAGGCATTTATGATGATAAGTCAAGTGGTAATGGGACACCAGGCATTTATGATAAGTCAAGTGGTAATGGGACACCAGGCATTTATGATGATAAGTTAAGTGGCAATGGGACACCAGGCATTTATGATGATAAGTTAAGTGGTAATGAGACACTGGGCAGTCATGATGGTAAGTTAAGTGGTAATGAGACACTGGGCAGTCATGATGGTAAGTTAAGTGGTAATGAAACACTAGGCATTCATGAGGGTAAGTTACATGAAGATCCTGATATTTTAGGCAGGTTTTAGAAGCCACTTCCCTTGCACACATGCATAAAAAAGACATTTTTATGAGTTTTAAACACACAGAAGGGTTTGTGCTTATTAAAGCATGTTTGTGTATTGGGTTGAATATGGTATGTACCTTATGTCTTTTATGCATTCTTACATATATATTATATTTCTGACATTGATAAAGATAGCATTAATATGTTATACTTATTTTTTGTGTGTTTGGATCTATGCCATTCACAAGTTACCATGTTTTGATGCATAATATTCATTATCTTTTCATGATTACTTAAAATGATATGCCAGATTTTTACAGCTGGAATAATTCATCTCTGGAATTCTTTTAGAAAGGAATTGATTTATCACACAATATTTTAATACAGCCGTATAAGGCCAGTCTTTAAAGTCATTTGTTTGCTATAATCCCCAGACTGAGACGTTTTTGTAGTGAGTAGGTAGGTTTAGGGAGATTGGTATTGTACTTGTCAAAATTACCAAAATACCAACCAATATAATTTTTTTTGCTACCAGATCATCAGATCATAAAAAGAAATAAAGAACTTAAACTAACTCACATTAAAAAAAAATACATGTACCAATTTTTAAAATGACCACTTGTATAATCAAATATATGGTAAAATCTAAAGACAGAGTGAAAGTAAAAAAAAATTGTAAGGCATAACCCACTTAATTGAACAAGATTTATTTGATTAAAGGCATTTCATTCATTGTCTCTATGCTTTAGTTTTGGTGGAGGGAGGAGAATATTTTGATACTTTCTATCTGTCCATCCATCTGTCTGTTTGTCACTGTATATCCACCTAAAGCACTGGGTGGAAATGGAAATGCACCAAACTTGGTACAGTACAATAAACATAAGGTGCCCATGTAGTAACCATCTGCAACAGGAATAAAATTTTTGGGTCCCTTTCGATCCTGGAGTTCCTTGGAGGGTTAAATAAACAAAAATTGGAATTACAACTTGACACTTTGTAGTATTTTTTGTACCAAATTTTAAACATGCAGTAATAGCACAAGGTCACATAATATTTGTAAGAGACATTGGGTTATGACCCCTGTCACATAATATTTGTAAAAGACATTGGTTTATGACCCCTGTCACATAATATTTGTAAGAGACTTTGGGTTATGACCCCTGTCACATACTATTTGTAAGAGACATTGGGTTATGACTCCTGTCACATAATATTTGTAAGAGACTTTGGGTTATGACCCCTGTCACATAATATTTGTAAGAGACATTGGGTTATGACCCCTATCACATAATATTTGTAAGAGACATTGGGTTATGACCCCTATCACATAATATTTGTAAGAGACTTTGGGTTATGACCCCTGTCACATAATATTTGTAAGAGACTTTGGGTTATGACCCCTATCACATAATATTTGTAAGAGACTTTGGGTTATGACCCCTGTCACATAATATTTGTAAGAGACTTTGGGTTATGACCCCTATCACATAATATTTGTAAGAGACTTTGGGTTATGACCCCTATCACATAATATTTGTAAGAGACTTTGGGTTATGACCCCTGTCACATAATATTTGTAAGAGACTTTGGGTTATGACCCCTGTCACATAATATTTGTAAGAGACTTTGGGTTATGACCCCTGTCACATAATATTTGTAAGAGACTTTTGGTTATGACCCCTGAGTCATGCTCCTGATGTGAGGAGGGAGAAGTGTACGTAGGGGGGGGGGGGATATGTAATAAAAAGCATGTGGATTTACTATAACAAGCCATGGAAATAGTTCTTACTTATTTTCTGTTAAGTTTTAAATTTGAATGAGCATAGGGCCCCTTTCCTGGAGTTCCTGGTGGGGTGTTTTAAATTTAAATATACAAAATTTCAATTGCAGCAGCAGTTTTTAATATATTGTGATCAAAATTTGTATAGCAGTCAAAGTAGGAGGACCCATGATATTTGTAACAGACTTTGGGTTATGACCCCTGCGTCATGGTGTGGATGGGTTGGTGTAGGGATTGGTTGGGGGAGATATGTAATATAAAGCATTGGCGTTTGTGATGTTCAGCAATGGAAGTAGCTCTCCTTTATTTTCAGTGAAGTTCTACAAATTAACATTGATTTTTTAAGATATGCAAAAAGTTGAATTTTAAGCATTAGGAATGTAATATTTGTGATGAAACTTGCTGAGTGAGTGATAACTTATTATAAAAAAATAAGTTTCCATACAACATTTTGTTTACCACTACTGAGAAACTATTAAGTAAGGCTAAGTTGTTTGTCTTTGATCTTTGATGCAGTGGACCATACCTCAACTTTCCTATACAAACACTTCCAATGTTAGACTGTTCTTAGGTTCAAAAAACCAAAGGGAAATAATGAATGACATCTTGGTTATTCATCCCTGATGGTCTGCACCACAACACATCTTTTTTCTTTTTAGCTCACCTGGCTTTCAATTTTATACAGCTAGTGCTGATTTGCCTTCAAATATTTCTGATTTTACTAAAAATAGGAAAACCTATAAATGACTTGATATTGATAAAAATAACCACTCAACAGAATTTGACCAATTTTGACAGAAGCATCCTGCCATAAAGGTCTTTCAGTACTGAAGAAATTATGCTGGACTGCCATCAAATATAGATGAAGATAAAATAAATAGAGAAACATTGAAACAATTGTTTTCATAAAATATTCAATCAGCAGCAGCAGAAAAGATTTATACAAAGAGCATCCTACTGACCCAGATTTCTTGTCAAACTGCGTTTGCATTGGCTATTAGGCAGATGTCACCCAGGTGAGTGATCCCAGGCCCAATTGGGCATCTTTTTTATATACTGAACTTAAGTTTTCTCAGAAATAAGGTCCTGGCAGGACTGGACAAATGTCCTAATTTGTCAACGTGCTCTGAATGGACATTTTTTAAATAATTGCACATAAATGTTGACTTTTCCTATATATTCAATACTGTTAACATCATTGCAATTGAAATAACATATTATTGCCCAGAAAAATGTATCACTCATCAATACATTTTTCCACCAATCCTTTAACTTGATTCCTTGGGGGAAAATACTAGTTGCAACAATTTTGATGGATCTTTAGGAGGACAGCTAACCAAGAGGTTTTTAAGAATGGTCTAAATTGTGTGTTCTTTTTATGATAAGCCCATTTGTGTATTGGGTATTGTATATCGTGCTGAATAGAGCCATTCAATTCTTCTAAAATATGTCATTATCCCTGTACTTAGTACTGGATCTGTCAAATTTAAAGAATAATTTGATTGTTGAATAGAAAAATCTTATATTTGTAAAGGTGCAAAACATTCTTTATTTCCCATATACTCATTTACTTCACACTGCACTCTTTGAACCCTTGAATAGATAATGTGTGGAAAATTAATTCGTTATACAAAGGCAGCATTTCTAGATCTCAAGTGGTAGACAGTTTCTTTGTAATATTATCAGTTGAAATATTTATAAACCAGTCTAGAACCATACGTGTATTGTAGACAATGGTTGATATATGATATCAGAATGTGCCATATTTTATTAATAATGTTATTACACTGGGTGTTTGATATTGGGTTGATAACATTATAACACAATGCCCACAGATCTTAGATACACTCAGGTATCTAAGAATTTAAATGGTCTTAATAGATAAAAATTGTTCAGTCGTGAAGGTGCTAATGACAGAATTTCTTACTGAAGCAGTGCTAAAAAAAATCTGATGCCTGGGGCCCCTTTAATTTCAGATCTGGTCCCTCCTGTATTCTAAGTGAAGTGCCCGATGGGCTTGTAAAAAAAAATCTAATTCGGCTGAGAAAACTTTGATCGCGCTGATGTAATGCGGAATTTTATTTTGAAGTTGTTGAAAGACTAGTAAATTATTAATAGTTATCGCCATGTATGCCCCTTACCATTATCAAGATCGTCTACTTACCGTACTTTTATCGAACGCTGTAAACTTTGTGAACAAAGCAAAGCATGTGACCTATGAATGGGGAACAGATTACCTGGGTTACCTATAATTAATGTTTACTTGGCTTTAATAAACAATAATTGAACTGCCCCTTGCTCACGCTTACACTAGTGTGATACAACACTGGTTACACACATTGTGTGACACCTGTGAGATTATGTGACAATTTAGCTAAGCTGTGTGATTAGCCAGTTATAAAAGCGTCCAAGATTACGTTTTTCACAGTAAAGAATCAGAGATTGTCATATTGTGTTTAATCCATTTATTTCGAAGAGTTGGTAGGCGCAGATTCTATTGATATTTGGATTATGTGTTTTCTGTCATTGTGACGCATCAGGTGTACTGTGACATGAACTAAAGAACAAGTCATGCAGATAATGTTGGCGTTCATACCGACTATATCTGTAAGGGGTGTAATTTTCTAGAATTTGATTACACATACCTTTAAATGGCGATTATTCACTTTATTTCGATCCTCATACATCCATATTCCTTACATTCCTCATTATATACATGCCCTGAGAAATACTTATGGCAAAATCAATGTTAAAGTATGTGGACATTTTTAGACTAGGTCAACCTAAACATGTGAACCAGTACAAATCGGACTGAATGTCATGTGATGTGATGTCACAATGAAAGCTGCACGTTTTGAAAAAAATTTGTTTTACCCTGTTATTTGTTATGACAGACCAATGTCCTGTTTTCTTGACCCAGTTTAGTACCCAGCCACCATTTTAAAAGTACATAGCAATCAATAATTTTCATCTGGAAGTTTTTTTTATGACATTTAAGGTGCAGAGCATTAAACAATCAGGATTGAATAGACTTTGTTTAAACTATATTAGTAACAAGTAATATTAAATTTAATCTGAGTAAATTCGCCTACATGACCACATGGACATACACTTTAATTATGAACCTTAAAGATCTTGTGTTTATTGATTGATATAAAAAAGGACCCATGGTTCTCTGACTTTATTTCTGTTTTAAACTTCAATCAGAACCCCCTGAATTTCTTTCAAGCTTTTAACAACACTGAGTTTCCAGAGGAGAGGTGTAAACTGTCCACACATGGGAGAGATGAAGTTCAGCAGCTGTTGGATCACTTTGACCCACTCTTCCCTACAGATCATGATGCAATACGCAAACAGTATATCAATTTAAAGGCAAAGCTGAAGACCTACAAAAATCCAGAGACCCCTATAGCAAAGATGTATGTCAAAATCATTAGGAATTCCACATCTGAAAATGATGAAATTGTTAAGCTGTTGGAGATAATGTTAGTTGTGAGCCCCTCTACAGCAGAATGTGAAAGAGGGTTCAGTCTCATGAACAATATAAAAAGTGTATACTAATGAACATCAACATTGCTGATCCAATGAGTGAGAAGGACATTGATAGAGCAATTGGACAATGGTTGACACCAGGAGCTGGAGGAAAATATTGCTTTATGTGAAATAGTTTGATATCTGAATAAACACACAAGTCAATTTAATACGATTTTGTTTATTTCTTTTCATATTTAAAGTACAGCAATTGCAACGTTGTGTGACAAATAATAGTAAAAAAATAGAGCCCTTTTGGGCACATGGAATTGGAGTCAGGGCTTGTGGAATTTGAGTCAGGGCTTGTGATTATTTTTAGGTCACCAGCCCTGGGGCTGTGCCTGAAAATTTTTTTCTCTGAGCACTACAGTGAAGTATGTGATTATGCTTGGATATATTTTTCATTGAATTTGTTAAGGGATTCTCAGGGGTCAAAAGTAGGTCTGTGTGCCAATGAAAAAAATGTTTGAAAATAATTACCATATGTACTTGCGTATAAGCCCGGTCCAAATGCAAACAACATAGACCCTGATCTGCCATCGCATAATGCACTGGCAGATCAGGGTCTATGTTGTTTGTTCTACTGATTAGTCCTTACAAACTGCATAGACCCAGATCTGCCGGCGCATTATGCGACGGCAGATCTGGGTCTATGCAGTTTGCAGTTGGTATTGGATTATATGCGAGTATATACGGTAGTTTAATTCCCAGTTTTACCAGTTTACAGGAGCAGTATAGAGTCGGATCTGACACATCTGGGACTGCATTGTATAAAGTTAGCTAATTGTTATATACTAGTGAATATACATTTTTCCTGCGACTATTAACTACATTCAGGGATATGTTAGAGGTTATTAGCAGCCAAAAATATGCTCCAATCCCAATATAATGTGTGCCACTCTCAATGTAAAATATTTGATAATCATGCCTTGTTCCCAATTTTAGAAATTTTGTCCTGAAAATTTGTATTCCCAATTGATGGCGTCAATATGTGCATCAAGCCCAACACACAAAAGATTCTTAAGCAATATATCACTCGTTCTGGTGACGTTATCATTGTTGTTGTCAACATCAGTTAAGGTTTTGGTTAAATATTTTTGTCTGTATGTTTATAAGTCCCAAACCCTGGAAGCAATAGCTGTCATTCTTGGACTTACAATCAGGAAGTTCTGCTTTTTCAGATCTATGCACCCAGCCCTCTCTAATACCCTCAGGTAAGGTCAAGGTCATTCCAAAATTTGGCTCAGTTTTTTGGTTTCAGTTTTTCTGTATGGTCACAAGTTCCAAATCCTGGAAGGGTTAGGCATCTTACTTGTGTCAAATTTTACAAATGAAGTCGATTCACTATCAAATATCGCCATCCTTATTAAAAATGGAAAATCCTTCAAATGACTTAAAAAACTACACAACAGAATTTTTGACAAAAGGTATTCTGACATGAAGGGCTTTTAAGTCTGTACAAATGATGCCAATTGGCCATCAAATATGGCTGTTGTTACTAAATATAGAAAAACCTTAAATATCTTCTTCTAAATAACTGCTTAACAGAATTTGACCAAATAACAGAAAGTGTCCTAGCTCGAATGCCTTTCAGATTTATACCAATGATGTCATTATGCCAATATTAAAAGCAGACAAACATTTACACAACTTTTTTTTAAAAAAATGCTGAACAGAATCTGACCAACTTTGACATAAGCATGTAAGGGCCTTTCAGAATTGGACAAATGATGCTGATGTGTGATCAAATATTGGTGAAGATAACAAAAACTAGAGAAACCTTGAAACAAATGTTTTCATAATATGTGCAATCAACAGCATTGGATAAATTTATCAGAAAGTATCCTGCTGACCCAGATTTCTTGACCAAAAATTGCTCTTGCATTTGGCTATTTGGCAGATGTCGGCTAGTTATGCCATCTCTGGCCCACTTGGGCCTCTTGTTAAAAGTTGTAATATAATGTAACTTTCTTATATGTTTTTAAAAGTTTGGAGTTGATGTAAAACAATGCAAAATAAACTCAGCTATCTGACATTAAATGTAGAATTTAACTTTGGATTTCTAACTTTAATATCTCCATAGTCCATTTTTCATGATGCTGATCTGCATAATACAAACAGGCCATTTCAATAACTTCTATGTTAAACATTTGCCAACATAATAAAGTTTAACATAAACACACTGTACCATTGCTGACACTGTCCTAAAGTATTTATTTATTAAAAAATTGGGTAAAAATTAGGGTTTTCTATGCCTCAAGGTTACTGGTTTTGTTGCCATTAATTTGTTTCTTATTAGCAGTAAGTCTAGTTGGTTTAGACATTTACTAACCTTTGAAAGTTGGAAATAATACTGTACATGTAAAATGTATGTTTCTACCTGAAACATTTTGAACAAGATTATAAAATAAAATATTTTTTTTGCTATTAAAAGCTGGATCTCAGGAGTCTTTTTATTGATTCATATCATCTAACCAGTAAAATTGAACCTTATTTTGATTACCATATATATTCACGTATAAACCAATACTAACTGCAAACTGCATAGACCCAGATCTGCCGTAGCAGATCAGGGTCTATGCAGTTTGTAAGGACTAATCAGTAGAACAAACAACATAAACCCTGATCTGCCGGCGCATTATGTGATGGCAGATCAGGGTCTATGTCGTTTGCATTTGGACCTCGATTATACGCGAGTATATATGGTAAATTAATTGAGTAGTTTTGGGTTCATTTCAGCACTGATGTAAATACACAGAATTCTGAGGCATGAAGAAAATTGGAGCCAGGGGTGGGCACTCCAATTTGCCTGTCCCGAAGGTCTCAAAGGGTTCACCAGGAAATACCAAGTCTCTTGGAAGGGGAGCTAACCATGCTCACTCTGCCGAGGACATACCAGGTCGTGTCCTGAGTGTTGGAGGCAGTGGAACATCACCACAGCGCAGGGCAATATCCCCAGGTGGAGAGCAGCGAAAAGGGCTGGCTGTGCGATCATCACAAGGTCAGTTAATGCATTCTGATGCAGCATTTCTTCTATACTTTGAATGGTAATACTACTAACTGTACATGTATTTTACTCCATTATCCAGGGATTGTGAGCTGTACGCATTTAAGACATCTGGTAACCATTCCCCCCCCCCTCATGTAAAACATGTATAAAAACCTTAAGAATACCAAATATGCATTTCAGAATTAATTATTATTAATATTAATATTAATATATATTATATATTATATTAATAATTATTACTAGTGAACAGGTATTTACATCTAGAGGTAAGCAGAAATTGTACATTTCAAACAAAAGGTAAAATTATAGCTAAGGGAATTTAAAGGACAAAAAATATTTATTGGTCTTTGACCATCTTGATCGATGAGAATATTTTTTATTGATGAAGATGATGATAATGAGAATGATGATGATGGGAATGATTATGATTTACAGAAAATGGACAGGCTGGAGTGAGGTATATTACTGAGGACCTTCTGAGGAAAGTTACAAAGGAAGAAAACCTGGAAATGGTCACCACCCTGAATCTGACTCTTTCCAAGGAGGGAGGAAAGAAAATTAAGGTAGGAGAGAATTTTTTGTTTAGGTTGGCACATTGACATGTCACAAGAACTGGCTGGATACTTTGCTGCTTAGGTGGTAGTATAACATGGCACATTGATATGTCACAGGAACTGGCTAGGGTCCTAATTGCATAATAGCTTAGGTGGTAGTGTAACATGGCACAGTGACATGTCACAAGAACTGGCTGGATACTTTGCTTCGTACCCTAGGTGGTAGTGTAACATGACACATTGACATGTCACAGGAACTGGCTAGGGTCCTTTTCTTCGTACCTTAGGTGATAGTATAACATGGCACATTGATATGTCACAGGAACTGGCTAGAGTCCTAATTGCTTAATAGCTTAGGTGGTAGTGTAACATGGCACATTGACATGTCACAGGAACTGGCTAGGATCCATTTCTTCATACCTTAGGTGGTAGTATAACATGGCACATTGAATGTCAAAGGAACTTGCTAGGGTTCTTTGCTAAGTAGGTGGTAGTGTAACATAGCACATTGACATGTCATAGGAACTGGCTGGGTTTCTTTGCTAAGTAGCTTAGGTGGTAGAGTAACATGGCACATTGACATGTCACAGGAACTGGCTAGGGTAATTTGCTTAGTACCTTAGGTGGTAGTGTAACATGGCACATTGACATGTCACAGGAAATGGCTAGGGTAATTTGCTTAGTACCTTAGGTGGTAGAGTAACATGGCACATTGACATGTCACAGGAACTGGCTAGGGTAATTTGCTTAGTGCCTTAGGTGGTAGTGTAACACGGCACATTGGCATGTCACAGGATATTTTTAAAAATATTTTTGTCAACTTTCATTTTGACCTTTGAACCCTAACAAAGAATGGTGTCTCACAGGGCCTAATAGAGTGTTTCACAGGGCCTAATAGAGTGTTTCACATGGCCTGATAGAGACACAGATTGTTTGTCTGTAAAAATGGAAGATGGAAGGGGTGCAAGAACTGTGCAAGGATGTAAGCTAGAATAGCTCAGGTGAGAGAGTATCCAGTCAGAGTTGGAGGCTTGAAGTCCCTAAGTTAATCCCTCTTAGTGGTCCTGTTCTTTCCCCCATGTGACAAACATAATCATCAACATCAGAATGACTTTCAGGTGGAATGTCAAGGACTCTCTCCCTTTATTTTGTGCATAATTTAGGGATGAATGATTGAAGAAATGTCTCCGATTAAACCATAGTTATTGTTAAGTTGATTTGATTTGCTGTTTTTCAAAGAAGTATAATGAATGACAGATTTTCTGATTTGTCATTCATTTGATAACTTTAGAAGAGAAAACTGCTTTTGCTTGCATCAAATGAAAATGGTGGTGAGAAAAATTACATGAAATTATTTGCAAACATGGAAAATTGTAAAATGGCACAATCAAGACCAATCATATTTAATTGCAAATTCATGACCTGCCTTTTTTTTAAAGCTTTTGCAAATATGCAACACAATTTGTTTTCCATCTTAAATTTTTGGGGCCCCAGGTGGCAGAGTGGTCTAAGGCACTCGCCTTTGCAGATCACTCACACATCTCACCTATGTCCACATGAGTTCAAGTCTCTGTTTGACCAGCATGGGTGTATGAGAAAGCTTGCCAGGAGCTTCCTGTGGGTTGGTAGTTCTTCCCGGTGTCTTCGCAGGTTCTTCCTCCACCAAATATACTGGCCACCATATATAGCCTATCATGTGCTGAAAAATGGCATTAAACCCCACAAAACCAAAACAAAATCACTGTGAATTATGTGTAAGTAGCAGTCAACAGAGAGGACTTGAAAATAATTGCTAGCATGATTTTTGCTTCATACAAGACATTTCATTAAATTTAATGCACAAAGATGAAGTGAAATTTTTCTGTAATCAGTAAGAAAACAAAGGCTAATAAGTGCATGTACACTCGCTACTTTTGTTCTTCTGTCTATCCGACTTGACTTCTCTGTCCCCCTTTTAAAAGACAATTAAACCCAATGGATTGCATTCATTTTAGATAAATGCACATGAATTGTGGTAAAAATAACCTTGAAGATTAGTTAAATATTATATTATCTAATTATTGTAAATTTGTTTCTTCATATAATGTACATTTGTACTGTTTTGTTTAGTCTATAAACTTTGTTAAATATTGATTGTATTTAATGAAGAATCCTCAGGGATAAAGATTTAAAAATTAATTCAATGTTTATGTTAACACTCCTAAACATTTTATAATCTTTGAGTCCAATAAATCGATAGAATCATGTACTTCTAGAATGTTAAGTGACCATTTAAACTTTTACAATGCTGTCACCTCTACATTTGATATCATTATTTATTGCCATGTTCTTTTCATGCATATAGCACTAAGATATATATACCGTATATACTCTAGTATAATCCAATACCAACTGCAAACTGCATAGACCCAGATCTGCCATCGCATAACGTGCCAGCAGATCTGGGTCTATGCAGTTTGTAAGGACTAATCAGTAGAATAAACAACATAGACCCTGATCTGCTGGCGCATTATGCGACGGCAGATCAGTGTCTCTGTTGTTTGCATTTAGACCTGGCTTATACGCTATATGGTATATATCCTTTGTCCACAACCTGGAATTTAAGGTAAAAACATGTTGGTTCTCTATGTAATAGACACAATAACTCACTCATTTATTATTGTTACATAACTTTGTATTTTTATATCTTGTTGTACTTTCCCCCTAGTGATTCTAACATGTAGGAGTCCAGAATTTTTCTTAGATTTTGTGTTTAGTGTCTGTTTCGTGTATGTAAGCTGTTTATTCTCTTGATGAGGAGCTTGTTTAGCTTGAAACGTTGGGAAACCATTTTGAATTTGCACCATTATCAATTTTTTTGTCAATATATATATATATATATATATATATATATATATATATATATACAGGCAAACCTGTCCTAATAGTCAACTGTGTTCAGCGGTCACCTGGTCAAAATGGTCATTCTAATCCCCCCCGGCAAATTTCTTATATAAATGGTCCGTATTTAATGGTCACCTGCTTTCAGTCATCAGCGGCCGGTTGTTTCCTAACCAACCGCTGGTTTCACCCTGCCTTAAGCAGTCACTGGAGCATATCAGCAGTGACTGCTCCAAGTATGCAAATTAAACACTTTTTTGTTTAATGAGCAAGGCATTGTTTAGATAAAGCTGTATTATGTATCGATGTTTAAGCATTTCATATCTTATTTGTACTTACTGTAGTCAAGTCACACTATCAGTCAAGCTCAAAGGTGTCAACTTGTCTGCTTTGAAAGCAACACTGATTTTGTCCTTACATGAGAGAATCAAAGCAATTCGTTTGCTGGATAGCGGAAAAAGTGGGCGTGTAGTTGCAATAGAAATGGGAGTTGGGCAAACTCAGATCCAAGGGATTATTAAGTGTAAGTGAGATATTATGGCCGATTTTGAGAACATCGTTAATCCAGAGTGTAAAAGATTACGTACAATCACAGCAAATGAGATTAATGAATGATGCTGGAAATGGTTCCAGGATGCTACATCCCACAGAATCAATGTCTCAAGACCATTAATCTCTGTGTAGAGATACATGTACATATACAAGGCACTTTTAATGTTCCTTACAGTTTATATGCTACTAAAAATAGCTGCAGGAAGTTTCTTTTCATTCCCTAATCATCAAAGGTCTCTCACAAAAGCTGACTGTCTTTTGATCTCGGTGACTTTGAACAACTGCTTAATCCATCAATTGTTTTGAAGTGTGAACACCTGTCTTCATGCCTAATTATACCAGATGGCCTAACAAAAAGTCAGTCCTGTGTTTGACAATCACAGGTAAGTTGTCAATTAGTAATTTTATTTAGACACCATTTCTACTGATAAGTGATTATTTAATGTAGTAGTAGGCATCCATCAGTCTCATGAGACCATGGATCTGCGCCGATGGATGTTGACATCTGCTAGGCAGTATAAGTTGTTTCTATAGAGTCCAATGCGAGAGTGGCAGTCTCTGCCACACTTATTACACTTGTGATCTGTCGTTCGATCATTTCCTTGGTGCTGGGATTTTCTGTGGGTCCTTTTTCTTCTGCTTTCCATCTCAGATCCCTCTCGTACTTTATGAGTCCCTCCTGAACCTTGTGTTGCCATGCACGTCTATCTGAGGCAATCTCTTCCCAGGTGTCTGTTTTGATGCCAAGTGCCTTTAGGTCACGCTTGCATGTATCCTTGTAGCGTAGATGCGGTCGTCAGACCAGGCTTTTCCCTGTTTCTAGCTCTCCATATAGGAGGTCCTTCGGTATGCGGCCGTCCTACTTTCTGGACACGTGGCCCAACCAACGCAAATGTCGTTGTCTAAGAAGGGTGTACATACTTGTCATCCCTGCTCTGTCAAGCACTGTGCTGTTGGGAACCTTGTCTCTCCAGGTAATGTTAAGGATGCGTCTGAGGCAGCGCATGTGGAATGCATTGAGCTTTCTTTCTTGTTGTGTATACAAGGTCCAAGATTCACTCCCATACAGGAGAGTGCTTACCACACAAGCTTTGTATACTTGGACTTTGGTGTGTTCTGTCAGCTTGCTATTGGCCCATACTCGTTTTGTCAGCCTGGAGAGTGTGGAGGCAGCCTTCCTGATGCGCCAATTTAATTCGCTCTCAAGGGAAAGATTGTTTGTGATTGCTGACCCCAGGTACACGAATTCATAAACTAACTGTAGCTCAAAGCTATCAAGCTCGTCCATGGTTGGTAAGCACTCCACAGCGTTTAGGGCATCCTGACTGACCTTGTTTTCTCTTGAATAGTGCTCCACCCATCGTTCCCACTGCTTCATACGGTCCGTTATTATATTGCCGGTGGTAGTCTTCAGTTGGGCAGTCTTCTTTTGTGTCGGTCCAACAGCCATTTTGATATCATCATACATGCCCTTTATGTCACCTATATTGGCAGAAATCTGAATCCGCGAGCAGAGTTGAAGCCAGAAATTATTCGCGCAATGCCGTGTGGTTCGCTGAACTTTGTTACGGGCTATCCTGAGGGCCTGCATGTTCTTCTCAGTTGGTGTGGTTTTGTAGACGGCAAATGCCTGTCGTTTCTCCTCAATATCAGGGAGCATTTCTTCTGAGTGTGTCTCAAACCAGTCATTTGATTTTCCATGCTTTATGCTGAATGCTGAAATTGCGGCGGTGTGGGTAGTGTCCCTAAGATGTTCCCATTTTTCATCAGTGTATGTTTTGGTTGCACAGGGGAGGGCTTCTTCAAAAATTCTGACAAAGTCATGCACCTTATCTTGCTGGCAGGTCTTGCTTGTGTCAACTTGAGGTCTTCCCATTTTCTTGATGCAATGCAGTTTCTTTGGCTGGAGCTTCACTTTGCTGCATACAAGAGAATGATCAGTGTCACAGTCTGCATTATGGTAACTGCGCGTTATCTTTACACTGCTGAGGTTAGAGCGTCTTGTCAGGATAAGGTCGAGCTGATGCCAATGCTTGGACCTGGGGTGTCTCCAGGACACACTGTGCTGTGGCTTAGTCCTGAAGAAGGTGTTGGTGATGGCAAGATTGTGGTGTCAGCAGAGTTCAAGGAGGTGCTGGCTGTTCTCATTCATCTTCCCCCTCCCAAAATGTCCCAAGCAGGTTGGCCAGGAGCCATGTTCAGCACCGATTCTGGCATTGAAGTCACCAAGGATGAACAGTGGCTCTTGCGAGGGGACTTCTCCAATTGTAGCACTGAGATCATCGAAATGTAATTATTTAATGTACATGATGGATTAAAGTGGACATTTTTATTTTATTATTTTGTTATTTTTCTTTTTGCTAAATAGATAAACTAAGTACATGTATCTTGGTAGCATATTACTACTACTACTAATGCTAATGCTATTCGGTGTATACATGTAGTACATGTATTTGTCATGAACCAAGTTTGAGAGCTGAACCTGCCATCAGAGGTCACCTGTCTACAAAGGCCACTTTGGCCTTTTCCTATGGGTGACTGCTATAGACAGGTTTAAGTGTGTGTATATATATATATATATATATATATATATATATATATATATATATATATATATATATATATATATATATATATATATATTTATATCCCAATACTCTATAATGAGGTTTTGCCAAGGTATAATAGTCCTAAATTTGATTGTGTGTGCAGACCTTCTCAATTACTTTTTGAAAGTTTACAGCTCACGCAATTTTTTGTTTCTCCGTGCTTTGCTGTGGGGGTGGTGAGGAATAAGAAAAAAATTCCTCCACCTTCTCTCTGCGCATCCTGACAGAGTTGCCACAGCTTCTCGTGGAGAATAGCTCTGCACACCACGCTTTCTTGTGGAGTCGCATCCGATGACCTCTGTGGAGTGGACGTGCTCTCGATAAAATGGGTGTGATTTACTGTTTATGACCCCTGCAAGAAAGCGTGGATGGGGTTAAATCCCCCACCGTGAAGTGTGGAGAAACAAAAAATCACATGAGTTGTACTGTACTTGCCCATGGGCAAATCAATTTTATATTTTTACTTGCCCATTTGAATTTCTACTTGCCCTGGATTACTCTTGAGTATCTGAAATGAATGGTAAAAAATGTATTTTCAAGATTATGCTGTTCATTTATTTCCGATAAGAGAATAAAACATAATAGCACAGTACATTTCATGTGAAATTTTTAAGTATAATGCCATAAATAGGATGTTAACTCGTTCCCAATAGCCAATCTTCATCAGGATATTTGCTTTCCTTTGTGAAAATTCACTTGCCCTTGGAAATGGGCAATGGGAATTTTGAAGGTGTGGTATAACATGTGGGCAATTGCAAACAGCATAGACCCAGATCATTTTTGCTTAAATTACTGGCAGATCAGGGTCTGTGTTCTTCAATCTATAAATAATTTAAAGCAAAGAGCATGGACCATGCAGGCCTGGAAAAATCCAAACTGGTCTACTTGCAAGAAAACAGGATTTTCATTAAATTTATGAAAATATAATGAATTTTTCTTTAATATTTCAATATAAAATAATATTTTGGGCAACCAATAGCAAGTTGTGTTTGGCCAGCAAATATTTCAAACTTGTCTCAAGCTGCTGGACATGGAATTTCTTTTCCTTGTCCCGAATCTGCCAACATAATTATGCGAAGGCAGATCTTTGTCATGTCTGTTATACAGGGATATTAGGTATGTGTTATAAACAGGTAAACACTATTATATTATATCTTGTAAAGTGCCTAGTTAGGGTAGATGCAGTATACTAGTCAAAACAGTGGTTACCATATATACTTGCATATAATCTCGGTCCAAATGCAAACAACATAGACCCTGATCTGCCGTCGCATAATGCACTGGCAGATCAGGGTCTAGATTGTTTGTTCTACTGATTAGTCCTTACATTATGCGATGGCAAATCTGGGTTTATGCAGTTTGCAGTTGGTATCGGCTTATACGCGAGTATATACGGTAAATACCTTTTCAAGACTATTATAACACTCTCCATATACTGGAGTTTAGAAGCGTTGAGTTGGAAGCATTTTGTAAAGGATTGCCAATGGCTGATGTTTACCTTTGATAACATTAGTTTACAGTTCAATTTCAGCATTTAAATGACACTGTGCATGTTCAAACCTGAATGTTTTATACGGACTCCCAGATTTAGGAATGTTGATTAAAACTTTCACAATACATGCCCCTTATCAAGTATGTCAGCACGATTTTTTGGGATATTAAAAGTTGAACACGTCTCTGAACAGGGGTCATGAGTTTTCCTGAAAAACATTTTGATGCTGTAGGGGTATGCACAAAATGTTTCAACTTGTTGAATATGCAAAACACTGTTTAAGAGTATAAATATTCAGGTTTCTTATCTGAACTTCAGTGTTATAATATTATGTAAATAGTCAAGAAACTGCCAATATATCTGAAAGGAAATTAAAAGATATTAATAGCATTAGCTTTCCAGAAAGCTTGAAGGCTCTGCTATATTTAATTTATTGTTTGAATAAAAAAATATAACTGATTTTTAAAAAAAGAACTGGCAGGTGGCAGGAGAAGGTAATCTATCTGGGTAGATGTGTTCTCCAACTTCATGAAATTGTGTTCCCTCTTTAAATAAAGTACCGTATATACTCGTGTATAAGCCAGGTCCAAATGCAAACAACATAGACTCCTATCTGCCGTCACATAATGCGCTGGCAGATCAGGGCCTGTGTTGTTTGTTCTACTGATTAGTCCTTACAAACTGCATAGACTCACATCTGCTGGCGCATTATGTGACAGCAGTTCTGCGTCTATGAAGTTTGCAGTTGGCATTAACTTATACATTAGTATATATAGTAATTATTATTATTATTATTATTATTATTATTATTATTATTAGTATTTAAGGCAGGAATATGCTTGTAATTGTTAAGGAGGTGTGGGGTTTTGCTTTAGTAATACTTAGTGCTGTCTGAAGGAGGAGACAGAGACCTACTTTTCATGCTGTAGTGATCATAGGTATAATTTATTCATACTCATTTGCATGCCCAGGCTGGACAGTTTAGTACTATTGCAAGTTCTTTCCTTACACATCTTTTAAAATATGTGTATGTGTATGCCTGAGTAAAGTAAATCTTAATGCCTTGTGATCAAGTTATTGCCAAAGTCCTTCAATGCCTTGTGATAAAGTTATTGCCAAAATTCCCTCAATACCTTGTGATAAAGTTATATTGCCAGATTCCCATAATTCTTTGTGATAAAGTTATTGCTGAATTCCCTTAATGTCTTGTGATAAACTTATATTGCCAAATTCCCATAATGCCTTGTGATAAAGTTATTGCCAAATTTCCTTGATGTAGATCCTGTGAATTCCACTAAGAATCATGCTATATATTGGACTTTTTGAAATTTCTGAATGCAACGTAGATCGACATCAGATTGACCCATAAATATGCATGTCAGTATAGTAGTCCTATTGATGTCTACAATGTAGATTGACATAAGATGAACCCATAAATATGCATGCCAGCATCGAAGCCCTATTGACATCTACAATGTAGATTGACGTCAGATGGACCCATAAATATGCATACCAGCTTAGAAGCCCTATTGATGTCTACAACATAGATTGACATCAGATGGACCCATAAATATGCATGCCAGCTTAGAAGTCCTATTGATGTCTACAATGTAGATTGACATCAGATGAACCCATAAATATGCATGCCAGCATCGAAGCCCTATTGACATCTACAATGTAGATTGATGTCAGATGGACCCATAAATATGCATGCCAGCTTAGAAGTCCTGTTGATGTCTGCAACAATACACACACATGTAAATGTATATATGACAATTTAATTCTGCACCCATAAATATGCATGCCAGCTTAGAAGCCCTATTGATGTCTACAACATAGATTGACATCAGATGGACCCATAAATATGCATGCCAGCTTAGAAGTCCTATTGATGTCTACAATGTAGATTGACATCAGATGAACCCATAAATATGCATGCCAGCATCGAAGCCCTATTGACATCTACAATGTAGATTGATGTCAGATGGACCCATAAATATGCATGCCAGCTTAGAAGCCCTGTTGATGTCTACAACATAGATTGACATCAGATGGACCCATAAATATGCATGCCAGCATCGAAGCCCTATTGACATCTACAATGTAGATTGACATCAGATGGACCCATAAATATGCATGCCAGCATAGAAGTCCTGTTGATGTCTGCAACAATACACACACATGTAAATGTATATATAACAATTTAATTCTGCACCAGTGTGTGGTTGACACCTACTCAGCCAAATAAACCTCTATAACAAAACACCTGTATACACCGATATGAGACGGTAGTCTATTATTGCAGTTTTTTAGTGTATGGAAATACACTGCTCATTTAGGGCATTGAGTTTAGGAATCCTCTGCAAGCTCAGATACAACTTATTTCCAAAAATAAATCTTTTATGTATAAGCTTTTTTAGATGTCAAAATATTGTCATAAAATATAGTTGTATGAAAATATAAACATAGAAAATGTTTGTGTTACTGTATATACTCGCGTATAAGCCAATACCAACTGCAAACTGCATAGACCAAGACATGCCGTCGCATAATGCGCCGGCAGATCTGGGGCTATGCAGTTTGTAAGGATTAATCAGTAGAACAAACCACATAGACCCTGATCTGCTGGTGCATTATGTGATGGCAGATCAGGGTCTGTGTTGTTTGCATTTGGACCCGGTTCATACGCGAATATATACGGTATTTTTAAATTTTTGTTCTACTGGTCTGCAATGGTCTTTTGTCCATTATTCATCATATGGTGCCCTTTAGCAGTTGTTTGTTATCACTGCTTCTTCTAAACTACTCAGAGGAAAGTCAGAAAAGTCAGAAAACTTGGCATGCAGTTTCATCTTGAGGTCTTGTTGGTCCTAAATGAAAATGGTGAACCTAGGTCATCCAATACATCAGTCATGGTGGCTATCTTGGTACCTGGAACTATTAGTATACTACAGTGTACAAAGCAGTAACTGGGCAGTGTAAATAGTAATCTTGCTAATCATGAGAAAAGTACTAGTTAGTAGTTGATAGTTGTTTTGATAAGCTGTATCTGCTATCCATTACGAAGGTTTAGCAGGGCTATGAGGCTGTATTGGCAACCTACAAGTTGACATGAAGCTGTAGTGGCACCAATGCAGCTTATTGGTCTGTGGAAAATACTGGGGTCATTTATTTACATGTTCATGTAGATTGGCATTTTGGCCCCTTATGACTTGGCAAATTCCAGAGACCCAAACTCATTATAGGAGCTTAGGGCTCCTCAAGCTCTGTCATAAACTTCAACTTTTTGAGTAATATCTGTTCATTCCAGATTGGAAAATCTCACTCAAAATGTACAAATCCAACCTTTTTGATTGGTCAGAATATTTTCAAGTTAGAGTTTGAGTCAAGTAAAGTATTATTTCAGTTTTGTTTTGATTTTGTGGGGTTTAACACCATTTTTCAGCACATGATAGGCTATACATGACAGCCAGTACAGTGTATATTTGGCAGAGGAAGAACCACTGACCCTCAGGAAGCTACTGGCAAGCTTTCTCACATACCCACTTTAGTCAAGCTGAGACTCGAACCCACATGGACAGAGGTGAGATGTGAGTGATCTGTAAAGGCAAGCACCTTAGACCACTTGGCCACCTGGGGCCCCATTTTATTTCAGAAGGGTTTCTTATGCTATCTTTATATCATTTGGTCTAATGAAAATACTGTAATAAGATGTGGCTCTAAGATCAATGTAAAGATGCAATTGGTTTATATATATGTACATATGAAGTGTATGTCCAAATGTCTGTGTGCCAGTCCATTTGTCAGTCATTTCTCCATGTAATCTGATTGTTGTTTACACTGTACTCTGACTGAGACAGGATGATAGTATAAGGTATGAAGACAAAAATTGTAACATCTTGGGGGGGGGGGGATAGAATTCAAACTTAAAAGGAAGAATATGTGTCAATATATGTGATGAGTTCCATCTCTAGTTTTAGTTTCAGGTTTAGCTAGGCCTACATGCATATAGCAAGTCCAATTTAAAAAAAAAGATTATAGATAGAACTGCAAGTTCAAAACACTTATATAATACAGAAGATTACAAATATACATTGAAATAATTGAAGGGATATATAAAATGCATCCATGGTAAGTAATGTGACAGATAGTACTTGTACATGTAATAATCTCTGACATGGCAACAGTTCAAACTATAGATAGGAAGGTTTTAGCCCATCTTGAAAAATTGCAGATCAGGGTGTCAGGTAGGGATGTAACAATATATTGATATATTGGTACTTACTTGTTTGTGAATTCTTGTCTTTATCAGTTGGTTTGTACTTTATCCTTCTTTATATGTCTGAATCATAGTGCTCAAATCTCTACTCTTTCTTTACAGTACATTGAGAATCTGGAACGTCTGAAGCGGTTACAAGTGTTGAACCTGAGTAGCAACAACATTGAAAAAATGGAACGTCTTGACAAACTTCTGAAGCTGAAAGAATTAAATTTATCCAATAACTGTATAACAAAAATTGAGGGTTTGGAAAACCTCACAAATTTACAGGTCCTCAACTTGAATAACAACGCCATTGAGCATATTCCAATCTGGATGGGAAAGAGACTAAAAGCTCTACGTGTCTTCCATATTGCAAAAAACAAGCTAGAATCGGTGAGTTTTTACATTAAGTTTTTAAATTTAAGTTTCTGGTTGAAATTTACTTTTACTTGTCAGATAGATAAAAGTGGGAAAAAAACAGACTGTCTAACTTTTTCCAAATGTTAATTTTCTAATCATTTTATTTCTAATCTGTTTTCAGCAATGATTTTCTATTGAATATTTTTCATGAGATGGATGCATGCATACAATGTTTTTAACCCCTTGCTGGGGCCCCGGGTGGCCGAGTGATCTAAGGCTCTCGCCTTTACCGATCACTGACATCTCACCTCTGTCCGCGTGGGTTCGAGTCTCGGGCTCGGCCAACATGGGTATGTGAGAAAGCTTGCCAGTAGCTTCCCGTGGGTTGGTGGTTCTTCCCGGGGTTTTCTCGGGTTCTTCATCCACCAAATATACTGGCCGCCATGTATAGCCTATCATGTGCTGAAAAAATGGCATTAAACCCATAACAACAACAACATAACCCCTTGCTAAGGAAGGCAGGAGGGTATTATAGCATTACCATACATTTTGCCTGTTCATTTGTATGTTCATTCATTCATGTAAAGGAGAGTAACTCAGTCATACAAAAACTAGATCATTGTGATCCAGTTTTGACACTTAAAATGACTTTTGTGTTTTCAGCTTTTCATTTGGATACACCCTTAATATCTTGGACCCATTTTCACCAACAATCATAAAAATTGGTGTTTGGATGTATCTCAAAAAGGGTAACCCAGCCATACCAAGACCTACGTTACTGTGACCCAGTTTTTATGCTTGAGTTTTGTTTTATTTTTAGCAATTTGTTTGTTAATCCTCCATATCATTAACCCTTTTATATTTAATCAAACTTTGTTTGTTCCTGCATTTATGAAACTTTGTATGTTGATGCATCTTAATGATTAGGCATTAGCTTTGATGAAACTTTATATGTTGATGCATCTTAATAATTAGGCATTAGCTTTGATGAAACTTTGTATGTTGATGCATCTTAATGATTAGGCATTAGCTTTGATGAAACTTTGTATGTTGATGCATCTTAATAATTAGGCATTAGCTTTGATGAAACTTTGTATGTTGATGCATCTTAATAATTAGGCATTAGCTTTGATGAAACTTTGTATGTTGATACATCTTAATGATCAGGCATTAGCTTAGACTCACAACCAGTAGGTAAGTTGTTTGAATCTTGTCTAGACCAGCCTGGGTTGAATCTCATAGCATATCTCTGTGCAAGGCTCTTAACTCCCATTGACTCAGCATAAATCCTCCATACCAGTCTGTATATTGTTGGCTACTCCAGTATTTACGGTTGATAAGGTGATTTGTGTTTATGAGTAAACACTTTTGTCTTTAAGAAATTTGGGAATCAGAACATGAGAAGATACGTAGTTTTTGGAAATTTATTAAATATGCATGTGCACCAAATGTTTTGTAAAATGTTTTGTAAAATGTTTTGTATGAATCTTAAAAAATTATGCACTAGAAATTATATTGTCTGTTGATGTTCCATTTTGTAATAAAAAGTAATTTAGCATGAATTTGGTATAAGCTTTTGTTTAGGCTTGAGTGTGTTCTGCCACAAATATTGAAGTGGCCTATAGTGGATTGTACATCTGTCCATCACACCTTGGTTAAATGTTACATTTAGGTCAGTTTCTCATGCATTTTTTTATCTTGTATGCGTATGCCTCGTGGTTAGAACAACACACTTCCACCAAAGTAGGTCATTATTACCTATACTTTACACTTTAGAGACTCATGTTAAGTTTTACAAAAGAGTGGATGGTGGGAGCATGCATGGTTTATGAACACATTTTTAGTTTATTACCAGTATGGATTTACTGTTGGTAATGTGTGTCAGTTTATTACCAGTATGGATTTACTGTTGGTAATGTATGTCAGTTTATTACCAGTATGAATTTACTGTTGGTAATGAATATCAGTTTATTACCATTATGGATTTACTGTTGGTAATGTATGTCAGTTTATTACCAGTATGGATTTACTGTTGGTAATGTATGTCGGAACTTTTCAAGTCAAATAATAGAGTCGTAGGTCTGCCATTCACATTTAATGGTATTGGAGATAACTTTAATCTGACGTTAATTTATCAATTTCAAGGTTTTGGAATATCGATAAAATACATTGAGTGAAAAGAAATGCCAATACAATTTAATCAGTTTGAAGTTACCCCATATTGTACTCATGAGCTCTCCCTTTGCAGCCTGGAGAACTATAACATTAGCTAATTAGTATTTAAACACAAAGACAAGTAAAAAAAATTTTTTTTAAGTGTCATAGGTTTGAAGTTGCTTTATGTTACATTTGCCATTAATTTAATTAAATACCCAAATATACCCAGTGTATTGTTTGAAAAGATGTTCCAAGAGCTTTGACTGACAGGCTATTAGCACCACTCATTCTGTGCTACATGTAGGTCTCGTAACATTCTAGTAGTACATGTACAAATCACACAACTCTGGGTTAATGCTGTGACAAACTTATTGATTGTTTATCCTTTGTAAGTTTGTCAAGTTTCAGCAGTTCTGACCTTTTATTCATAAAATACTGGATTTTTTTTAATGGATTATTTAAATTTAAATGCTGATTAATTTTAAAGAGGTGAGATACATAGTACACACAGAGTTTGTTTACTTACATGTATACATTAAACAATTTGTTTACTTACATGTATACATTAAACAATTTGTTTTACTTACATGTATACATTAAACAATTTATTCATATATGTTCAGTTTTACTAGCCTTATGCAAGATAAAGTAATGTTGAGAAGTTCATAGGGTTTCACCAAGTGTAGTCAGGGGTGATTCATAGTAATGTTGAGAAGTTCATAGGGTTTCACCAAGTGTAGTCAGGGGTGATTCATAGTAATGTTGAGAAGTTCATAGGGTTTCACCAAGTGTAGTCAGGGGTGATTCATAGAAATGTTGAGAAGTTCATAGGGTTTCACCAAGTGTAGTCAGGGGTGATTCATAGTAATGTTGAGAAGTTCATAGGGTTTCACCAAGTGTAGTCAGGGGTGATTCATAGTAATGTTGAGAAGTTCATAGGGTTTCACCAAGTGTAGTCAGGGGTGATTCATAGAAATGTTGAGAAGTTCATAGGGTTTCACCAAGTGTAGTCAGGGGTGATTCATAGTAATGTTGAGAAGTTCATAGGGTTTCACCAAGTGTAGTCAGGGGTGATTCATAGTAATCTTGAGAAGTTCATAGGGTTTCACCAAGTGTAGTCAGGGGTGATTCATAGAAATGTTGAGAAGTTCATAGGGTTTCACCAAGTGTAGTCAGGGGTGATTCATAGTAATGTTGAGAAGTTCATAAGGTTTCACCAAGTGTAGTCAGGGATGATTCATAGTAATGTTGAGAAGTTCATAAGGTTTCACTAAGTGTAGTCAGGGGTGATTCATGGAAATGTTGAGAAGTTCATAGGGTTTCACCAAGTGTAGTCAGGGGTGATTCATAGTAATCTTGAGAAGTTCATAGGGTTTCACCAAGTGTAGTCAGGGGTGATTCATAGTAATGTTGAGAAGTTCATAGGGTTTCACCAAGTGTAGTCAGGGTGATTCATAGTAATGTTGAGAAGTTCATAGGGTTTCACCAAGTGTAGTCAGGGGTGATTCATAGTAATGTTGAGAAGTTCATAGGGTTTCACCAAGTGTAGTCAGGGGTGATTCATAGTAATCTTGAGAAGTTCATAGGGTTTCACCAAGTGTAGTCAGGGTGATTCATTGTAATCTTGAGAAGTTCATAGGGTTTCACCAAGTGTAGTCAGGGGTGATTCAAAGTAATGTTGAGAAGTTCATAGGGTTCACCAAGTGTAGTTAGGGGTGATTCATAGTAATATTGAAATTGCTTCCATGAAATAACAGAAAGTATTTGCTAAAAATATTAGTTTACCCAAATATGTCTACAGTATTGTTTTGTAATTCACAGTTAAATCTTTTCATTTAGGCCCCCCCCCCCCCAAAAAAAAAAAATGTGTGGTTCTGGTACTTGTGTGAACAAATATCACAGGAGACAGTGCAAAGCAAATTTGCACAAGTGTAAATGTAAGGTATGCAAATTCCAGTATGTGAGTGGATATAAAAATATACATATGTATATTTTAATTCATTTATTTAAAGAATTCAGTCAACAAAATGTATAGTGATTATTTGTAGAATTTGCTAAGATTACTTTGGACTTTACTAGCAAGTTTTGTTTGTATGTGTCTGTTTGTTCTTGTAGCATTTGGTACATATATTTACATTTATATGGACACATTCCTAAATGCCTGTTTGTCTACCCTGCATAGTTTTGTGTCAGGGCATGGTATGGGATAAATGGAGGGGTTGGTGGGTATGGGATAAATGGAGGGGTTGATGGGTATGGGATAAATGGAGGGGTTGGTGGGTATGGGATAAATGGAGGGTTTGTGGGTATGGGATAAATGGAGGGGTTGGTGGGTATGGGATAAATGGAGGGTTGGTGGGTATGGGATAAATGGAGGGGTTTGTGGGTATGGGATAAATGGAGGGGTTGGTGGGTATGGGATAAATGGAGGGGTTGGTGAGTATGGGATAAATGGAGGGGTTGCTGGGTTGCTGAAAGTCACTAGGTGGAATAAACCTAAAATAGTATGAAACATTCTTCACACCAAAAATCAGGCAATCAAAAGCAAGACATTTCACGTTTATGGAATGAAAACATTCTTCACACCAAAAATCAGGCAATCAAAAACAAGACACTGCACATTTATGGAATGAAAACATTCTTCACACCAAGAGCCAGGCAATCAAAAACAAGACATTTCACATTTATGGGATGGGGACTCATTTACTTTGGGTCAGGGTATGCATTTACTTTGGGACTGGGGACTCATTTACTTTGGGGCAGGGATGCATTTACTTGGAGACAGTGGACTCATTTTACTTCTGGACAGGGGATGCACAATTTCTTTAGTGAATGCATTAAAAATGTATGCCCACGAAAGCTAGCATGATCATTGTGATGATGATGATGACTGTGATGATGATGATAATGATGGCAATAATAAAAAAGATACCTTTATCAATGAAAACCATATTTTTACTCATTTTATCCTTCCTCCCATTATCATCATCATCATCTATGTTTTTATTGATGGCAGTTCTTCCGTTACATATCATGTTGATTTATGATGACTGTAATATTTTACTACAAATTAATGTAGCACCTTGGTACCTTAAATATCTAAATTGCATATCTATCATAACCCATTGCAAATTTGCTAATACATATGCATGTAAATATACACACTTTGTGCAAAATTTGTGCATGTGAGCAGCGTATTAGTTACGTTTGAAATATTTTCAGCTAAATGAGTTGTCCAAGTTGAAGCCATTGCCAGATTTGACTCAGCTTACTGTGGCGGAGAATCCCCTCTCAGAACAGAGCCACTGCCGACCATACCTGATCTTCCACATCCGGACCTTGGAGGTGATTGATAGTCAGCCTGTCAATGATAGGGAGAGAGAGCAAGCCAAGGGCAGATTTGAACAGGGTAAGGATGGGAAAATAGGGTCATTATACTCTCTCATTTTTTTAAAGAGTTATTGCTCTTTTTGACTTGCAACTGGATGTAGTGTATGACAGAATTTTATGAACACAACTGGTCTCACAGTTTTCAGTGGACTGGCATGAAACTTTGTACATACATGTATTATGGTCATCATCTGAAGATGCACATATAGACAAATCACTGTGCTCTTGCAATTTTTGTTAGAGTTATTTTTCTTTTTGTCTTGCAGCTGAATGTAATGTAAGACAGAATGTTGTGAATGCAACTTGTCATGCAGTATTTTTACAGATCAATGGAAAACTTGGTACATATTATGGTCATCATTTAAAGATGCTCATATTGACAAAATCTTGATGCTCTCATGATTTTTGTTAGAGTTACTGCCCATTTTTACTTACAGCAGGATGCAGTATTAAGACAGAATTTTGTGAATGCAAATACTGTTGCAGTTTTTATATGCCTGCCATAAGGTGGAGCTTATTATTATGATGTTGCCCGTCCATGCATCTGTGTGTTACCAATTTTATTTCTGCACAATAACTTGAGTTGTCCTTCATCTACAGTTACTAAACTTTGTGGATGGCTTGCACTTGGGGTAAGGAAGTACCCTATTGATTTTGGGCTAAACAAATCAGGTCGAGGTCACAACCTGAAAAAACAAAAATGGTTTCTGCATAATAACTCCAGTTACCCATGATCTAAAGGTACCAAACTTTGTGGAAGGCTTGCACATAGGGTAAGGATGAACCCTATTGACTTTGGGGTCAACAAGTCAAAGGTCAAGGTCACTGACTGAAAGAAGAAAATTGTTTCACTATAACTTGAGTTCTTCAATGTCTGTAGTTACCAAACTTTGTTGATAGCTTGCACTTGGGCAAGGAAGACCCTAGCAGTTTCAGGTCAGAAGGTCAAAAGTCAAGGTCACTGATAGAAAGAAGAAATTTTTTTTCTGCACATTAACATTAGTTCTACCTTTCATACCTTGTCTAATCTTCGCTGTTGAATTGCACTTGGTGTAAGGAACAGCCTATCAATATTGTGGTCAAAAGGTCAAATGTCAAGGTCACTGAAAAAAGGAAAATGGTTTCTGATCAATAGCTCAAGTTCTTCATCATCTACAGTTACCAAATTTTGTAGATAGCTTGCACTTGCCATAAGGACAACCTTGTTGGAGGGGGGTCAATAGGTCAAAGGTCATGATCACTATGGCCGAAAGAAGACAAATGGTTTCTGCACAATAACATTAGTTCAATTTCACATACATGGACCAAACTACATGGTTTTGGTAAGAATGAAGCCTCTCCATTTTGTGGTCAAAAGGTCAAATAGTTAAGGTCATTTTGAGTAAAAGAAGAAAAATGGTTTCTGCACAAAAACATTAGTTCTGCATCACAGAATTGGACCAAACTTTGTGGATGGCTTGTACTTGGTGTAAGGAAGAAACGTATATATGGGGTCAAAAGGTCAAAGTCATTATCACTGTGTCTTAAAGAAGAAAATTGGTTTTTGCATAATAGCTTTTGTTTTAGACTATGTACCTTCACCAAAGTTTGTTGAGGGCTAGCACTTAAGGTATGGAAGAGGCCTATTTATTTATGGGGTTAAAGGTCATGGTCATTGCAGCTAAAAAAAGATTGTGCAGAATATCTTTTGTTCTAGAGTAAGTTCCTTGAAAAAAAATTTGGATGGATTGTATTTAGGCTAATAATAAGACCTATAGATTCTGGAGTGAAAAAGTCTGAGGTCATTATCATGGAGTACTGAGGTCATTATCATGGAGTACTGAGGTCATTATCATTGAGTACTGAGGTCATTATCATGGAGTAAGCTCTGTTAAATACTGGATGGGTGTATAATGTGCTATTTACAGTACTCTGGTTTGTGGATTGCTGTGAAACTTAGTACACATTATGGTCATCATTAGAAGATATGCATATTGACCAGTCATTTTGCTCACACTGTCAGGATCTATTCTAGAACTGAAAAGGGGGGGGAGGGGGGAATTCTCCCCTCCATTTGAAAGAAAGGGGGAAATATTTTAATACAGGCATGAGTTAATGAAGACATAAAGGCAGAGTTTGAAAATATTATGAATGATTTTAGTGCATTCTGTGTATTTTTGCACAAATTTTGAGAAATTAATGTAAGTCCTGCAATCACATGTCCTAGAATAGACACTGCCAATTTTCAGAAGTTTTATGCACTTTTTTTTACTGTAGACTCATCTCCATCCTGTGGTGAGGAGTGGGATGCAGAAGAGGCAGATGTATACTTACCCTAGTTTTGTTCTGTTTGATTAGAAAATTGATATTATACAGAAATACAAATCTGGATTGTTATTATTGTTTTTAGAAAGCCATATTTAGTCCCACTAAGTCTGTGGTAGGGGGCATGCAGTATTATAGGTCATTTCATGAGATGTGACAGAGCATACAAATTATCAGTCATAATACAATAATATCAAGCATGCATTTCAAATAATATTCTAATGTGAACTCAAAAGTAATTTCTTAAAATACATTTTGTAAGCATTAGTTACAAAATCTGATTTAGAAGATATAAATATTTTTCATTCTTAAAAACCAGATTTACGTGGTGGAAGTAAACACCTAAAAGTAACCATAAAGTAACAGTCACTATGACTGCTGTTACGGACATGCCTCATTCATAGCTTATCACCTTGATCAGGTACTACAGCTAAGGCCTCACATGACTAGCATGTACTTTATGCAGATTGCCTACCCAGTTACACAAGTAACCATGGAGTAACAGTCACTATGACTACTGTTACAGGCATGCCTCATCCATAGATTATCACCTTGATCAGCCTCTACAGCTAAGGCCTCACATGATAATCATGCACTGTATGCATATTGTTTACCCAGTCACACATACAACATATGTTGAGAGCAGCCTGCAAGTATATATTGTGTCTTTAGCTATTAATAAGGATATCTTACTGTCGAATAAAGATGTTTATTCATATTTTCAACTTTACCAGGTAGAAAGGATATCTTAAGCCTATGATACAAAACTTTTATAACTTTTATAGGCACGTTATTGAGAGTCCAGTTGTGTAGCTGTTTACCATGTGAGACCTGGTCACTGCTTTTCATATATCGATATTACCATGTGAGACCTGGTCACTGCTTGTCATATATCTATATTACCATGTGAGACTTGGTCACTGCTTGTCATATATCGATATTACCATGTGAGACCTGGTCACTGCTTGTCATATATCGATATTACCATGTGAGACCTGGTCACTGCTTGTCATATATCGATATTACCATGTGAGACCTGGTCACTGCTTGTCATATATCGATATTACCATGTGAGACCTGGTCACTGCTTGTCATATATCGATATTACCATGTGAGACCTGGTCACTGCTTGTCATATATCGATATTGTGACCTTGTAAAGAATCTCCTCGTGTTCAATACTATGTGCTTTCATTTAATATGTGAAAGATGTTGTTAATTCATGTGTAATTAATTGGGTAACTTTTGTCCTGTTTGATGGAAGAAGTACAAATTTTGATTTTCTTTGTGTGAGTTTGCATGAACATCAATAAGGAAATACTTTAAAATTTCAGGTTTGTTAATCTACTGTATATAGCAATTTTTAATTCAATCCTATTTGTACCTTATCACATCTATTGAAATGACCTATACCCTTGTTTGTCCATCAGCCTATTTGTCCATCACACCTTGGATAAGTTTTGCATTTAGGTCATTTCAGGCATGGGCATCCATGTTCCATGAGCACATATCTAGTTGATTCTATCTTCAGATGAATTAGAGAGACTTGAAAAACAACTAGAACAAGAAGAACAAAAATTTCGTAGACTTGAAGAGGACCACAATCGTTCACAGCAGGAACGGAGTCATTTGTCGGCCACAGAAGATGAGCTGAAAAGACGTGAGAAGGCACAAACTGAGAGAATACGAGAACTTGAAAAGGAGCTGGAAACTAAGAATGATATCGTATGTAGCTGTACATTTTTAAATTTTATTTACTTTACTTGGATTTTACAGTAAGTTTAAATATCAGCAACTGGAGAGTTTTGAATGAAGTAATAGTTGAGGTGAAGGAAGTTGAAGATCCACAATGAAGGGGTCCAACCACATATTTTTGATAACCTATGTCAAGTCTATGGAGGAAGCTTATAATGCTATCTATGTCTGCCCATCATGTCGCATCATGCCCCGTCTATTCCGTCACAAATTTCATTTCTGCTCAGTAACATTTAAAGGACTTAATGGATTGTAAGAAAATTTGATTGGAGGCCTTTCAGTAAGAAGAGATAGCTCAAGTTTAATTTTTGCTATTTTCTGACAAATGTGATGGATTTACAGCTGCTTGACCTAGAGCTTTGGAGGGTGCATCTGTATTATATGGACACGTGTAATTTTATGGATTTACAGCTGCTTGACCTAGAGCTTTTGAGGGTGCATCTGTATTATATGGACACATGTGTAATTTTATGGATTTACAGCTGCTTGACCTAGAGCTTTGGAGGGTGCATCTGTATTATATGGACACATATGTAATTTTATGGATTTTACAGCTGCTTGACCTAGAGCTTTGGAGGGTGCATCTGTATTATATGGACACATATGTAATTTGATGGATTTACAGCTATTTGACCTAGAGCTTTGGAGGGTGCATCTGTTTTATATGGACACATGTAATTCAGATGCTGGAGCCATGGACTGAATCTAGAACTGCAGATGTACAAAGTAACCTTGCTATTGTTGTGTTTCCAGGCCTCATAGAATTTTTTTTAGATTTATTATTTAAGAGTGAAATCGCAAAAAAAAATGTCCTGTAATAATTTACTACCTTAATTATTATACCCTCGCCAGATTCACAATTGCTAAAATCAAAATAACTGTAGTTTAAGTACCCATTTTTTAAAAAAGAAAATTCGCTGCATGTTGTTCTGTACATTTTTATGTCTGTGAAAAATGGTCACTATATGGTATATCTATTTGATATAGTTCTACTCTTGTAGCATGATAGAATAAAGACATGAAGACTTAAAAACTCCTGCTTCAAAATGTTCTCAACTTGCACAATCTTTACAGTGGTTTCTCTTGTGAAATTTAAAATTATTTTATTGAAACCTAAATTTAATGAAAAAACAGGAAAGCTTACATGGATTAAATGGTCATACCAACCTAAATTTTATTTCATAAAATCTGAAAATCTGCTGCGTCAGGGTCCTTTACATACATGTATGGGTCTCCTGAATTTTAATATTGATCTGACATAGCAATATGTTACATGCGCTAATGATTTATTTTTCAGTTAAAAAAGAAGACTCAAGAACTCAACAAAGCCTGTGAGAAACACTATCAACTGGAGCAGGAGTTGGCCTTTTACAAAATTGACTCAAAATTTGACAGCCTTGGCAGAGGCCCTGAACCCTCATATGAGGTAATTAGACTGTTAATTGGTACAAATTTATATGTTGACCACATAATTAAGATTTATAGCCTTTTATCAGTAATGATCTATTTCCATCAGTCTGTCCATTCATCCTTACATCTGTATTAATATATTTTCTTTGAAATAACATGGATTAGGACTATTCCATTTAAATTTACCTGGAATGGAGAGGGTTTTTGGGGGTGAGTGGGTAGGTGCCACCAATAGAAAATAATGAAAATTATACAGAAAAAAAAGGAAAAAGTTCAGACCCCACTTGTAGGTATCATTAAACTAATTGAGAAATGAGCTGTTATTGCATCCTATTGTAATCCCTAAGAAAATCTTTTATACTTTTTTTTCAGATTTTTCCTGGAGATTTACTAACTAATGAAAAATGTTACTACGTGCATGCAAGAAAAAGCAGCATTAAATCTTAAACAGAAAATAAAATGTTTATTGAGTTCAGCCTGTTGACACTTGTGTTGGCTGACAAAGCAAACAGATGCGATTCAGCCAGTTCCAGAAAGGCCACTTGCACAAAATATTCAAGTTATTTTATTTAACTGCAACTCTTTCAATAAAAATGCAGCAGAATCTGTACTGATACGTTGTTTAATACCTTTTGTACAAGCTGGTGCCTAACATAAGCAAGAAGGTCTTGGTGCATCTGAACTTATAACTAATGCACTGTGTTTATATATAATATGTTGAAAAATGAAGGAAATATATAAGGAACTTAATTATTGTAGCGATACCTTTTAAAGAAAAACGAAAACAAACATGTGCCCTCTCTCTCAGGTAGATTTAAATGGATTAGCCGATACAACTTATTAATGTTTTCATACAATTAGCAGTGTTAAATTAAATCTCATGATTAGTCATCATCAAAAGGGGCATATTTTTTTTTTAAATGCTATTAAAAAATGCAGTTTATTTGAAAGCTGAAGGTTGTTCAACAGAGTTAAATTACTATGTGTTGGGATTATATCAACATAATTAATTATAAATGTGTACAAATATAATTTTTCAGGAATTAAAGTTGTTTACATCTTTATTTTCTCACCTATGAATGACATAACTTAGGTACAGTACTTTTATAATGCTGTCCACCTTATAGTGTTAAAATTAAGTGCCTTATAGTGAGAAAGTGTTATAATGAAGTTTCTTATAGTGAGAAAGTGTTATAATGAAGTTCCTTATAGTGAGAAAAGTGTTGCTTTTCCATTGGACATAGTAGCATCAATAATGTCACAGTCATGTGTTAAAGTTGTTGAAAGTCATACATTTTCAGCATACGTTGCTGTATTCAATTGAAACTTTGGTACAATATTATTATATACATAAAGTTTGTACCTGATATACCAGGATTCCAGGTGTATCACCTGTATCATTATAATGATGTTCACAGGTGAGACACGTGGAGTGTTCCGCAGACAGAAGTTTAATTTACTTATTACTTGTCATCTGATTGGTTACCTAACACCAGGCTCCTCCACTATAAAACGTTACTTTACTCCAATCTTGCTACCTGTTTACCCTTGTATGCATCCCGTGATGATGTTCCAGCTGAGAAAGTCTTGAACTTTTTAAAAATGTATGTCAAACTACTGTACTTTACAGATTTGTACCCTCTTTTGCCTTTAGTTCTGTTTTTGGGGGATGCCTAAAGTTTAGATTACACTATATAGCCAGGCTTGTGCTGATGTGCTGTTAAACTCCATACATACATGCGTACATATACACCATGAAATGCGTAATTTTACCATTGAAACAAAAATGGAATGCAGATAAAAGTATAATAAATGCAAAAGAAATATTGAATGCAATATGAAAGAAACGTATGCAAATGCAAAAAATGAAAGTGATTGTGTTCCATGAATGGATTTGAAAATCTATTTACGTGTCTTTTGGGCTGCTGTTAAATTTCCACTGTTAAAAACCCTTTTGCACGATAATCCAGGATCAGATTCTCTACTCTTTACACTGAAAGACAATCTTTCACTACTTACAAGCTGTGGAATTGTTTTAACAACCACCTTTGATGTAATAACATCATGATTGGTAGGTGTATCTCTGTACAAGGGATATTTGAAAAATTCTGAATATTTTGTTATAACTTTTTATTTCTTTGAACTAGGCAATAACTTTAATTCCAATCAGTTGACAAAATAACGTTCTATCAAATGATCTGTGGCTGCATGCAGCATGCTGGACACCTGCAGATATGTGCATGTGACATAACATGACCGTGAGGTAAAAATGTCATAGAAGGAGAACAATTCTGCAACTGAGCAAAGATCATTATGTAAAATCCATGCGCTCTTAGGGTACTCTCTGATTGATGTTAAGGCCAACTTGGATATAGTTACGGATGTAATTCTCAGCTGTTTTTAATATATTGAAGAATCATTTGAAGCTCAGAAAGGTTTGTGCAAGATGGGTCCTGCATTTGTTGACGGCTGAACAAAAACATACTCTGGCTGAAATCGCCAAACAGCTACTTGCCAAATATGAAAAGATTGACCAGACATTTGAATGAGATAGTCATAGGTGATGATTTACTATTTTCAACCTGACTGAAGAGAAAATAAAATTTGGATCAGATCAAATTAGCAGAGACAGAGTAGAACATTCAAGAGAGTTTTATATGCATTATTATTATTATGCAAAAGGCCCAGTCATCCAGGTACCTGTGACTGATTCAGCTGGTGTCACTCAACATTTGTATGCCTCCAAACTGTTGCCAAAAGTTTTGGAACACTACCAAACCACCTGTGCATGCACCTGTACCCATGGTATCCATCTAGTACTCCTTGACAGTGCACCGGCACATAAATACACCACTGTGACAGAGTTCCTTAAGGAGCACAGAATCCAAACTTTGCCACATCCTCCATACAGCCCTGATTGAGCTCCAAGTGATATTTCGCTGAATCCTAGTTATGAAAGATTCGCTGAGATGCAGATAATTTGAAATCCACCATGTGGTTGGAAGTGCAATTTTAGTGTATGAACAACATACCAAAGTGTGAATACAAAATGGCATTTAATAATTGGATAATCAGACTGAGAAAGTGTGTAGAGATGCATGGGTTTGGGTTTAGACTGGGTTTTCACTAAAAGATTTGTATGATATCTTGTTGGTCTTGAATAAAAATGGTGCTGATTAGACCTCTAGCATGATTGCCATGGTGGCCATCTTGAAAATCTTGTCTTTAAGGGATGATCATATTGACATGAAATTTTCACAAAAACGATGCTCACTATATGTAGTTGGTCCTAAATGAAAATGATCAGTGTGATTTCTCGAAATTTAAAAATCTTGTAACAGCTACTTGTCATGAACAGATTGCTATATAGACATTAAAAACACTTCTTTCTTGCAATTTATAGTTGTTCCTATATTAAAATTATGCTGATTCAACCTCCAAAATGGCTGCCTTGACAGCCATTTTGAAAATCTTTATGTAGCTACATCTCCTGAATGGATGGTCATGTCCAAAATGGCTGCCTTGACAGCCATCCTGAAAATCTTTATGTAGCTACTTCTCTTGAATGAACAGTTATGTCAAGATTGGGTTTTCACTAGAATACTGTAGTTATGTAGCTGGTTCTGAATGAAAATGTGCTCCAGTGACCCCCAACATGGCACCATAGTGGCCAATGGAAAATCTTATCACTACTTTTCTTGAATCAATGGTGGTATTGACATTGGGTTTTCACTGAAACACTTCTTGTAATATTTAATTGGTTCTGAATCAAATTTATTCAGATCTGACAAGCAGTTGATGCACATATACATATATGCCTCATTGTTTCTCTAGGAGGGAGAAGACAGTGGGTTACTAGGAGAGAGTCCTTACATTGGCCGTGCAAGGTACAAGGCCAACAAGTTTGCCTCTGAGGGTTCCATAATGTCATCTTCCCCACAGCGAGCCCAGATACAATCTGTGATGGAACTCCCGCAGGGGGCATCTCCAATGAGGGCACAGCTACATGAAGTCCTGGATGAGGAACTTGCTGAGAAACAGGAAAAGGTCCATAGAGGTGAGAAAGAACAATTTGAAACCATGTCACCCAGAACTAAAATAGGTTTTCTTTCAACTGCCCAAGAATTTGTCATGTATTTTATTTCTGTGGAGATATTTCAGTTTGTGGGAATGATTTGATGAACAGTGTATTGGTTGTATTACTTTGTAATTTGTGTTTATTTGTTCTTCACATGGTTGTACATTTTTCATAAAAGCAAGTTTGATGTTTGATGAAATGTGCACATTGTGCAGTGTGTTACCATATATACTCATATATCAATCACTCCTCTACATAAGTCACACCTCCATATTTTACCTTAGACGAGTGGTCTATGTCATTTACTCACATATAAGTCACATGCAACTTTGTAGCCAACACTGAGCATCTGTTGTTTTTTTTTTATAATCATTTGATAAATATACCTAATATTACAAATTATGAGATGAACATCATAATTTGAAAGAAAGAAAAGAAAGACATTGCTATGTCAGCATAAATACAATACACATTAATGCATAAAAAAGATTTACATAGGTAAAATTGTAATTTATTTTTAATTATATTGTCTAAACTGTTGAAATGTACAATTGGTTATCTTGGGGAAAATAGGGAATAAAAATCTCAGGTTGTATACAAGATTTGATGACAGTTATGTAACGAGTTTCTTTCTGGCATATATTGTTTTCAGGCGAGTATTCAGGGAGTTTATCATCACAGTTCATGGCAGTGACAAGATTAAAACCAGCTGTGTATTTAAACAATGAAAGAAAAGTCAGTACATAGTGACCGTCAGTGGGAGTATATTCAACAAAAATGTAAAATTTGCGGTAAAATGTACCTAAATGTACTTAAACATAATTTCTTATCATGCACATATATTTACAAAATGGAAATTTTTCCATGCAACAGGCAACAGTGTTAATGCAACGGTCCTTGGGTGTAAATTCCTTGAATTCATCTTTGCTGTTGCTGTCACTCTTAAAATTTAAAATCAGCTGCCACATATTGTCATTATTTCCATCATACAAATTATAATAGTCATCTAGTCTATCATCCATAATCGTTGAACAGATAAATCCATCTCTTGTTCTTGCTTGTCATCAATTATTTCATCATACAATTGGTCATCGTCAGTACAGGGTTAAAACAAAAGCCAAGCTCTAACTTGTTTGATATGAGTGGAGGATTCGACCCCAGGCAGTCAAGCATAGAGGTGTGACCTTTGATCTCAACAGCAGTGTGTTTACTGAGTGTTCACACACATGAAAGAATAACAATATTTTGTACAAAGATTGGATTAGTTTAATCCTCAAATAAGGGACATGAAAGAATAACATCTTGGAAATAATACTATATTTTGTACAAAGATTGGATTAGTTTAATCCTCAAATAAGGGACATGAAAGAATAACATCTTGGAAATAATACTATATTTTGTACAAAGATTGGATTAGTTTAATCCTCAAATAAGGGACATGAAAGAATAACATCTTGGAAATAATACTATATTTTGTACAAAGATTGGATTAGTTTAATCCTCAAATAAGGGACATGAAAGAATAATATCTTGGAAATAATACTATATTTTGTACAAAGATTGGATTAGTTTAATCCTCAAATAAGGGACATGAAAGAATAACATCTTGGAAATAATACTATATTTTGTACAAAGATTGGATTAGTTTAATCCTCAAATAAGGGACATGAAAGAATAACATCTTGGAAATAATACTATATTTTGTACAAAGATTGGATTAGTTTAATCCTCAAATGAGGGACTGCAGATTAGAGATTTAGAGCAATATGTAAGGTGAGTGAAACCACATGACTGTATTCAGTGCGATTTGTAAAAAAAAAAAAAAAAATGTTGTTTTTGCTGTGGTCTAATATTTGGAAATCATATTTCTCAATATCATTTAGTATAATTTAATTGTATTGATAAATTCACAATAAACTCTTAGATGAACAAAATTTATGACTGTGTTTTTGGTAGTGGTATACAGTTAGTGTCATGATAGCCCACTTCTAAAAAAAATGATGGAAATGTCACTGTTCATGTAAAAAAACTGTTTTCTACTGATATTTCAATAAATGTGACCTATTTATGAGTATATATTGATATTGCAATAAATGTGACCTAATTATGAGAATATACTGATATTGCAATAAATGTGACCTAATTATGAGTATATACTGATATTGCAAAAAATGTGACCTATTTATGAGTATATACTGATATTTCAATAAATGTGACCTATTTATGAAAATATACTGATATTGCAATAAATGTGACCTAATTATGAGTATATACTGATATTTCAATAAATGTGACCTGTTTATGAGTATATAAGGTACTTTTGTGTTTATTTCACAAAATTTAATTCACATTTTATCTAAGATGTTTCTCTTTTATTTAAATCTTTAGATTTTTATATCTTAGGTTTCTTAATAAATTTAATCCCTCAAAAACTTTTTTTTCTGACTGAGAGATATAAATCTATTTAATGGCTCATATTTTGAAATAAAGATAAATTATTAGTAGTGCAGATGTAGCTACATTCAAAAATGCATCAGTATTTATTAGTGCAATGATGTACCTATATGTTATATAAACCAACTTATATTTTTATATTCGTAAGTTTTATCTCAAAGTATAGGTAAGCTATTGTACTATCCCCGGCATCAGCATTGACAGGGGAGGGAGATGAGGGGGCTAAATAGGTACAAACATGTACATTAGTTGTACATTCTTGGTTATGGTTTTGCATTTAGCTCAGGTTTTTTGTACACTGTATAAATACTGCTATACCTGGAATCAAAGAATCTTGGCGAGGAGATGTATCTTGATGAGTATTACACCCTCATTACAAATGTAGGTCACTATGACCTATATTTAACACTTCACTGACTAATTAAATATTGTAGTTCGCATTTATTTTTCAAGCTCTGTTCATGAAAGAATCATCAAACTATATGATTGTTTGTATATCTGTTAGTATCACATCCTTACCACAAAGGAAGGTCATTGTGACCTACATTTCACATTTTACTGATTTTTTGCATTTAGCTCATGACCAACTATTTTTTTTGCACTATGTGTATATACTGTTATGTCTAGATTCATGAAAGTTGGAGAGTGGATGCATCTAGATTTGTAATACACCCTCATCACAAATGTAGATCACTTTGACCTATATTTCATGCTTCACTGACTTTGGTTAAATGTTGTTTGTTAAGTTAATTTCTCAAGCACTGTTCATGCTAGAATCATCAAACTAGATGATTGTATGCATCTCTATTAGTACCGTACCCTTGCTGCAAGAGAATGTCACTATGATCTATGTTTCATATTATACTGGCTTAAATTAAGTAGCTCATGACCAAATAGGATTTTAGCACCCTATATATACTGTTGTACCTAGATTTATGAAAGTAGATGGAGATACATCTTGATGAGTACTACACACTCCATCACAGAAGTAGGTCACTGTAACCTATATTTCATGCATAACTGACTTTAGTTAAATTGTGCTTTAAGTTCATTTCTCAAGCTCTGTTTATGCTTAAATCATCAAACTGGATGATGTATGCATCTCTGTTATTATTACCACCTTACCTCAAAAGAATGTCACTGTGACCTACATTTTACATTTTTACTGGCTTAGGTCAAGTTTTGGAGTTTAGATCAAAACCAAATAGTTTTTTTAGCACCCTTTATACATATTGTTATACCAAAATGCATGAAAATTGGTGAGTGTATTGTATCTTGATGAATACTACACCTTCATCACAAAAGTAGGTCACTGGGACTCATATTTCATGCTTCACTACCTTGGTTTCAGTCTCAAGCACTGTTTATGCCAGAATCAGAAAACTAGGTGGTTGTATGCATCCCTGTTAGTACCACACCCTTACAACAAAAGGCCAATGTGACCTACATTTGATGTTTTACTGGCTTACGATTTTGCATTTAGCTCATGACTACATTGGTGTTTTTTCTACTGTATAATACTGCTATACCTGGATTCATGAAGCATGGTGAGAGAGTTCATTTTGACATGTACTACACCCTCATTTTAAAAGCAGTTCACTGTGACCCATATTTTATACTTCGCTGACTTTGGTTCCATTTGACATTTTTGCTGTTAATGCTGTACACCTGAAACAAGGTGATTTTATGAATCTCTTTTAATACTACAGCCATATAAAAAATGTCACTGTGACCTACCTATATTTCACATTTTGCTGTCTTATGTTAAGTTGTTGCATTCACTAATGACCACAGATTTTTGGCATGCTGTGTGCATAATATCCTATATAAAATCATGAAACTAGGGGATGCATTTTATGAGCACTACTCCCTCAGTTCAATAGTAGGTTAATATTGAACATGTTTTATGCTTCATTGACTTCGGTTAAATTTTGTGTTTTATGTTCATTTCTCAGGATTTTTCATGCTGTAATTGTGAAATTGATGATCATATGCATCTCTGTTACTACCACACTCTTACAACAAAAGAGGTTCATTGTGACCTATATTTCATCATTAAGTGGCTTTGGTTACGTTTTTGCATTTAGCTCATGACTGCATGAGTTTTTGGCATGTTATATGCATGCTATCCTACCAAGAATCATGAAACTTGGTGAGTGGATGCATCTTGATAATTTTGATATCCTTTTTACCACAAGAAGTCTCTGTGACCTATTTTTCATGCTCATTGATTTTGTTTAAATTTTGTTAAAAGTTCATTTCCTGGGTGCTGTTTATATTCCAGTCATGAAAATTTATAATTGAATGCATCTCTTTTACTACAGTGCCCTTAAAAAATAAAAGGTCACTGTGACCTACATTTCATGCATTACAAACATGATTTAAGTATTTGTGTTTTAGACTTTTATACATACTACCATACTCAAAAGGTGCTTTGTGACCAAGGCAGTTGGAAGTAGGAATAAATACTTTTCATATAGTATTGGTTTGGTTAATCAAGGTAATTATTGATGCATGAAGTGTGTACTGCTGGGTGTCACACCAACGTTATTCAAAGTTTGTGACTGTCACCCAGTAATATCTGGCTTCTAGGGGTGGACAATGATAATAGCTTTTCAAGCAGATTTTAAGAATGATGATTTTTTAAAATAAAAATTTTTTTAATGCAAAAAAAAAAAGAAAACATTAATCTGTTTATTATCAGCTTATTACCACTACTTTGATATGATATAAAAGAATGTTATTTTTTACTCTTTTATGTTTTTTATGCCCTGTCCCAGTAGGTAGGTAGGTAGGTTGTTCCATATATGTCAGCACAAAAATGGCCATATAGTGCCAATTAACAGTTCCAATTTCAAATGTTAAAGTGATTACAAGTTAAAATGTAAAGATGACAGATTGCAAAAAAAATGGAAAAGGGGCCAAGATCACTTTAGTCTGAATTTATTTTCTGCATGATAATGTTTATAATGGTTACTGGAGACTAGTGAAACAGAGGTGAGTTATGTAATGTTGATTACACTCTGTTCACATCGGCCCTTCAGATAATGGTTAAATTCTTTAAATATCTTAGAAATGAAAGCCTATCGTTCCATAATTAGTAATGATTAGTACTAATAAATACAAATGTAACCGTTAATACTGTTATCTTCTTAGTCATAATAAATTTTGTGTTTTATGGCTTGTGCAGTAATTGAAAAAATTCAAACCATACCAAACTTCATTATGTATACTTGAATACATGTCATAATTTACTTTACAAATATATATTTCGTTGAATTATGCTCAAGATGGCACAGTGTTCCATGAACTTTGTCCAAGCTGAAACAGTGATCCTTAAATTTTGTTGAATATAGCAGTGTTCCATGAACTTTGTTCAAGATGACACAGTGTTCCTAGAGTTTTTCTCAAAATGGCAGTGTTCCTTGAACTTGACTCAAGATTGCACAGTGTTCTTTGAACTTTGCTCAGAGTGGCAGTGTTCCTAAAACCTTGCCCAAGATGGCACAGTGTTCCTTGAACTTTGCATATGATGGCACAGTGTTCCTTCAACTTTGTTCAAGATGCCAAAGTGTTCTTTGAATTTTGCATAAAATGGCAGTGTTCTTTTAACTTTGCCAAATTTGGGACAGTGTTTCTTCAAGTTTATTCAAGATGCCGAAGGGTTCATCATGTGTTCCATTAAGATTTGTCAGTCTTTACATATTTTATAGGTCATTATTATTATGGTTTATGTGTGTGATATTTTTAATTGACATCAAATCATAACTATCTATCAGGTATTTATAATACCTATTATATGCACACAAAACTGTTGGTTTCATTTTATATTTCATGCAGATCAATAAGGCATATTTCTATTGTTAATTTTTGTGTTTTTTATGACAGCCAATAATGGAGTGAAGGAAGGTAATACTAAATGCCAGAGCTTAGCACATCTATGTAGCTTTTTATTTGAGTTCAGTTCTGCATTTTTATGAAGAAATCCATTCTCATATATTCTTACCGATTATTAAAAACACTGGCTCTGCTTTTTTGCACTCTTAGGTTTGATAGGTTTGACCCTCAGAGATGGCACATTGTTCTTTGGGGTTTTTTTTCATTCAAGACTTGGCTTCCTAAAACTAAAAGGTCAGTTTGACCCCTGTCCCATTAATTCAGAAGAATGTTATATAATTTGTATGGATACTTTTTAATTAAAGACATAAAGTTTAAATTTTTTTAACTTACTTAGTTTTGTTAAATCAGGCATGCAACAGGAGTATTTTTGGCAATTGTTAACCTTTGTATTAATCATTTCAACTGTAAATACTGTATTCTTCAATTTGTAAGACAAATTCATTTAGTACATTAATAAAAAATGTAGGAATAAAGCATGCCAATTATAGCGACTTAAGTATTTCTACTAGATTGCACGAGCAAATCTAGACAAGCTTTTTAGATTTGGCAGGCAAACCATTTTCAAGTTGTTTGGATCTTTCATGTTTTTTTTTTACATGCTTTACTGGGATACTTTTTGTTTTTAAGCAAACTTTAACAATTAGAAGCTGGTATAACATTACACTGAAACCTGTCTTAACAGACACTTGAATATAAAGGACACCTGATCGATTATTTGTAAACTCTATTCACTTAAAATTTCTCCTAATATTAACCTCTATATACTAGGTTGGCAGCCGGATTTCCCAAGTAGTCCCCAAATTCTTGCTTGAAAAATACTGATACGTTTATTATCTACCATTCAAGTGCTGAACTATAGAATTTTCCATTCCCAATTCAGCTTCCATTCATTGTTAGTAATTTCCCATCATTAATAAGCATTTTTTTCTCCATTGTCCCCACTTAACAAAAGTATGATTTATTTGCTAAATTACTGTATATACTCTCATATAATCCGATACCAACTGCAAACTGCATAGACCCAGATCTGCCATCGCTTAATGTGGCGACATATCTGGGTCTATGGAGTTTGTAAGGACTAATCGGTAGAACAAACAACATAGACCCTAATCTGCTGGCGCATTATGCGACGGCAGATCAGGGTCTATGTTGTTTGCATTTGGACCGGCTTATACGCGAGTATAAACAGTATGCATTTCTGCACATTCCTTGGTTAAGAAATTTAGTTCCTTGCATCTTTAATATAACCAGGAAAATAAGTGACACTGACAGATATCGGCAACTTCCAGGCAAAAATCTGCAGACAACAGCACAAGCCACAACATTTTTGATTGCCAGATACGTTGTTTTTTTGTGAAGCCCACATTGGTGGGAAGCAAGACATAGAAGTCACTTTAATGCCAGAGGAAACGGCAGCTTCAACAGTTTGTTACAGGTTTTGGTTAAAGTTTTTAATTTGCATATATTTTATAAACCCCATGATAGATTCTCATCATCCTTGGCATGAATCATTATGAAGCTTTGAAAATCATTTTGTGACACAAGTGTTTGCCGTTTTGATCTTTGGATCACGGGCAGTTGTTGAAAATTTGCATTAAGGTTTTGGTTAATTTAAAAGTTTTTTCATTTGCTTATATTTCCTAAACCCCTTCATAGATTTTGTTCATATGTGGGATGAATCATTATGAAGCTAAGACAGTTCATTCTTCATTATGCTTGCTTACCACTTTGACTCAGGGTAAAAGTCACATTCATAAAAACTTCTGTGAAGGTTTGGTTAAAGTGTTTTTATTTGCTTATATTTCCCAAACTGCTTGATGGATTTTGTTCATACTTATGATGATTCATTATCAAGCTAAGACTATTCATTCTGTAACATGGTCACTAACCCCATTGACTTTGGGGTCAAGGTGACAGTCATAGGAACTTTGTGTTAAAGTTTTGGTTAAAGCTTTTTTGTTTATATTTCCTAAACTCCTTGATGGAGTTTTGTTCATACGTGTGGTGAAACATTATGAAGCCAGGACCATTTATTCTATGACGTGCTTGCTTTTCCCTTTGATCTTAGGTTCAGGGTCTTAGTCATAGAAAATGTGGGTTAAGGTTTTGGTTAAAGCTTTTTATTTGTTTATATTTCCTAAACTACTTGATGGGTTTTCTACATACTTCTGATCAATCATTATGAGATTAAGACAATTCAGACTGTGACATGCTCACCTCAACCTTTTGACCTTGGGGTCAAGTTCATTTATTTTGCAGCAGTTCTTGGATTGTGGCCTTAGCATGTAGGCCCAGGCCTTGTTATTGAAACGAATTGCCATACAAAAATTTTAATCACCTTTGTTGATTAAGGTGATTGCTAGTGTCAACATAGAGATATCTCATTATAATGACATCTATCCACAAAAGACAACAATTGTGTTGTTATCTGAGTGTCCTGAATAGACAGGTTTCAGTGTATATACCATTGTGAAATTCCAATACTGATTGTTTTCTGACAGTTAAAAGAAACTATGTAAGCAAACCATTGACATTGACCTAAATATATGAGTAAAAACATTGTTCTACAGTTGTCCTCCACTATAATGTACTTCAGTATATTGCCTTCTTTCATCCAGCATGTCAGGTCATGGATACCATTTTTGGAATAAATGTAGTTTTGTTATACATCCTACCTCAGTATAGGGTGACCTCACTTATATATCAATATACTTTTATGGCATAATAGTGAGGGACCATTGTATTTTAAATCATCTTCTTGTCATCTTGTTTTTGAGGAGTCAAGATGACTCAGACTCACAAAAAGAAGGGTATTGGTTTGATTCCTACCCCTATCGGGCCAGCTCAGGTTACATGTTGTATCGCTTTGCAAGATATTTTAAATTTAATCCAGTTACCTGGGCATAATATAACCATTCATGTTGATGTGCTGTTAAACACCAATCATTTAATCAATCAATCAAAATCAATCAACATTTGGCTTGATATTGATATTATCATGTAAATAATACTGTAACAGTAATTCAAGCATAAATTACAAAGTTACATACAGAGACAGAAAGGTAATTCAGGTGTATATTACAACGTAACATACAGAGACAGAATGGTAATTCAGGTGTATATTACAACGTAACATACAGAGATAGAATGGTAATTCAGGTGTATATTACAATGTTACATACAGAGACAGAATGGTAATTCAGGTGTATATTACAATGTTACATACAGAGACAGAATGGTAATTCAGGTGTATATTACAATGTTACATACCGAGATAGAATGGTAATTCAGGTGTATATTACAACGTAACATACAGAGATAGAATGGTAATTCAGGTGTATATTACAATGTTACATACAGAGACAGAATGGTAATTCAGGTGTATATTACAATGTTACATACAGAGACAGAATGGTAATTCAGGTGTATATTACAATGTTACATACAGAGACAGAATGGTAATTCAGGTGTATATTACAACGTTACATACAGAGACAGAATGGTAATTCAGGTGTATATTACAATGTTACATACAGAGACAGAATGGTAATTCAGGTGTATATTACATTGTTACATACAGAGACAGAATGGTAATTCAGGTGTATATTACAATGTTACATACAGAGACAGAATGGTAATTCAGGTGTATATTACAATGTTACATACAGAGACAGAATGGTAATTCAGGTGTATATTACAATGTTACATACAGAGACAGAATGGTAATTCAGGTGTATATTACAACGTTACATACAGAGACAGAAAGGTAATTCAGGTGTATATTACAATGTTACATACAGAGACAGAAAGGTAATTCACTGTGTATATCGCAATGTTTCATACAGAGACAGAAAGGTAATTCACTGTGTATATCGCAATGTTTCATACAGAGACAGAAAGGTAATTCAGGTGTATATTACAATGTTACATACAGAGACAGAATGGATCTCTTCATAAAAAGCTGACGAGTTATGATTGTTGCTACTATAGCCTATGTGAATTCTGAATATAGTTAAAATCTTTCAGACAGTTTAAATCCATAACTGTTTGTGGCACTAATGAAACTACTTACATTGTCTTTTTCTATATTCTCTTCATTTTAAATCTGGTGTACAGCTTTTGAAATTTATTTCACGAAATTATAAATTGTCCCCATTGTTCTGAGAAGTTGAGCTTCCTTTAACACCAAGTCTTGAGAGATCAAATACTGTTAGAACTAAATTACTGAAAGGTATATTAGAAAACTTAGTATTGGTGTGATGGATAGTTACAGTGATTAATTTTACATGTAAAATTGATGTAAACTTAATGCAAGTGAAAGTTTTTTTATGGTATGCATGTATTATGTACAAAGTTTACTAAGCCTTAGTGGGGTTTTTTTTTCAGTATGTTTGACATTTATGTGGAATTTATTTTGTCCAAAAAGTTAACTCTGTTCAAAGTTACTATAGTCAGCAGGAAGCCAAAAAAATCTAAGATACATTTAATTTTTGTATCATACATCATTGCAGAAATTTGTTCACTTCTACTTGATTGAAAAATTGAACAAGTTTGAACTCTTAAATAAAAACAAACAACTTGAAAGGAGTTGATGGTCTAAGAACAATTGATGTAACTTATTTTCCATGTAACAATTTAGCATTGAACTTAAAGATTTTTTAATTATTGTAAACAGTAAATCTTAAAATCTAATTTTTGACTCCCATATATACTGGCTTATAGGTCAGATCCAACTGCAAACTACACGGACTATGCAGTTTGTTAGGAGTAATCAGTAGAACAAACAACATAGACCCTGATCTGCCAATACATTATGCAACAGCAGATATGGGTTTATGTTGTTTGCAGTTTGACCCAACTTATAAACAACTTATAAGCAAGTATATATGGTATGCAAGTTATTTGTATATTATTTATTGGGACTCTTTATTCATCCATAGTACTTTTAGAGTTATAACCTCATGACAGTACATTTATTTATTATCTCAATTATCACTAGGAGTATTTATCCAGGTCAATACTGTGGGGTTTTTAGGGGTCTGGGTAATTAAATGTTTCACTTTCAACATCCTCTCATCCCCAGAGAATTTCGTTTTGTCCAGACACTCATAAACACATGTTCTTTCTATAGACCTAATCATTATGGTTTCAGTGGGTATGACCATATTTGTATCACATGACATTCTGCCATTATAGTACTAATATCACCGCGCTCTGTATTGTGGAAGTTATATTCATTGACATTTACTGTAAATATCATTTATTTACACAGGTACTGTGGAAGTTATATTCATTGACATTTACTGTAAATATAATTTATTTACATAGGTACTGTGGAAGTTATATTCATTGACATTTACTGTAAATATCATTTATTTACACAGGTACTGTGGAAGTTATATTCATTGACATTTACTGTAAATATCATTTGTTTACACAGGTACTGTGGAAGTTATATTCATTGACAATTACTGTAAATATCATTTATTACACAGGTACTGTGGAAGTTATATTCATTGACATTTACTGTAAATATCATTTATTTACACAGGTATTTAAGTTAACAGTGCATCATTGTGAGGCAGTATTTTGTTAAATTGAATACCCTAAAGTTTCATTGTTGTTATAATTGAAGCCTTTTCCCATGTAATATTGTCTAATTAGTTCATTTTTTACCCCGAAGCTGTGTTCAGAAGACATTTTATTTTTTTTTGTTGCCCTTTTCAGTCATCCTAACCAAAATAGGCAACAGTTTTCTTACCTTCGCGTTTGTTCACATATTTTTTTGTCCACAAATTCTTGCCTGTTTTTGTGAAAAATCACATGTTGGTACATAGTTTAATTATTTACAATGGTAATTAAACATACAAATGAATTAATTCAATCATTTTTAATTTCAAGAAAAAATTACATTAATTAGTCAATCAGTAAATACAATTCTATTCACTGTATCAAAGAATGTTAAATTTGTAAATAAACTGCAGACTTAAAAGCTACACATGATTTTCCCTATTAAAGACTTTTGGTTTATTCACAATATTTTGTGATATCACAACAATTATTCTTCTGCACAAGAAAGTGAAGAAATAAATTAAAAAATAAAAAATACTTTCATCATGGCTGAATTTGAGTATGTTTGGACATATTCAATATAAATGATACCGTTTACTTACATGTAGAAGTGTTTATTATAACGAAATTAAAAACCAGGGGAAATAATGAATGGAGGATGAGTAAAACACTTGTGACCCAACATCTCTATGATCCTTTCTCTCATTTTTTAATAGAATTCATAATTAGTAATTATAAAGGTCATTATTTTCTTATTTACTTATAATAAATAGTTTGAAAGAAAAATGTTATTTCTTCCCACAAACTATATATATTACAAAATCATAACAATAAAGCAACATTTCAAAGATTTTTAATTGAAAAGTAAGTGCTTTTTCAATTTTCAAAAAAAGGAGAAAAATGATCATAATGCCTATAAGTATATATATTTTCTTCTAGTTTGTGATTTCATATCAAAGAGGTAAACAATGAAATCAACAAATGTATCAAATGGGTGACTTTCCAATTACCGTATATACATGCATATAATCCAATACCAACTACATACTGCATTATGCGACGGCAGGTCAGGGTCTATGTTGTTTGCATTTGGACGCAAGTATATACGGTACTTGGGAATTTTGGTCTCTTATTCTTTTACAGATAATTTGTCAAATTTCAGAATTCCTCTGTAAGTTAAAATTTGAAAACTTCTTTCAAATGAAACTTCTTGCTTCATTGAAATGAAACAGACAGTAATTGTTAAAGTTTCATTTATGGACAGTAATTGTTCAGTTTTCATGCACAATGATTTTACAGAAAAAAGGACCTACATTTTATGAACACCAGCATACTGGTTAAATTGTATTTTTTTAAACGTACATTCTCATGTAACTGTACTCTAGTGTTTGAAAGTATAAAATTTGAAGATTTATGTGGAAATAATGTTGATATATAGCAATAAGGGAATGTGGAAGTGTTTTCAGTGCCTCATTTTGTATTCAGTCTTTTTCGTGTCAGGCATCTATATAGAATCAGTTCCTGTGATCAGTACCCTAATGGCAGATGCGTGTAGTAATATGTAACTGATGGGGAGGTAAATATAGAAGAACTGTCCACTGCCAGTGGAGTTCCCTAATATGCATGGATTAGTGCCTTACTTTGATCGATGCAATTCGATTAGATTGTTTCCCTTGGGAGTCTTGGAAATACTTCAGTGTATAACCACTTTTAGATAAATTAAAAGTAAATACTTATGTAAATAATCATATAAATGTAGTTGTTTTTGAAGTAAAATACATTTAAGTGTAAAAATGTGAAGAAAAATTGAAGACAATTCAAATAAAAAAAGTAATTAACTAATATGAAGTAAAGTTTAAGAACATTTCTGTAAGTAAATCAATAATTGTAAGTACACCATTATGTTATAAATACCGTAAATATCATTGTCTAATGCCCTTAAATGTTATTTGAGAGGTATACTGGTATAAAGAGCTGTACATTTTAGTCAATTCTGTTTTAATTCAATCCAGTCAGCACTAATTTTCCATTATAATTAATAAATAATTCCTTCATCACTTTGTTTCATGTCCTATATTTCACACATTCGGCTATCATTTAACCTACTTTCTTACTGTATTTATCCAATGATAGGCCCATGCTTGATGATAAGCACACCCCCTTTTGTGACAATATTTGGCAAATATTTAATAAACATATTTTTGTCTGATAATAAACCCACTGCCTACTATTTGACAAATTTATTAGCCTGGCCCTCCAATATAATCATGGGAGAAATACTGTACTTAATGTTACATTGACAAAGATGTTCTTCAATACTAATTTCCGTTGCTTCACAGCTTTAGTTGTTTGAATGGTTATAGTTATTGCATCGCAGACATATTTTTCTGTCAACTTGCTTTTTAATCTGGTAACAACAAAATATTCTGAAAGTGTTGGATTTTTTCATTACTTTTAGAAAGAATTCATTCACTAATCTGTTATCAATTCACTAATCTATTATCAATCTCGTGATTTAGCATCACATGTCTAACAATATAACCACCACCAAATAATTCCATGATTATTATTTCAAGAGACTGTCAAATTGTTAATCCTCGACTCTTCCATTATTACACTTTTACTGACAACTAACAGAATTAATATATTACACACAATTTTTTCTATTGTTTATAGAAGTTAGAAGATATTTTTGGCACATTAGTCTTTGGTTCCAAAATTCCATGATAAGTGTATGCTTTAATTTGTTTCTTTGGCACTTTGTTATTTGTTTTATTACCGTATATACTTGTGTTTAGGCTGATACCAATTACAAACTGCATAGACCCAGATCTGCCATCGCATAATGCACCTGCAGATCTGGGTCTATGCAGTTTCTAAGGACTAATCAGTAGAACAAATAACATAGACCCTGATCTGTCACCACATTATGCGACGGCAGATCAGGGTCTATGTTGTTTGCATTTGGACCTGGGTTATACATGAGTATATATGGTATTAAAGTACATTATATTGCTGACTCTTGGTACTATATTTCTTTACAACTTCTACACTAGCTGTTGGCCTAGCTCTGAGTGCAGGAATTCATAGAAACAGCACAAATTGGAAATTACAAATTTCATTATTTGTAATCAATCAGATGTAGGCACAGAGATATAAGAAATTACCTACTTTAGTCTCAGTATACAGGTTATAGTGATGTATATACATAGTGATTATGATCCATTTAATGATGAAATTCACACTTAGTATAATATTTTATGTTTCAGTAAATTAAAAATGCATGATTTTCTTCACAGGTATCATATATGTTTTATACGAAGTTAACTAAATATGTGCTTATTGCATCTAGCGATGTGTATTGACACTAGACAGGTTACATGTGAACTGCATATGAAGTTATATAGTCATGCATATTGCAACTAGTGATGTGTATTTACACTAGACAGGGTACATGTCAGCTGCATATGAAGTTATCTAGACATGCATATTGCGACTAGTGATGTGTATTTACACTAGACAGGGTACATGTCAACTGCATATGAAGTTATCAAGATGTGCATATTGTGTCTAGTGACATGTATATATACTAGATAGGGTACATGTCAAATGCATGTGAAGTTATCTAGATATGCATGTTGCATCTAGTGATGTGTATTTACACTAGACATGTACATATTGTGTCTAGTGATGTGTATTTACATTAGACATGTACATATTGTGTCTAGTGATGTGTATTTACACTAGACATGTGCATATTGTGTCTAGTGATGTGTGTTTACACTAGACAGAAAGAAAAGTTATAACATATATAATTTGCCATCATCACCTAGTCTACATTGTAACACATTTTCTCATGATCATTGCTTCCCTTTCAAAGGGCACAATCCCGCACCTGATAGTAAAACCCCAGCCACAATATGTAAGTATATGTGTTCCAGCTAGTGTAGATATGCTCCTCACAGCTTATCCTTTGTAGGTTTATATCACTGCTGTTGTAATGTTTTTAGTCCTGTTCATCTAAAAGTTTGTCCCTCACCACTGAAGATAAGTTTATTTGAACCTAGACTGAATCCTGGTTTCATTCTTTTGATATAGTTGGGGTGTTTATGATGTCTAAAATAAGTTACAAGGAACCAGACCAGTTTACAATTTCTACCTTGTTACATCATCATCATTGCATTTACTTGTTCTGTAAAGAATACATTTTGGTGCTTTTTCTTCTATAATTCATCCTAAATTTTCATATTCTGCAACAGAGCTGTGCAAAAGAAACATCATTGAGAGCACAATCTTAGTCACTTAAAGTCAAAGTTATTTAGTGTATGATTTTCTCATGTTGGCATTTGACCTCCAAAATTTACAGCATTTTGGCAATGGTGTCTTTTTTGCCTTTAGGGGAAATAACCAATGAGAGGAGTATGCCAGTGTAGGTGTGACTTTACTACAGATCTCAATGAGAATCAAGTGACCTCTAACATTTTTTGCTTTTCAGAATTCAAGTGGATCCTTACTTTAATTTAAACAAAAATTAATCAACAAAGTCAAAAAGGAGAGTGCGAGCTTGATTTTAGTAAAAGATGGTTTTTGTTATCATTATTCTCTAATACCATATTATCCATCTTAGGAACTGAACATTTGATTATGTATTGAAAAAAAGGGCATGAGAGTTTCATAGAAAGTGAATGTTCGATTATGTATTGAAAAAAGGGCATGGGAGTTTTAAGGAACTGAACATTCGATTTCGTATTGAAAAAAAAGGGCATGGGAGTTTCAAAGAAACTGAATATTTGATTTAGTGTTGAAAAAAAAGTCATGGGAGTTTTGTAGGAAATGAGCATTTGAGTACATGTATGTATTACAAAAAGGGTATAGGAGTTTCATAGCAACTGAATGTTTGATTATGTATTGAATACAAGGGTATGTGAACTTCATAGGAAGTGAAATTTTGACTATGTGTTGATAAAAATGTTGTGTGGGCATTCTGTTTTCCAAATTCATGGGAGTCTGCATTTCTTTGGGCACAGTGAAAAAAAAGATCTGTTGATCAGTCCCGATATCTTCACAAAATATCGAACAAAACCAACATGGCTATATTCCTAAATAGACTGGTTATCTATTAACAAAACAACATGGCTATATTCCTAAATAGACTGGGTATCCATGAACAAAACCAACATGGCTATATTCCTAAATAGACTGGTTATCTATTAACAAAACAACATAGCTATATTCCTAAATAGACTGGTTATCCATGAACAAAACCAACATGGCTATATTCCTAAATAGACTGGTTATCCATGAACAAAACCAACATGGCTATATTCCTAAATAGACTGGTTATCTATGAACAAAACCAACATGGCTATAATCCTAAATAGACTGGGTATCCATGAACAAAACCAACATGGCTATATTCCTAAATAGACTGGGTATCCATGAACAAAACCAACATGGCTATATTCCTAAATAGACTGGGTATCCATGACTGGGTATCCATGAACAAAACCAACATGGCTATATTCCTAAATAGACTGGGTATCCATGAACAAAACCAACATGGCTATATTCCTAAATAGACTGGGTATCCATGAACAAAACCAACATGGCTATATTCCTAAATAGACTGGGTATCCATGAACAAAACCAACATGGCTATATTCCTAAATAGACTGGGTATCCATGAACAAAACCAACATGGCTATATTCCTAAATAGACTGGGTATCCATGAACAAAACCAACATGGCTATATTCCTAAATAGACTGGGTATCCATGAACAAAACCAACATGGCTATATTCCTAAATAGACTGGGTATCCATGAACAAAACAACATGGCTATATTCCTAAATAGACTGGGTATCCATGAACAAAACCAACATGGCTATATTCCTAAATAGACTGGGTATCCATGACTGGGTATCCATGAACAAAACCAACATGGCTATATTCCTAAATAGACTGGGTATCCATGACTGGGTATCCATGAACAAAACCAACATGGCTATATTCCTAAATAGACTGGGTATCTATTAACAAAACCAACATGGCTATATTCCTAAATAGACTGGGTATCTATTAACAAAACCAACATGGCTATATTCCTAAATAGACTGGGTATCCATGAACAAAAACAACATGGCTATATTCCTAAATAGACTGGGTATCCATGAACAAAACAACATAGCTATATTCCTAAATAGACTGGGTATCCATGAACAAAACCAACATAGCTATATTCCTAAATAGACTGGGTATCCATGAACAAAACCAACATGGCTATATTCCTAAATAGACTGGGTATCCATGAACAAAACCAACATGGATATATTTCTAAATAGACTGGGTATGCATTAACAAAACCAACATAGCTATATTCCTAAATTGACTGGGTATCCATGAACAAAACCAACATGGCTATATTCCTAAATAGACTGGGTATCCATGAACAAAACCAACATGGCTATATTCCTAAATAGACTGGGTATCCATGAACAAAACAACATGGCTATATTCCTAAATAGACTGGTTATCCATGAACAAAACCAACATAGCTATATTCCTAAATAGACTGGTTATCCATGAACAAAACCAACATAGCTATATTCCTAAATAGACTGGGTATCCATGAACAAAACCATCATAACTTTATTCGTAAATAGACTGGTTATGCATTAACAAAACCAACATGGCTATATTCCTAAATAGACTGGGTATTTATTAACAAAACCAGCATATCTATATTCCTAAATAGACTGCGTATCTATTAACAAAACCAACATAACTTTATTCCTAAATAGACTGGTTATGCATTAACAAAACCAACATAGCTATATTCCTAGATAGACTGGGTATCCATGAAGAAAACCAACATGACTATATTCCTAAAAAGACTGGGTATCCATGAAGAAAACCAATATAACTTTATTCCTAAATAGACTGGGTATACATTAACAAAATACAAGTAGTGACAATCTTTAATAAAATATTATGAAAATAATCCATGAAGTTTGGCAGTTTATGAGGCATCTCACAACCTGTGAAGAGATTTCAAAAAAAATTAGTCCACTTGTTAATTGTCAAGTCTTTAAGGAGGTACAGTAATTCAAATAAAGTTAGTTCACTAGTTTCTAAGTCTTTAGGGAGAGACAGTAATTCAAATAAAGTTAGTTCACTAGTTTCTAAGTCTTTAGGGAGAGACAGTAGTTCAAATAAAGTTAGTTCACTAGTTTCTAAGTCTTTAGGGAGAGACAGTAGTTCAAATAAAGTTAGTTCACTAGTTTCTAAGTCTTTAGGGAGAGACAGTAGTTCAAATAAAGTTAGTTCACTAGTTTCTAAGTCTTTAGGGAGAGACAGTAGTTCAAATAAAGTTAGTTCACTAGTTTCTAAGTCTTTAAGGAGGTACAGTAATTCAAATAAAGTTAGTTCACTAGTTTCTAAGTCTTTAGGGAGAGACAGTAATTCAAATAAAGTTAGTTCACTAGTTTCTAAGTCTTTAGGGAGAGACAGTAGTTCAAATAAAGTTAGTTCACTAGTTTCTAAGTCTTTAGGGAGAGACAGTAGTTCAAATAAAGTTAGTTCACTAGTTTCTAAGTCTTTAGGGAGAGACAGTAGTTCAAATAAAGTTAGTCCACTAGTTTCTAAGTCTTTAGGGAGAGACAGTAATTCAAATAAAGTTAGTTCACTAGTTTCTAAGTCTTTAGGGAGAGACAGTAATTCAAATAAAGTTAGTTCACTAGTTTCTAAGTCTTTAGGGAGAGACAGTAGTTCAAATAAAGTTAGTCCACTAGTTTCTAAGTCTTTAGGGAGAGACAGTAGTTCAAATAAAGTTAGTTCACTAGTTTCTAAGTCTTTAGGGAGAGACAGTAGTTCAAATAAAGTTAGTTCACTAGTTTCTAAGTCTTTAGGGAGAGACAGTAGTTCAAATAAAGTTAGTCCACTAGTTTCTAAGTCTTTAGGGAGAGACAGTAGTTCAAATAAAGTTAGTTCACTAGTTTCTAAGTCTTTAGGGAGAGACAGTAATTCAAATAAAGTTAGTTCACTAGTTTCTAAGTCTTTAGGGAGAGACAGTAGTTCAAATAAAGTTAGTTCACTAGTTTCTAAGTCTTTAGGGAGAGACAGTAATTCAAATAAAGTTAGTTCACTAGTTTCTAAGTCTTTAGGGAGAGACAGTAGTTCAAATAAAGTTAGTCCACTAGTTTCTAAGTCTTTAGGGAGAGACAGTAATTCAAATAAAGTTAGTTCACTAGTTTCTAAGTCTTTAGGGAGAGACAGTAGTTCAAATAAAGTTAGTTCACTAGTTTCTAAGTCTTTAGGGAGAGACAGTAGTTCAAATAAAGTTAGTCCACTAGTTTCTAAGTCTTTAGGGAGAGACAGTAGTTCAAATAAAGTTAGTTCACTAGTTTCTAAGTCTTTAGGGAGAGACAGTAGTTCAAATAAAGTTAGTTCACTAGTTTCTAAGTCTTTAGGGAGAGACAGTAGTTCAAATAAAGTTAGTTCACTAGTTTCTAAGTCTTTAGGGAGAGACAGTAATTCAAATAAAGTTAGTTCACTAGTTTCTAAGTCTTTAGGGAGAGACAGTAGTTCAAATAAAGTTAGTTCACTAGTTTCTAAGTCTTTAGGGAGAGACAGTAGTTCAAATAAAGTTAGTTCCCTAGTTTCTAAGTCTTTAGGGAGAGACAGTAGTTCAAATAAAGTTAGTTCCCTAGTTTCTAAGTCTTTAGGGAGAGACAGTAGTTCAAATAAAGTTAGTTCACTAGTTTCTAAGTCTTTAGGGAGAGACAGTAGTTCAAATAAAGTTAGTTCACTAGTTTCTAAGTCTTTAGGGAGAGACAGTAGTTCAAATAAAGTTAGTTCACTAGTTTCTAAGTCTTTAGGGAGAGACAGTAGTTCAAATAAAGTTAGTTCACTAGTTTCTAAGTCTTTAGGGAGAGACAGTAATTCAAATAAAGTTAGTTCCCTAGTTTCTAAGTCTTTAGGGAGAGACAGTAATTCAAATAAAGTTAGTTCACTAGTTTCTAAGTCTTTAGGGAGAGACAGTAGTTCAAATAAAGTTAGTTCCCTAGTTTCTAAGTCTTTAGGGAGAGACAGTAATTCAAATAAAGTTAGTTCCCTAGTTTCTAAGTCTTTTAGGAGAGACAGTAATTCAAATAAAGTTAGTTCCCTAGTTTCTAAGTCTTTAGGGAGAGACAGTAGTTCAAATAAAGTTAGTTCACTAGTTTCTAAGTCTTTAGGGAGAGACAGTAGTTCAAATAAAGTTAGTTCCCTAGTTTCTAAGTCTTTAGGGAGAGACAGTAATTCAAATAAAGTTAGTTCCCTAGTTTCTAAGTCTTTTAGGAGAGACAGTAATTCAAATAAAGTTAGTTCACTAGTTTATTTTGAAGTCTTTAAAATGAGATAGTTCAAATTAAATTAGTTCACTAGTTTCTAAGTCTTTTAGGAGAGACAGTAATTCAAATAAAGTTAGTTCACTAGTTTCTAAGTCTTTTAGGAGAGACAGTAATTCAAATAAAGTTAGTTCACTAGTTTCTAAGTCTTTAGGGAGAGACAGTAGTTCAAATAAAGTTAGTTCACTAATTTCTAAGTCTTTAGGGAGAGACAGTAGTTCAAATAAAGTTAGTTCACTAGTTTCTAAGTCTTTTAGGAGAGACAGTAATTCAAATAAAGTTAGTTCCCTAGTTTCTAAGTCTTTAGGGAGAGACAGTAATTCAAATAAAGTTAGTTCCCTAGTTTCTAAGTCTTTAGGGAGGTACAGTAGTTCAAATAAAGTTAGTTCCCTAGTTTCTAAGTCTTTAGGGAGAGACAGTAGTTCAAATAAAGTTAGTTCACTAGTTTCTAAGTCTTTAGGGAGAGACAGTAGTTCAAATAAAGTTAGTTCACTAGTTTCTAAGTCTTTAGGGAGAGACAGTAATTCAAATAAAGTTAGTTCCCTAGTTTCTAAGTCTTTTAGGAGAGACAGTAATTCAAATAAAGTTAGTTCACTAGTTTATTTTGAAGTCTTTAAAATGAGAAAGTTCAAATTAAATTAGTTCACTAGTTTCTAAGTCTTTTAGGAGAGACAGTAATTCAAATAAAGTTAGTTCACTAGTTTCTAAGTCTTTTAGGAGAGACAGTAATTCAAATAAAGTTAGTTCACTAATTTCTAAGTCTTTAGGGAGAGACAGTAGTTCAAATAAAGTTAGTTCACTAGTTTCTAAGTCTTTAGGGAGAGACAGTAGTTCAAATAAAGTTAGTTCACTAGTTTCTAAGTCTTTAGGGAGAGACAGTAGTTCAAATAAAGTTAGTTCACTAGTTTCTAAGTCTTTAGGGAGAGACAGTAGTTCAAATAAAGTTAGTTCACTAGTTTCTAAGTCTTTAGGGAGAGACAGTAATTCAAATAAAGTTAGTTCCCTAGTTTCTAAGTCTTTAGGGAGGTACAGTAATTCAAATAAAGTTAGTTCACTAGTTTCTAAGTCTTTAGGGAGAGACAGTAGTTCAAATAAAGTTAGTTCACTAGTTTCTAAGTCTTTAGGGAGAGACAGTAATTCAAATAAAGTTAGTTCACTAGTTTCTAAGTCTTTAGGGAGAGACAGTAATTCAAATAAAGTTAGTTCACTAGTTTCTAAGTCTTTAGGGAGAGACAGTAATTCAAATAAAGTTAGTTCACTAGTTTCTAAGTCTTTTAGGAGAGACAGTAATTCAAATAAAGTTAGTTCACTAGTTTCTAAGTCTTTAGGGAGAGACAGTAATTCAAATAAAGTTAGTTCACTAGTTTCTAAGTCTTTTAGGAGAGACAGTAGTTCAAATAAAGTTATTTCACTAGTTTCTAAGTCTTTAGGGAGAGACAGTAATTCAAATAAAGTTAGTTCACTAGTTTCTAAGTCTTTAGGGAGAGACAGTAGTTCAAATAAAGTTAGTTCACTAGTTTCTAAGTCTTTAGGGAGAGACAGTAGTTCAAATAAAGTTAGTTCACTAGTTTCTAAGTCTTTAGGGAGAGACAGTAATTCAAATAAAGTTATTTCACTAGTTTCTAAGTCTTTAGGGAGAGACAGTAATTCAAATAAAGTTATTTCACTAGTTTCTAAGTCTTTAGGGAGAGACAGTAATTCAAATAAAGTTAGTTCACTAGTTTCTAAGTCTTTTAGGAGAGACAGTAGTTCAAATAAAGTTAGTTCACTAGTTTCTAAGTCTTTAGGGAGAGACAGTAGTTCAAATAAAGTTAGTTCACTAGTTTCTAAGTCTTTTAGGAGAGACAGTAATTCAAATAAAGTTAGTTCCCTAGTTTCTAAGTCTTTAGGGAGAGACAGTAATTCAAATAAAGTTAGTTCACTAGTTTATTTTGAAGTCTTTAAAATGAGATAGTTCAAATTAAATTAGTTCACTAGTTTCTAAGTCTTTTAGGAGAGACAGTAATTCAAATAAAGTTAGTTCACTAGTTTCTAAGTCTTTTAGGAGAGACAGTAATTCAAATAAAGTTAGTTCACTAGTTTCTAAGTCTTTAGGGAGAGACAGTAGTTCAAATAAAGTTAGTTCACTAGTTTCTAAGTCTTTAGGGAGAGACAGTAATTCAAATAAAGTTAGTTCACTAGTTTCTAAGTCTTTAGGGAGAGACAGTAGTTCAAATAAAGTTAGTTCACTAGTTTCTAAGTCTTTAGGGAGAGACAGTAATTCAAATAAAGTTAGTTCCCTAGTTTCTAAGTCTTTAGGGAGAGACAGTAGTTCAAATAAAGTTAGTTCACTAGTTTCTAAGTCTTTAGGGAGAGACAGTAGTTCAAATAAAGTTAGTTCACTAGTTTCTAAGTCTTTAGGGAGAGACAGTAGTTCAAATAAAGTTAGTTCACTAGTTTCTAAGTCTTTTAGGAGAGACAGTAATTCAAATAAAGTTAGTTCACTAGTTTCTAAGTCTTTAGGGAGAGACAGTAGTTCAAATAAAGTTAGTTCACTAGTTTCTAAGTCTTTAGGGAGAGACAGTAATTCAAATAAAGTTAGTTCCCTAGTTTCTAAGTCTTTAGGGAGGTACAGTAATTCAAATAAAGTTAGTTCACTAGTTTCTAAGTCTTTAGGGAGAGACAGTAGTTCAAATAAAGTTAGTTCACTAGTTTCTAAGTCTTTAGGGAGAGACAGTAGTTCAAATAAAGTTAGTTCACTAGTTTCTAAGTCTTTAGGGAGAGACAGTAATTCAAATAAAGTTAGTTCACTAGTTTCTAAGTCTTTAGGGAGAGACAGTAATTCAAATAAAGTTAGTTCACTAGTTTCTAAGTCTTTAGGGAGAGACAGTAATTCAAATAAAGTTAGTTCACTAGTTTCTAAGTCTTTAGGGAGAGACAGTAGTTCAAATAAAGTTAGTTCACTAGTTTCTAAGTCTTTAGGGAGAGACAGTAATTCAAATAAAGTTAGTTCACTAGTTTCTAAGTCTTTAGGGAGGTACAGTAGTTCAAATAAAGTTAGTTCACTAGTTTCTAAGTCTTTAGGGAGAGACAGTAGTTCAAATAAAGTTAGTTCACTAGTTTCTAAGTCTTTAGGAGAGACAGTAGTTCAAATAAAGTTAGTTCACTAGTTTCTAAGTCTTTAGGGAGAGACAGTAGTTCAAATAAAGTTAGTTCACTAGTTTCTAAGTCTTTAGGAGAGACAGTAGTTCAAATAAAGTTAGTTCACTAGTTTCTAAGTCTTTAGGAGAGACAGTAGTTCAAATAAAGTTAGTTCACTAGTTTCTAAGTCTTTAGGAGAGACAGTAGTTCAAATAAAGTTAGTTCACTAGTTTCTAAGTCTTTAGGGAGAGACAGTAGTTCAAATAAAGTTAGTTCACTAGTTTCTAAGTCTTTAGGGAGAGACAGTAGTTCAAATAAAGTTAGTTCACTAGTTTCTAAGTCTTTTAGGAGAGACAGTAATTCAAATAAAGTTAGTTCACTAGTTTCTAAGTCTTTAGGGAGAGACAGTAGTTCAAATAAAGTTAGTTCACTAGTTTCTAAGTCTTTAGGGAGAGACAGTAATTCAAATAAAGTTAGTTCCCTAGTTTATTTTGAAGTCTTTAAAATGAGATAGTTCAAATTAAATTAGTTCACTAGTTAATTTTGAAGTCTTTATGGAAAAAGGGATTTAAAAGTTGAGAAACTCTAAGGTAAAATTTTAATTTCTCCGCCATCTACCCACTTCCACGCTTCTGATGACATAAGATGTATAATGTTTATCCCTGAAGTTACCATTATATGTGTGTAGTGATTTTAACATCTTTTTGAAATAGTTAAGGGAGGAAATGATAATTGACCCAAACCCCAGATGCTAATTAAAAGGTTGAAACTTTGTCCCAAACATTATTCACCGAAAAATGTATTCTCTTTCAGAAGTCTCACTACGGCTAGTAACCTATGGAAATTTACAGCGATGGATTTGACATGTTCTTTTCCATAATCATTTCATGCACCACATTGAAAACTTGTGCTCTCCTAAAAAAGTAGAATACATGTCAAATTATTTATAAATTGTTTGATATTTTATTATCTGATGATACTGAAGTAATTGGTTTGTAACCACAACAGTTTCTCAACCTCCATCCCTATCTGTTTCAAGTTTGTCTTTACCTCTCACCTGTGCGAGGGCTGGTTTGAAAGCCTTGTAGTTAACAACCCTCCTCACCACCCACCCCAACCCTTAGAATGAATGTGTGTAATTGTAAGATATTAATTACCTAGGCTATTTTACAAATCAGGAATCAATTCATAGCCATGTCTGGTTGTATAATTCCATTTCTTCAAATAAATTCATTCATTTTATTACACTATATATTTAAAAAAAATTAAAAAATGTGCAAAGCAATTTGATTTTTGTACACATTAATAGAGAATCATTCCTTGGACTTAGTGAAACCATATTGTAATTTAATACATGCATGGATTATCTGTTAAAATTCATATTGTATTTGAGTACATGCATGCATTGGCTGTTAAAATTCATATTGTATTTGAATACATGTATGCATTGGCTGTTAAAATTCATATTGTATTTGAATACATGTATGCATTGGCTGTTAAAATTCATATTGTATTTGAATACATGCATGCATTGGCTGTTGAAATTCATATTATATTTGAATACATGCATGTATTATCTGTTAAAATTCATATTGTATTTGAATACATGCATGCATTATCTGTTAAAATTCATATTGTATTTGATTACATGCAGGCATTGGCTGTTAAAATTCATATTGTATTTGAATACATGCATGCATTATCTGTTAAAATTCATATTGTATTTGATTACATGCAGGCATTGGCTGTTAAAATTCATATTGTATTTGAATACATGCATGCATTGGCTGTTAAAATTCATATTGTATTTGAATACATGCATGCATTGGCTGTTAAAATTCATATTGTATTTGATTACATGCATGCATTGGCTGTTAAAATTCATATTGTATTTGAATACATGCATGTATTATCTGTTAAAATTCATATTGTATTTGATTACATGCATGCATTGGCTGTTAAAATTCATATTGTATTTGAATACATGCATGCATTATCTGTTAAAATTCATATTGTATTTGAGTACATGTATGCATTGGCTGTTAAAATTCATATTATATTTGATTACATGCAGGCATTGCCTTTTAAAAATTTGAAACAATTAAAATATTAAGATAATTCTTTCTTTCTAAAATCTTTATTAAGTAATTAGAGTAAATGACATGTTATTAATTCCTGTGAATTCTTTTATTTCCATGTGTTTCATTCTTTTGTGGATTTGTCAGCAATGATTTTTTTGTGGGTACTCTAATGTATGGACATGCCTGGATGTCTGTTGTATTTTTTGTGGGTACTTTAATGTATGGACATGCCTGGGATGTCTGTTGTCTTTTTTGTGGGTACTTTAATGTATGGACATACCTGGGATGTCTGTTGTCTTTTTTTTTTTTGGGGGGGGAGGGTACTTTAATGTATGGACATGCCTGGATGTCTGTTGTCTTTTTTGTGGGTACTTTAATGTATGGACATGCCTGGGATGTCTGTTGTCTTTTTTGTGGGTACTTTAATGTATGGACATACCTGGGATGTCTGTTGTCTTTTTTTTTTTTTTGGGGGGGAGGGTACTTTAATGTATGGACATGCCTGGATGTCTGTTGTCTTTTTTGTGGGTACTTTAATGTATGGACATACATGGGATGTCTGTTGTCTTTGGGGGGGGGGGGTAGCTTTAATGTATGGACATGCCTGGATGTCAGTTGTCTTTTTTGTGGGTACTTTAATGTATGGTCATACCTGGGATGTCTGTTGTCTTTTTTTTATGGATACTTTAATGTATGGACATGCCTGGGATGTCAGTTGTCGTTATGGATAATGACTTGTCAAATGTTGGAATAATTAACCTTTATAAAAAATTGATAATTTTACATATCTAGAGGTCCAAGCAATCTGAAGTTATAACAAAAATTAGGGGTTGGTGTGCATTGTTGTGTGCTAACCATAGCTAATTATAAGTATGTATGTAAGGATTATTACACAGAAAAGTGAGAAAAAGTAACCAGTCACTAATTATCAGTATGTATGTAAGGATTATTACACAGAAAAGTGAGAAAAAGTAGCCAGTCACTAATTATCAGTATGTATGTAAGGATTATTACACAGAAAAGTGAGAAAAGTAACCAGTCACTAATTATCAGTATGTATGTAAGGATTATTACACAGAAAAGTGAGAAAAAGTAACCAGTCACTAATTGTCAAAAAATATTAGCTGAATGAATATTCATAAATTCATCAAATATGCACAGGTTTAAGATTGTAGACTCATCCTATCAAATGCACAAATAAAGAGTATGTTGGTGAGTGAATGTTTTCAGTATGACACAATTAAAGAGCTCACATTAATTTTCTGCAACAGAAAGCCTGTGCGGCGGATTTATGATAGGTCATGCGACTGCTAAATATTTCCAATGGTCTCCTACTTTTAGTTGACTTTATCATTTTTTTTATTTCAGTTATTAAAATTGTTTAATGATTTTTCTCTTTAATTATTTGAATAGAGACAAAAGTTGTAACCATATCATTTTGTGTCTGATTCCTCTCAGAGTTCATAGCACCTACAAAAAAGTGACATCATATTGATGATGTCACAATGTAATGATCACACCATTTTCAGCTGCACAATAAGCATTGATTTTACAATAGCGGATCACCTTAAAGATGGAAAACCTTTCTTGGGATATTGAATTTGTGGTTTGAAGCAACCATGAAGTCCACAACAATTTGTACAACATGACAAATAATGAATTCACAGTATATAAGTTTTAAATAGTTTTACTGCCATTCAATGAGAAATATTTCCTGTTGTTTCTTATTTGGATGGACAAGATATCAGAACATTACTCAGGTAATTTTACTCAAGCTCGCAATGATTGGCTGAGCAGGTTTATGCCTATTCATGAGAAATAAGGAAATCTTATTGCAGGCAGCCACTAGTGGAAAGAGAGCATATAGGATTTACGCTTGTGACTTGCAACAATGATGATCAATTGACCAACATACTAACTCAGAAAACTGTCATTTTTCACATCAGTCATATAGTGAATATTGACTAGCAGCAGGTGTTGATTTCATGTCATGGAAATCTGTTAGTATTAGAATAGTCTACATGTGGCAGTTAATAAAGCCTGTCTGAGAGTGGCTAAAATTAGCAAATCTTTTGTGCAATGTATAAGAAAAATTGACTTGTGCCAAAAAAGATTGATGTGCTAGTGTTAGGTAAATTGATTATTCTCGACTATATTAAATGAAATGTTTAAAAAATCCATTAAATCAATAAAGCTTTGCAGATATGTTTCTCATGATTTGAATTACATATGTTTTGATATATAGGCTTATACACTGCTCCCTCACTATAATGTTATTCAGGGGAACCATACAGTGTATGGAGATATGAGTGAGGTCACCTTATACTGAGGTAGGTACAATATATAAACTACATGTATCCAGAAAATGGACCCATAACCATATACAGTGATATATGAGACTGCACTATACTGAGGTACCTTTTAGTGAGGTAGATTCAATATGAAGACTTATTTCATCCAGAAAATGGGACCCATGACAATATCAATGATATGATAGACTGCACTATACTGAGTTGCCTTATACTGAGGTAGGTTCAATATAAAAATTACATGCATCTAGAAAATGGGACCCATGACCATACCAGTGATATATGAGGTGCTGCACTGTTCTGAGGTTCCTTACATTGAAGTAGGTAGAGTATGAAAACTACAAAATCCAGAAAATGGGACCCATGACCATACCTGTGATATGAGGGACTGCACTATACTGAAGTGTCTTAAACTGAGGTAGATTAAATACAAAAAATACATCTGCCCAGAAAATGAGACCCATGACCATACCAGGGATATGTGAGACTGCACTATACTGAGGTACCTTTTACTGAGGTAGATTCAGTATGAAGACTTATTGCATCCAGAAAGTGGGACCCATGACCATACCTGTGATATGAGGGACTGCACAATACTGAAGTGTCTTATGCTGAGGTAGATTAAATACCAAAACTACGTTTGCCCAGAAAATGGGTCCCATGACCATACCAGTGATATATGAGGTCCTACAGTGACATATGTTCAGTATGAAAACTACATGCATTCAGAAGATAGGGACCTATGACCATACCAGTGATCTGATATCCTGCACTATACTGAGGTACTTTACAGTGAGGTAGGTTCAGTATGAAAACTATGTGTATCCATAAAATGGGACACGTGACCATACCAGTGATATATGAGGTCCTGTAGTATACTGAGGTACCTTACAGTGAGGTAGGTTCAGTATGAAAACTACATGCATCCATGAAATGAGACACATGACCATGCCAGTGATATAAGAGGTCCTGTAGTATACTGAAGTACCTTATAGTGAGGGACCATTGTACTTTCTATTTGAAAATCTATCAGAAAGGATAAACACTTATATCAGAGTGAAACTTTGATCGGAACTAGTACATTTTTTTCATTTCTATAATCATAGCATGCATCAATAGTTAATATTCACAAGACCCACATACATTTTAACAGTGTTATTGTTCACAATATAGATATATATATATATTTAACAGTGTTATTGTTCACAAGATATATATATATATTAACAGTGTTATTGTTCACAATATATATATATATTAACAGTGTTATTGTTCACAAGATATATATATATTAACAGTGTTATTATTCACATTCTAATGATATAGTTTGGTGTGAATTTATTCTTCATCCATCCAGACTAATCCATAGGTTAACAAATGTAAACCAAGTCAGCTCAAAACATAATGTTGCATGATAAGGTACTACCAGCACTTAATAACGAAGGAAATATGCATGATAAGGTACTACTGGGCTTAATTAAAAAGGAAATATGCATGGTAAGGTACTACTGGGCTTAATTAAAAAGGAAATATGCATGATAAGGTACTACTGGGCTTAATTAAGGTGGAAATATGCATGATAAGGTACTACTGGGCTTAATTAAGGTGGAAATATGCATGATAAGGTACTACTGGGCTTAATTAAGGTGGAAATATGCATGATAAGGTACTACTGGGCTTAATTAAGGTGGAAATATGCATGATAAGGTACTACTGGGCTTAATTAAAAAGGAAATATGCGTGATAAGGTACTACTGGGCTTAATTAAAGAGCATATATATATATGCTTTTTCAGCATGTGCATATGATCCACATTTATTTCTGTTACAGACATCATTTTATACTGCTCAATATTTTGTGCCACAACATATTGGGATTACATGAAATTACCAGCACTTTAGATGATTACTTAATTAGCTACACTTTCAACTAATTCATTGTTGTTTTTGTCTTGTTCTGAGAGATAAAATGTCATCTTCTGAAAGGTTTTATAATTCCATCTTCAAACTCATAGTTTACCTTTTGAAATGCACTGTGGAAAAACATTTCTGATGCATTTTAGCTCTCACAATTAAGAGAGTACATGAACTTCTGTATTACATTTTTCATCATCACCATCATCACCACCACCACCACCACCACCATTGTTGACACTCTTATTGTAATCATTATCATTATCAAATTATGACTCACATCATAACAAAATACATGGGAAATCTTTCGATCTTATTCAGTCCTGTTATGACCTAGATATTATCAGTTAGTCATTAGGACATTTTTTTTACTGCGATATCTGTTAATTTGTATATTTCTGATACCTGGAGAACCAATCCCTCAGTTATAGTTGATGAATAGGTTAGAATATGACAAGAAGTGATTTCTTGTATTTGATAAATTTATATATATGGGTGGTGTAAATTGTTTGAAAAACCATGTTCGAATGAGAATTAAATGTGGAGGTTGCCATTGTAGCCGAGGACAGGCTGAAGAGGCTTACAGATGACCTGATGGCAACGGAGCGGAAACTCCAGCAAGCTACAAGAGATTTGAAGAAAATGGGGGATTCTACTTTGCAAGAGAAAGAGGACCAGAAAATTGTAATCAGGCAGAAACTAGCAAGCAAAATGCAGACAGTAAGCTGTTGCTTTTTCTAATTTTTAATTAACTAGAATGGATATCATTTCAGAGTCACAATTTTCTTTTTCACAAGCTTTTAGCGTATTTCTCACAGCCTTCATCCGGTGTTGCAAGCTCAATGGTCACATGACTGAAGCAGGTTGTTTTTTTATTGTTTACAGTAATTTCTCAAGTTTCTCTTCATATTACACAACAATCAACAGTACATAACTTTATTACAATCAACAGTACATAACTTTATTACAATCAACAGTACATAACTTTATTACAATCAACAGTACATAACTTTATTACAATCAACAGTACATAACTTTATTACAATCAACAGTACATAACTTTATTACAATCAACAGTACATAACTTTATTACAATCAACAGTACATAACTTTATTACAATCAACAGTACATAACTTTATTACAATCAACAGTACATAACTTTATTACAATCAACAGTACATAACTTTATTACAATCAACAGTACATAACTTTATTACAATCAACAGTACATAACTTTATTACAATCAACAGTACATAACTTTATTACAATCAACAGTACATAACTTTATTACAATCAACAGTACATAACTTTATTACAATCAACAGTACATAACTTTATTACAATCAACAGTACATAACTTTATTACAATCAACAGTACATAACTTTATTACAATCAACAGTACATAACTTTATTACAATCAACAGTACATAACTTTATTACAATCAACAGTACATAACTTTATTACAATCAACAGTACATAACTTTATTACAATCAACAGTACATAACTTTATTACAATCAACAGTACATAACTTTATTACAATCAACAGTACATAACTTTATTACAATCAACAGTACATAACTTTATTACAATCAACAGTACATAACTTTATTACAATCAACAGTACATAACTTTATTACAATCAACAGTACATAACTTTATTACAATCAACAGTACATAACTTTATTACAATCAACAGTACATAACTTTATTACAATCAACAGTACATAACTTTATTACAATCAACAGTACATAACTTTATTACAATCAACAGTACATAACTTTATTACAATCAACAGTACATAACTTTATTACAATCAACAGTACATAACTTTATTACAATCAACAGTACATAACTTTATTACAATCAACAGTACATAACTTTATTACAATCAACAGTACATAACTTTATTACAATCAACAGTACATAACTTTATTACAATCAACAGTACATAACTTTATTACAATCAACAGTACATAACTTTATTACAATCAACAGTACATAACTTTATTACAATCAACAGTACATAACTTTATTACAATCAACAGTACATAACTTTATTACAATCAACAGTACATAACTTTATTACAATCAACAGTACATAACTTTATTACAATCAACAGTACATAACTTTATTACAATCAACAGTACATAACTTTATTACAATCAACAGTACATAACTTTATTACAATCAACAGTACATAACTTTATTACAATCAACAGTACATAACTTTATTACAATCAACAGTACATAACTTTATTACAATCAACAGTACATAACTTTATTACAATCAACAGTACATAACTTTATTACAATCAACAGTACATAACTTTATTACAATCAACAGTACATAACTTTATTACAATCAACAGTACATAACTTTATTACAATCAACAGTACATAACTTTATTACAATCAACAGTACATAACTTTATTACAATCAACAGTACATAACTTTATTACAATCAACAGTACATAACTTTATTACAATCAACAGTACATAACTTTATTACAATCAACAGTACATAACTTTATTACAATCAACAGTACATAACTTTATTACAATCAACAGTACATAACTTTATTACAATCAACAGTACATAACTTTATTACAATCAACAGTACATAACTTTATTACAATCAACAGTACATAACTTTATTACAATCAACAGTACATAACTTTATTATAATCAACAGTACATAACTTTATTACAATCAACAGTACATAACTTTATTACAATCAACAGTACATAACTTTATTACAATCAACAGTACATAACTTTATTACAATCAACAGTACATAACTTTATTACAATCAACAGTACATAACTTTATTACAATCAACAGTACATAACTTTATTACAATCAACAGTACATAACTTTATTACAATCAACAGTACATAACTTTATTACAATCAACAGTACATAACTTTATTACAATCAACAGTACATAACTTTATTACAATCAACAGTACATAACTTTATTACATTTTTTGGCTGTGAAACATAATATGGCTCCCTTTCATCACATGATTGTTTCAAGGATTTTGATTGGAGCTTTTCTTCACCTTATTTTATTGGAATCAAGGTTGAATATAAATACTGGTGTATATGAAGGTTCCTGTTAGAGTATTATATACATACTAAGAGATGTCCTGTTAGAGTATTATATACATGTACATACTCAGAGATGTTCTGTTAGAGTATTATATACATGTACATACTCAGAGATGTCCTGTTAGAGTATTATATACATGTACATACTCAGAGATGTCCTGTTAGAGTATTATATACATACTCAGAGATGTCATGTCAGAGTATTGTATTCATACTCAGAGATGTCCTGTTAGAGTATTATATACATACTAAGAGATGTCCTGTTAGAGTATTATATACATATACATACTCAGAGATGTTCTGTTAGAGTATTGTATACATGTACATACTTAGAGATGTCCTGTTAGAGTATTATATACATGTACATACTCAAAGATGTCCTGCTAGAGTATTATATACATACTCAGAGATGTCCTGTTAGAGTATTGTATTCATACTCAGAGATGTCCTGTTAGAGTATTATATACATACTCAGAGATGTCCTGTTAGAGTATTATATACATACTCAGAGATGTCCTGTTAGAGTATTGTATTCATACTCAGAGATGTCCTGTTAGAGTATTATATACATACTCAGAGATGTCCTGTTAGAGTATTATATACATACTCAGAGATGTCCTGTTAGAGTATTATATTCATACTCAGAGATGTCCTGTTAGAGTATTATATGCATACTAAGAGATGTCCTGTTAGATTATTATATACATACTCAGAGATGTCCTGTTAGAGTATTATATACATACTAAGAGATGTTCTGTTAGAGTATTGTATACATACTAAGAGATGTTCTGTTAGAGTATTATATACATGTACATACTCAGAGATGTCCTGTTAGAGTATTATATACATACTCAGAGATGTCATGTCAGAGTATTGTATACATACTAAGAGATGTCCTGTTAGAGTATTATATACATACTCAGAGATGTCCTGTTAGAGTATTATATACATACTCAGAGATGTCCTGTTAGAGTATTATATACATACTCAGAGATGTCCTGTTAGAGTATTATATACATACTCAGAGATGTCCTGTTAGAGTATTTTATACATACTAAGAGATGTCCTGTTAGAGTATTATATACATACTAAGAGATGTCCTGTTAGAGTATTATATACATACTCAGAGATGTCCTGTTAGAGTATTATATACATATACATACTCAGAGATGTCCTGTTAGAGTATTATATACATACTAAGAGATGTCCTGTTAGAGTATTATATACATACTAAGAGATGTCCTGTTAGAGTATTGTATACATACTAAGAGATGTCCTGTTAGAGTATTATATACATACTAAGAGATGTTCTGTTAGAGTATTATATACATACTAAGAGATGTTCTGTTAGAGTATTATATACATGTACATACTCAGAGATGTCCTGTTAGAGTATTATATACATACTCAGAGATGTCATGTCAGAGTATTGTATACATACTAAGAGATATCCTGTTAGAGTATTGTATACATACTAAGAGATGTCCTGTTAGAGTATTATATACATACTCAGAGATGTCCTGTTAGAGTATTATATACATGTACATACTCAGAGATGTCCTGTTAGAGTATTGTATACATACTCAGAGATGTCATGTCAGAGTATTGTATACATACTCAGAGATGTCATGTTGGAGTATTGTATACATACTCAGAGATGTCATGTTGGAGTATTGTATACATACTCAGAGATGTCATGTCAGAGTATTGTATACATACTCAGAGATGTCATGTTGGAGTATTGTATACATACTCAGAGATGTCATGTCAGAGTATTGTATACATACTCAGACATGTCATGTCGGAGTATTGTATACATACTAAGAGATGTAATGTCAGAGTATTGTATTCATACTCAGAGATGTCCTGTTAGAGTATTATATACATACTCAGAGATGTTCTGTTAGAGTATTATATACATACTAAGAGATGTCCTGTTAGAGTATTATATATATACTAAGAGATGTCCTGTTAGAGTATTATATACATGTACATACTCAGAGATGTCCTGTTAGAGTATTATATACATACTAAGAGATGTCCTGTTAGAGTATTATATACATGTACATACTCAGAGATGTCCTGTTAGAGTATTATATACATACTCAGAGATGTTCTGTTAGAGTATTATATACATGTACATACTCAGAGATGTCATGTCAGAGTATTGTATACATACTCAGAGATGTCCTGTTAGAGTATTATATACATGTACATACTCAGAGATGTCCTGTTAGAGTATTATATACATACTCAGAGATGTCCTGTTAGAGTATTTTATACATACTCAGAGATGTCCTGTTAGAGTATTATATACATACTCAGAGATGTCCTGTTATAGTATTATATACATGTACATACTCAGAGATGTCATGTCAGAGTATTGTATACATACTCAGAGATGTCCTGTTAGAGTATTATATACATGTACATACTCAGAGATGTTATGTCAGAGTATTGTATACATACTCAGAGATGTCCTGTTAGAGTATTATATACATGTACATACTCAGAGATGTTCTGTTAGAATATTGTATACATACTCAGAGATGTCCTGTTAGAGTATTATATACATGTACATACTCAGAGATGTCATGTCAGAGTATTTTATACATACTCAGAGATGTCCTGTTAGAGTATTATATACATGTACATACTCAGAGATGTTCTGTTAGAATATTGTATACATACTCAGAGATGTCCTGTTAGAGTATTATATACATGTACATACTCAGAGATGTCCTGTTAGAGTATTATATACATACCCAGAGATGTCATTAATTAAGTTGATACAGCAAGAAGGCCTAGCTGGTATACCACTATGGTCAGTCACACTGATCTGGTTTTAAAAAGTTTAGTGCGATATTTGTGCATAATTTTGAGTGCAAAGTTCATATTTAAAAATATGAATGCTCTGTAATAATTATACTGAAAAAACCAGGTATATCAGGTATATTAGTTTCATCTCAGTGTTCATCTGTATGTATGCAAGTAAGTCGATCAGGTTTTTGTAAACACAAAATATTTTGTACCATTTCATGATGTAGCGGTAAAACTTTGCAGATGACTTTCCTATCGGGTGTACTTTTACATTTATGTTTCAAATTTCTTAGTTACCCCAGGGCCTGGCTAAAGGTAAAAAGTGCATTAAATGCTTTTCTTCTCTGTCGATTATGCTTTTCATTTTCAATTTGGTACATTTCTTATATTTACTCAAGATATACCATGCATGTAGCATGTTGTTCATGGTTGGCTTCCATTCCCTAGGGCAGGGGATGGGGTGTCAAAGGGGCCAAAACATAGAACGTAACCAAGACAATTGTTTTCATGGGTGTCAAATAAAAAATCTTTGTGGTTATTTAGGCATGGAATGGATTTTAATCCTCACTGACACTTGGGGCCCAAAGGCAGAGGTCAAAAGGTAAAATATAGTATATCACTAAACCATGTTGATGCAGGCATTAAAGTGAAGGCTTGATCATGAATCATGATAACTCATTAAATGACTTTCTAATGAGATGTAGGTTGGCTGTGTTCTCCATATTTCAGTGCAAACCCCAGTCTCCCTCCACCCCTATCTGAACTCCTCAGAACTTTTTTCTGAGTTTTTTATTTTTCTATTCGTACATTTATTAACTCAATATCCCCGTGTGCCATGTTTACGCATCATGAAGTAGTACCCCACTTTTGAACTCTGTAACGTTAACATTTACGATGCACCACAGCAGGTGGCATTACAGAAAAGGAGAAAGATGTAGTTCTACAATGATACCAAATAATGTAGACTTTCTGCTAATGTTAAAAAATACAGCAGAAAAAACAAAATTTTTGAGACCTGATTATTTTAGACTGAAAATTACCAGTTTTGGAACCGGAGTTTATGTCTGGATTTTAGACTTTTTGCCCTTAGATCTAAAACAGACTGGTCCGAACTGCACACAGACAGATGAACCTTTGCAAAAAGTAGGCTATGTTTGAGATTTGGAGTAAAAAGAGGCCAGGACACAATCGTGGGTCCAATACGCAAAAAAAAAAAGTCAAATTTTCACCCTTCTGCACATACGGGGGCAAAATAGGCAGTCAAAAACAACATGTTTTATACACATAAGCATCCAGCTAAAGGAAAATCTCTCGAAAAAAAAGTGTTTGGTTGCAATCAAAAGTAACCCCCAAAATGCTTTCCTACCCCATTTCAGGCAAAAATGAAAAGAATCTCCAGGTGAAAATGATTTAAATTACTTGTGACATATCATGTATGTTAGAATATCTTTTTAGCCTCAGGTAGTGGGTCAAGGTGGCAAAAAAATAGGACATCACTGAAGGATGTCATAATAGGTGTCAATCAAAGGTCTTTGTTAGTACTTTAGCATGGAAGTAATTTTAATCTTTGAAAACTTACAAAAGGGTTGAAAGGCAGGGAATCCAGTGTTGATCCTAAGGCTTTGTTACTGTGCTATTGATGATACAAAGAGTTACTTTTTTGGTTTTTTACTTAGCTTTATACATGGAGTTATATCAGGAAGGCACATCATATATGTAATGAATATTTGGGCTGTTGCCCAGGGCAACCGTGGAGGAGTAGGATAGTGGAGAAGGGGCTACGTTGTGTGAATTGATGTGGTGATTTGTGACAGCAAACCGTTGAAGTAGCACTGCTTCAGATTGTTGTTAATCTAAAGAAGACACCATTTCCAAAAAGCTGGTATTTTGTGATGGCATACCATTGACTTTCATCTGGTTTTACTTCAAAAAACAAAAAAAAAAAAAAACTAAAATCACAAAACTATCAGAATTTTAATATCCTTAATTCCTCTCCCTACTTGTTGTTCAATTTAAAAAAAATTGAATTACTCATGATCACATCTGATTTGAGGTTTTTGAGGTTTGGTTTGAAGTTCTTCCTCAAATGCTAAAAATCTAGATCAAGGATTTTGTGATAAATGAAATGTATGTACAGAAAGTATTTGAGTGTTGTTTATTTGAATTTTTAGGTGAATGATATGAGAGACAGTGCCAGCCAGATAGAAGGTGAGATGGAGAAGACCAGAAGAGCCTTACAGAGGGATAACGTGGAACTGACAAGGCTGAAAAACCAGCTGACTCAAATGGACAACAAGGATCCTGCATATGTATGTATTATCTCTTGATGGATAATCAACCAGGTCTTGCGGTTGTACAATTGAAAAAATAAACTCAGACTCAACTTTAAATTCTGCTGCCAGATTGGCTGATGTCTGATTGGCTGATGTCTGATTGGCTGATATCTGATTGCCTGATTTCTGATTGGCTGATGTATGATTGCCTGATTTCTGATTGGCTGATGACTGATTGATGATCTATGATTGCCTGATTTCTGATTGGCTGATGCCTGATTGACTGATATCTGATTGCCTGATTACTGATTGGCTGATGCCTGATTGGCTGATGTCTGATTGGTTGATTTCTGATTGCCTGATGCTTGATTGGGAAACTTTAGATCACTGACCTATCAGATATTATAATTTTAAGTTTAATGTGTAAGTGTTGTATAATCTTGAGGACAGGCATTATCCTACATATGAAACTTGAGATAATAACGTGATTTGTTTCCAATTTAGAGCTAGTAAAAAGGAATGAAATAAAATTTGAAATGGTTGAATTGTACCTCATCAAGCCTCTGTTTTTTTCCTCCAAATTAAAAAAGATTTGAAGAATATCATAATGTTGAGGAACTTCTACAGTTCTCTGCAGGAAATTTTCAGGACGTCAAGAAAAGTGTACAAGAATTTCCTTGTAACCCATAGTGTCTCCAAAGTGTTCAGTGCATATTTCATCAATGATGACAGTACATTGTAAAAGATATTTAAAAAATCAAGCATAGATATAATTTATAACCATGGTGTGACACATACAGACCAAAGTGTAACCATGTTGTGACACATACAGCCCAAAGTGTAACCATGTTGTGACACATACAGCCCAAAGTGTAACCATGGTGGGACACATACAGCCAAAAGTGTAACCATGGTGTGGCACATACAGACCAAAATGTAACTATGTTGTGACACATACAGACCAAAGTGTAACCATGTTGTGATACATACAGAACAAAGTGTAACCATGTTGTGACACATACAGTCCAAACTTTGTTTTTGTGTCAGACTAAAAGTAAAAATGAAACTCTTTTTACTTCTAACTCTTGTTTGTTACAGAGGCGGGTGTATGCGGAGATGGTTGACAAGGAACAGCAGATAAATGAGAGTAACCAAATGTATGGACAGCTTCAGGATCAGCTGGAGCTCATGCTTGACACTGTTGCCAGGGAAACCAACGATATCAAGCGGCTAGAACAGCAACTTCAGGACAGTAAGTTAGCTGTGATATTGTGGTCTATATTTATTTAATTTGTTTTTTAAGTTAGATGCAGGTGTACTTTACAATAAATTTTTAGCATAAGAAGAGGTTATTTATTACATACATTAGCATGGCTATTGGTACAGAATTAGTGAATTTAAACTGTAATTGAGCAGCATGTAAAGTATTATGAACAACAAGACTAATTCTTAATTTTAATATCAAGACATGTGTTCCACATTATTATGTGAAATTTGAAATGTTTATGTCTTACTGAATATTGTTTATAGTTCTTTCGCTATGAACTTCACGCTGTTGTATGTATAGTAGAGTCCCGCTTATTGAGGTCAACACAGCCTTGTATGTGTAGTAGGGCCCTGCTTGTTGAGCTTGATAGAGCCTTGTATGTATCGTTCAACCTGGCTTGTTGAGGTCAACGCAGCCTTGTATGTATAGTAGAGCCCCACTTGTTGAGGTTGAAACAGCTTTGTATATATTGTAGGGCCTTGCTTGTTGAGGTTGACACAACCTTGTATGAATAATAGGGCCCCTCTTGTTGAGGTTGATGCAGCCTTGTATGTATTGTAGGGCCTTGCTTGTTGAGGTTGACACAGCCTTGTATATATAGTAGATCCCTGCTTGTTCAGGTTGACACAGCCTTGTATGAATAATAGGGCCCTACTTCTTGAGGTTGACACAGCCTTGTATATAGAGTAGGGCCCCACCTGTTGTGGTCAAAGCAGTCTTGTATGTATCGTAGGGCCCTGCTTGTTGAGGTCAACACAGCCTTGTATGTATAGTAGGGCCCTGCATGTTGAGTTCGACACAGCCTTATGACAGGGTCCTGCTTGTTGAGGTCAAAGAATCTTGTGTTATCTTCATGGCCAACAAAGTACGGTTAACATTACTAAGCATTGCTGGATTTCAACTACATTTAGAATGCTTCTTTATATTGTTAAGACCTCAAATGAATTTTATATGGCCGTTTAATGTCCATCCTGCTGACTGTGGTTTCTGCAGCAATACTTTACAAGGGATTGTTGGATTTCAACCATGTGTGGCATGTAGTTTTTTATTGATGATACCTGCAATGTATCTGATTTTCAGTGTTCCATAAGGTTTAATTTACAGTAGTTTTAGTCTCTGATTTTCCATCCTCCTGTTTTTTTATTTCTGCAGCTTAACTTTACCATGGTTTGTTTAATTTCAAATAAAATTGGCATGCAGTTTTATGATGACTAGACCATGAATGAGTTTTATTTCCAGCACTCCTCAGTTGCATTTACAGTTATATCCCCTGTTTGCCTGTCCTCCAGACTTTAATTTCCACAGCATATCTTTATCAGGGTTTGTCAGATTTAAACCAAATGTGGAATGTGTCTTTATATTTATGATACCTTGAATGAGAGTAATTTTCACTGTTCGATGACTTCATTTATAGGAGTTATGCCCCCTACTTGGGTGTTCTCCTGATTTTGGTATAACTTTATCAAGGATTGTTGGATTTCAACCAAATTTTGGTGAGTTTAATTTCCAATACTCCATGTCATTACAAGAGTTTGTTTCATCAACACAAGTTCTTCCATTTCTGTTCAAGGCCAAAACTGTTGTGTGTGGGGCTTTTAATGATACACCAAATCGCTAATAATTCTAGTATTTAATGAAGTTTACATTTATGCTTTTTAAAGCCTTCTGCATTTGGCACATGATGGTGGATCCACATATATTTTGTGTTATGTAGATGGCAAAATACACTTTCAGATTCATGTTTGCGATGCCTGAATTCTTAATTTTCTAGGATTTATAGGTTGTTTTATTCAAATTCATTGACTCATCAACTTCAGAAGATGGTATTAATTCACCAGGTAAATGTTATTAATGGTTGTGTTGGATATTTCAGATCACTTGGAACAGAATGAAGAGTTGCGGGAAGAGCTGGACGATATTGTTGGTGGTCTTCAGACATATCTCAGTGAAGTGCAAACAAAAGGCTCACGTCAGCAACAGGAGTTTCAACAACTTTTGGTTGAAAAGGAAGAGTTACAGCATCATATCAGAAAACTGGAGGGAGAGCTGAGTGTACTTGACACTGAGGCTGGCAAATTCAGAGAAATGGAAAAGGTTAGCAATTAACATTTTCGGTGTAAGGGTTCGGAGGTGAGGTGGACAAGAGGCAATGAAGATTTTGGAAAAGTTTTGAAGTTTTGTTAAAGGTCTTTTTAAGGCCTAAAAATGTGAAAATTAGAATAATGACAAAATATACAGGAAAAGTTTTTGAATTTTTATTTAGGAATAGTATACATACTGATTGCCTACAAGTATTCCTGCTGAAATTGATAGTAGAGGCAGACCATCACTCATGTAACTAGGTTAAAGAGTGTTTATTCATGGTCATTTAAAAGTCATTAGAAGTATGTGTTAGCCAATTTTAAACTTCTTTACTTAGAGATATTTGTGTGTGCATGAAAATATGCAGTTCTAGAAGATAAAGTCTTATAATGCCACAAAATAAATGTTTTTTTTTTTAAAATCATGCACAATGGTCCAAAATTGTGACCAAGACCTCTGAGACAGGACTAGGACTTGTTCATGCAATATGCCCCTGACAAAACAGTATAGATTCAAATATCTTGTTGGTCGCCAACAATACAACCTGCTTACAATGACCTAAAAGATGAGATAAATTTCTTGTTAAAACAAAAATCATGAAAAATCAGCGATGAAAAATAATTGTATAAGGAATCATACAGGCTTCAATTTAGTGCTTTGCTATATCTTAAGATATGTCCAGACTGAGTTCATTATGAATGACTTATGCTGCATTTTATGTATAGCTAAAAAAAATACCATGATCTAGATAGAAAAGTGTGTTAAGGATTTGCACTGCAACTTTGTTGTGGTATACTAAATAAGGCAACCTTTTTAGGCACACTGGCCATCCCTACCCCCAAAGCATGACATTTTAAGATGTAAATTTGTTGAATGAGATTAAAATTTGTTTCTTGTTGCATCCTTTAAATGGTAAAATGTGTCCATTTCCTGGTGGTAATATGTGTCCATTTCATGGGTGATTTATTCCTGCTACATCCTTTAGATGGGAAAATATCTTCATTTCATGGGTGATTTATTACAGCGCTTGATGGAAGCTGAGGACTCACTGCGGGCCCAGGAAGATTTAAATCGAACACTTCATGACCAGCTTCACCACTCACGCCAACAAGATACAGAACATCAGGATCGACTTGAGACAAAAGACTTGGAAGCCGTTACACTAAAAAATGCCCTTCGTAATGCAGAGCAGAAAGCTAAGGTCAATTTTTACATGATTCAGATAAGAAATTTAGTAATTCACTGTTATGTTACATGATTGAATCAGGTGTCAAAAATAATTTTGACCTTAAAACAATGCAAATATCTGTTGTGAATCAAATTCAGCCTAAGTTTTCAGTGTGTGGTATGTGCTTTGTGCCATTCCACGTCCAAAATTTGTTTGTAACTTTTGAGCAATAAAATGAAACTCAGATTTCAGACATTTTTAATTTTTATAATGTTTTGTGCCTTAATTGATTATACAGACTTATCATGAAGAGATTTTTTTCTTCTTCCAGTTAAGTACAGAAATAAAATAAAAGTCACACCTATCATCTATTCACAATTTTGGGTATTTCACAAATGCTTTAAATGTTCATGAATTAGAATTACAATTTTACAGCACACATTATTACAACACATGTCAGCAGGAACTAAAGCTATCTATTAACCATAAGTAAACACAAGGACTGCTTTCATTAAGGATGGCATTAGGTACTATTAGCACAGACCTTAAGTAAACATCAGGACTGCTTTCATTAAGGATTGCATTAATCACTATTAGAGCAGAAAACAATTTTGCACTACTGGACTGCCTGTCCTGTCATAGGAATTGTTAACATGGTGGACGATTGCTTGCATTAAGTGGGCATAGCAGTGATTTTTCTGATTTTTAAACAGTGCTTTTCAAAGATTAACAAACAATACTTGCCCTGTACAAATGTATATTTAGTGCATATTGAAAATACACATCAGGCTTATGACAGTCAAGGTAAATTGCCTGTGTTTATAGGTTCTCCAAGCCTCTGTGTACATGTTTCATTTGGCAAGTTCTTGTGTACATGAAACAAAATTTGGATGAATCTGCTTAATTACCTCTCTTGACTGTTAGTTTTCAGCAAATCTAGCTCCATTCACTGGCAGCCCATAAAGTTGGATTGTTAGCCAAGTGCCAGCCTAATGCCACATAATGCCAGCCTTATTGAATGCAACCCAGCTGGCATTCATGCCAAGGGAGACAACTTTTTATGCCCTGCTTTTTGGAAGAAAAGCAGGGGACATCGTATTTGCACTCCCATCCATCACGCTTTCACTTCCACTCTATAACTTTAAGGTTGTTTGAAATTTAGAGATGAAACTTGGTAGACTTGTACATCATCACTGCAAGGTGTGTCAGATACCACATTGGGGGTCCTATCTTTAAGGTTATGGGCACAGGTCAATATTTTATGTTTTTCATCACACCTTCCCTTCCACTCTATAATTTTAAAGTCATTTAAAATCAAGGGATGAAACATGGTATACGTGTACATCATCATTAGAAGGTGTCATATACCACATTGGGAAACTATCTTCAATGTCAAGGTCACAGCTCACTATTTTATGTTACCAACACTATCCCTTCAGCTCTATAATTTAAAAAATATTTCAGATTAAAGGATGCAACTTGTTATTTTATGTTTTCAATCACACTTTCTTTTCCATTCTGTAACAGTACTTTAGAGCTGTTTGAAATTAAGTGGTGCAACTTGGTATACACATATGCCATCATTAGCAGCTGTGTTGTGCACCACATTGTGGGTCTCATCTTCAAAGTCAATGTCATGGTGTTATATGTTAAATTTTTCAATTACACCTTCTTTTCCATTCTTTAATTTTAGAGCCAGTTGAGATGAAGGGATTAAACTTGGCTTAATTACATATCATCATTAAAATGTGTGTTGCATACCACATTGGGAGTACAATCTTCAAGGTCAAGGTCACATGTCAATATTTTAGGTTACTGTCACATTTGCCATTCTGCTTTCTAACTCAACAACAGTTTAAGATAAATTCATGAAGCTTGGTATACTTATATATTGTCACTAGAAGATGTGTTGCATTGCTTGTTTGAGGTCTTATCCTTAAGTGGTTTTATCCCTAAGAGGTCTTATCCCTAAGTCTTATTCCTAAGAGGTCTCATCCATAAGAGGTCTTATCCCTAAGAGGTCTTATCCTTAAGTGGTTTTATCCTCAAGAGGTCTTATTCCTAAGGTCTTATCCCTAAGGTCTTATCCTTAAGAGGTCTTATCCCTAAGAGGTCTTATCCCTAATTGGTCTTATCCTTAAGAGGTCTATCCCTAAGAGGTCTTATCCTTAAGAGGTCTTACCCCAAGGTCTTATCATTAAGAGGTCTTATCCTTAAGAGGTCTTATTCCTAAGAGGTCTTATTGCTAAGGTCTTATCTCTAAGAGGTCTTATCCCTAATTGGTATTATCCCTAAGAGGTCTTATCCCTAAGAGGTCTTATCCTTAAGAGGTCTTACCCAAAAAGTTCTATCCCTATTAGGTCATATCCCTAAGAGGTCTTATCCTAAGAGGTCTTATCTCTAAGAGGTCTTATCTCTAAGAGGTCTTATCCTAAGAGGTCTTATCCTTAATAGGTCTTATCCTTAAGAGGTCTTATCCCTAAGAGGTCTTATCCTTAAGAGGTCTTATCTTTAAGAGGTCTCATCCTTAAGAGGTCTTATCTTTAAGAGGTCTTGTCCCAGGAGGTCTTATCTTTAAGAGGTCTTATCCATAAGGTCTTATCCCTAAAAGGTCTTATCCTTAAGAGGTCTTATCCCTAAGAGGTCTTATCCTTAATGACAAGGTTGCAGCTCAATATTTGAAGGTTTCTTTTCATCCTGCATTATACCATGAAAGCCAGATTGAGGTACGTGGTTGAACCATGGTACACTTATGATTCTCAGTTTGATGGCATCTCATGTCTCACAGTCAAGGTTTTATCAACAAGTTCGAGGTCACTGATCAGTTTTTTTTAAAACCCCTTCTCTGCACTTTTCCTCTAATACTCTTTAAGATAGGACAATGGAACTTGGTTACCTTTGATATTTGCCTTGTAGCTTTAGATCTCTGTCTTAAAGGTCATAATCTTATTTCATGATTGTGAACTTTTATGACCTCACCATGGTCAGTGGGGGACAATAATTCACTGAATTTGTTTGTTATAATTGAATCTGGGATTTACAGATAAGCTTATTCTTGACCTTTTGATTGTTGAGATCACTCAGTGCCAATATCCATGCCCTTTGGAACACACAGAGTTTATAAGAATTTGTAACACAATCAAAGTCTTTAAAAAAATGTTGAATTCTTATTTCTTTTTCTCTGCCTTCAGGCTGAGAAAGAAGCCTTTGAGAAACTGCTACAGCTTGAGAAAGAGAAAGCCCAGGAAGCAGTGAAAAAAGCCATGGAGGTCCACAGAAAGGAGGATGAAATCAGAAAGCTTGCATCTCAGCTGGAAGCATCCAAGGTTTGTTATTACTTACTTGTGATTGACATGATTGTTCACTTCTTTTTCAATAACTTACCCATTTGCCTTAGGTGCAATTTAGCGTAACCATATGTTTTGTTTGTAAACTGTTTATGTTACTAAAATTTGTCACTGCATTACATCCACCAAATTACCATATTTATCTGATGATAAGTTCACCTCCACTTTTACCAAATTACCATATCTGATGAAAAGCTCACACGCCACTTTTACCAAATCTACCATATTTATCTGATGAAAAAGTCACCCCTACTTTTACCATATTAACATATTTATCTGATGATGCACTTTCTCCCACCTTTACCAAATTACATATTTATCTGATGAAGAGGTCACCCCCACTTTTACCAAATTACCATATTTCTGATTATAAGCTCACCCCCACTCTTACCAAATTACCATATTTGATGAAAAACTCACCCACCCACTTTTAACTAAATTACCATATTTATCTGATTAAAAGGTCACCCCCACTTCTACCAAATTTTGACATGTATTTACTATTAAAGATAAACCCACCACAATTTTGTGAAAATTGATTAGGCTGGCTTCCAGGGCCTATCATACGAGAAATATGTAAATTTAATTCACAAAACACATTTTGAAGTCAAAGGAAATACTATCAGATACAGTTTTACAACTTGCAATAGCCAATAGCTAGTGTCAACCCAGAACACACTATTGTTTGGCAATATGCTAAACCACACACTGTGTATTTATGGTCATCACTGGTACCTGAAAACATACGTTTCATCTTTTCTATCATCTGTTTTATTCATATAACGAACCTAACAGTTATGAGTTCCTAGACATAGTGAATTCAACTTCAAACCTCAAAAGACGTGCATACATGAATATTTTCTAAAAATTATTGCCATCTTGTAGGAAAGAATTGTGTCTTCCCACCTTTCCCTCTCCTGGGAGACCCAGGAGAGAGACATATTGGTTTTGTGCTGTCGTTCTGTTCATCGGCTGGTACATATTCTTGTCAGCAAGATAGCTCCAAAAGGGTTGAGCTAAACCAGACCAAATTTGATATTTCGATACCTTGGTTAGGTTTAGGTAACTGTGACCTTATTACAAATTGTTTAACTTTCTGGGCAAAAACCTTGTAAGCAGGTAGAGGTAGAGAAATAAAATTTGAAATGCATATTTTTATTAACATGTAGATGACAAGGTTAGATATTCAGGCCATTGTAGCAATTTTAAATTTTTTTTTTTGGATAGATTTTTGAACTCTTTACATATAAACCCCATTAGCATGATTAAGCAAATGTGACATGAGTTATACATTTGAATTTGGTAGACTTATTTGCATTATTATATAGATGGCCTGATTAACATTTCAGGACATTTGAGCAATTTTTCTGTTTTTTAAAGATTTAAACATTTTTGGGACTCGTACATTTTATTTGTGTGACATGAATCTTGTCAACATGATTAAACACAAATCACTTGAGGTAGACCAATGAAATTTGGTAGACCAATGAAATTTGGTAGGCTTATTCATATTGTGATATGGATGATCTGATTAGATTTTCAAGTCATTAAAACAGTTTTTCATTGTTTATACATTTTGAAACTTTTTGGACCTAGATTTGTTTTACAAAAACCTTGTTAGTGCAATTAGGCAAAATCCACTTGAGGTAGACAAGTAAAGTTTGGTAAACATCTTTGCATTCATATGTATTTATTCAGATAAGACTTTCAGGCCATTACAGCAATTAATTCATTTTTTGTACCCATTTTTGAACTTAGCACAATTTAGCAAAAGCATTTGAGGTAAACAAATACAATTTGGCAAAGATGTTGGTAGGTACATGTAGATGACTTGATTCAACTTTTATGCCATTATATGTACTTTTCAACATTTTTAGAAAAATTGTTTTGCATAGATTTATTTGGTCTGCAGTGTATTTACAATCACAAATTTTTGTTGTTGTTGCTGTTTGAAGATTTAAGCTCCCAAGCCCCTCTTTTGGACAAATATCGAACTTATCCAAATTTTTGGAATGCTGAAGTGTTCTGTATGCTACTTAAATTGACAAAATTATTTCATTCGGATGAGAGGAAAACTAAAATATGGACCTAAAATATGGACCTTAAAATATGGACTTTAAAATATGGACCTTAAAATATGGACCTTAAAAATAAAGAACCTTCTATACAACACTTCTAACAAAATTTCATGTTATTCACCTTGTTGGATTTTTCTTCTGTCAAGTATTAGTGTCACAGAATGACATTAATTGCCATGGTGGGGGTGGGGATGGGGTGGGGATGACACGTTTTTGCTTTCTAAAATGAATCCCTTCTGGTTTGTTAACATTCCTGTATCATTGATGATATGAGATTACTGCATACAGCACAACCTTGAAAATTCCACAAGACACTCACTCAAAAACATCACTCATTCCTTTATAACACTGTCCATGCAGTATACCGCCTTATAATGAAGTACATTATACATATAATTTTACTGCTACATAATAAAATGGGATCCATGATTATACTCGCCTTATAAAAAGAACCTTGTTATAATAAAAGGCATTATAGTGAGGGAGAACTTATTGTGTGTTATAATGAAGAGCTTTATAGCAAGGGAGTGTTGTATTGTGTGTTATAATGAATGGCATTTTATTGAGGTTATGTATTGTGTTATAATAAAGGGTATTATAGTGAGAGGGTATTGTATTGTGTTATAATGAAGGGCATTATAGTGAGTGAGTATTGTATTGTGTTATAAT